>CM073762.1:97141444-97645547 GCA_037127475.1 Arma custos
ATATTAGCAGATTTACTTATTGTAATATTATTATAGTTGTAAATTTCAATAAATTAAAAATAAAAAATCTTTAAAGTGATATTTTGTTTATTTATTTTTATTGTTTCCATCATAGCACCTGTATTGTTTATCCTTTAATCTGTTATTTCCGTTTTGAAAACCAGAATCTGTTAGTAAATTTTATTTTATTTTCATTTTCATTTTGAAATGATATGTACATAAATTGTTAAAATCATAATAATATAATTTATAGCCAAGCTGGGCTCTATTTATACGGTATTTGTATGGGGAAGCCCCAAAAGACAACTACAATTTTTATCTATCTATCATTTTTTTTATTATTTATGTATCCTAGTTTTTTATTTATGTATTTGGCCAAAATGACCTAGATGTTTTGCGCCTTAAAACCGTGGAACCTATTTCTTTAAGTATCAAGAACTTGGAATAAAAAAGTTATTGTCCAGACAAATGTGTTAAAAGAATAATAATTTATGAATATATTCCATGGGTATCAACCGCGGCCATCAGGCATGGGTACGAGAGGGAGCACGGTACATTAGGTACACATCAGGCCAGGCCGTGCTACCAACGTTCCTTTATATTTTCCCTTATGATGATTACACTTCCCGCATTTGCCAAAAATATTCAGTCCGAGAGAAAGTGTAATACCACATCACACTTGGCATTTGTGGAAAAAGGGGGAAGTTCCAACTGCGTGTTCCGGCAGAATGCTGTCAGCACTGACGCTAGTACATTAGTATACGTTGCATGCATTGTTTATATTATTAATAATTTTTTTAAATGTATTGGAATGGCAAAAAATATGTAAAATAATTACTAGATTGACATTGGATAAATCCAAGAAACATAATGATTTTAATCTCTAAACCAATCAACGTGCGGCCAAATCCTGGTATGCTCAGGACAAACACTACAAATTCACTTAGATGAAGAACAAATGTAGCACATCTCACTTCAACAGTTTAAACAGATCCTTTCATGTATGGTGCATTCATTCCAGGGATTTATCCATCCATTTAGTCCACTTTATCGCGATATTATATCACCTCCAGCTCCTCTCCTTTTTAATTTAACTCTGGAAGCAGCCGTCCGTACCACAAAAAAAAAATACAAGAGGAACCATTTACAATTTCATGTCCCAACAGCTGGAATTGATGATATCGTCATTACCCTAGAAACGAAGCAGCACTGTTAGGTGTATTCCAAGAATTCGAAGAGACAGCCATTAAACTGGGTCTTAAGTTTAATGAAGACTCTTGTACAATAGCTCAAGATTGGAAATATGATGAATGGAAAACTGAGTTTCAGAGAGCCCACTTTTAGAGCTGTGACCAGATTCAACGTGGTTACAATTGAGAACAAAGCAGTAGGTGCGATATACAAGTCAGGATAACATCAGACCATAGATTTTAGCTATGGTTGTTAACTGATTGAATAATTTATCTGCCTGCGCTGGATTCAAACCCGGGATCATCAGCAGGCTACTCAGTGAGGTACTCTGATCCCGCTGAAACATAGGATTAAACATATAAACAAGCCGAACGCAGTTTCACAATAAATTCTCTAAATTAAAAAAAATGTATTCGAAGGCGGAAAGACATACAAATGTATTGATTTTTTTTACTTTCCTGGTCTAATTTCATTTAATTTAATTTTATTTTATTTCTCACAAATTTGAACATAAAAAATAAGTAAATTAAAACTATTGCGAGTCTTAATAGGCGTTGATTAAAAATTAAGGCGCTTAACTATTATTAAATTTCTAAGCGCTATTACCACCCCAACCCCTTCATCATGCTAACCGAGGAAAAGGGAGACTCATTTGAGATACCTTCCTCCATGAAAATATTCTCTACGATGATTATTTTTAATTTATCATTTATGATAATATATAACTTTATTATATACTCATCATAAACAATTTTTTAATTAATTAAAAAATATTTTAATGTCCACACTCCGTTATTTCGCTAGAGAAGCCTTAATGAGCTCTAAAACTTAGTCGTATTAAGGTCAGTGGTTTTGTACTTGATAAGGACTCTATTGTATCCAACAGTTGTGTAAGGAGATAATTTGGCTGCAAACATAATCCGCTGAAACATAGAATAGCGTACCCACTTTAAAAAGATGGAAGATCCGCTAGAGGATCCTCCAGTTTCCAGAGAGTGAGTACACATTTGATAATAATTTATCTTTCACGACTGGATTCAAACCCGAGACTTTTAAATTATTGATAAGTCCTTATACACTAACAAACTAGCTCCCCAGTGCATGTAAATATAAATGTATAGGACAAATATAAAAAAGCTAATTAAATTCAAACAAATAAGGAAACTTGTTTCAGTAAATATACCATGCAGTTTTTTTATTAATCATTTATATAATTCTTTTATGTTAACAAGGGATATTAAAGTCCGAGTACCTTTAAGGATGGTATTTATTTCCAAAAAATGTTCAAAAAACCTGTATCACTACAACCCGTGTACGGGTCTAGGGTTTAGTACATGGTATTTTATGGACAACGGTTTTGCAAGGAGATGATTTGCCCTAGATCACGCTCAACCGCCAGATTCCCTCCATTTATTTTGGATACCTTACCCAATTTTTATAACGTTTTATAGAGGCTGGGTGAGCCCCATGAGGGTCCTAGATCCCATATGATCCATCTCCAGCTGCAAACAGACTAAATAAAAGTCTTGTCTGCAGCGGTATTTGAAACAGGATTTGCGGCATGGTAATTCAGTGCTCTACCACTGAGCCTACGCTCCTTAAAAAAAATTAGAATAAATATTAATGAATAATTAAAAATATGTTCAAGTGTATGGTTATTATAATATTAACATATTATTATAATAATAAATTTAGTGGTTTTTATTTTTATTCATAACAACGCCACTCATTCAAATGCCATTCACGCTAAAAAGTGCCTAAGTTGACAAATATCTTAGCTGCCAGCACTCTAATTATATTGCGACAAGAATTTATGTCTCAACTCTTTTTTGAAGCTAGTTAAAAATAAATAGCATTTAATCATTCTTCATATACTTCATTTAAAGCAATTTTTTTAATTAGGTAGAACATATTAACACATTTTTTTTTTAAGTCGTTATAAGCAAAAGGGAAAAATAGGATATTCCGTGTTAATAAAATAAATTCGATTTATCCAATAATAAATTTTACATTGCTCGCTTTAAAATATAACAATTGCTAATAGTTAAGCATATTTCATTCGACCAATTAAAATGAGGGATCTGTTTTTTTTAGAATAGTATAACAATTATATTTCAGTAATTAAATAACCAATAGAAATTCTACTATAATTAGTACTAGACGTTAAAGTTCAAATATTATAACAGTCAGAACTACGAAGTTTTTCCAGTATTCGAAATATAAAATATTACAAAAAAAGGATATATTTGAATATATTGTGTGTTTATGTACCTATCTATATACACACATATATATACAACTATGTTCATATCTCTACCAGGATGTTTCAGGAAATACAGGAATTTTGGCCTACAGAGAGGAGTCCCTATAATATTGTTTAGTACCTACTTATGGACGGTGGTAAATATTAAAATCTTGATATATTTATTTTTTTACTTTTATTTAAAAAAATATAATTGACGTAAATTCCTTGATAAACCATGACGATAATTATGGTTGTAAATAATGGTTTTTGTACTCATAAACATGGTTATTTGGCATTTTCTTTCATTATTAAATGCTACAACTACATAAATTTCAGTTACTAAGTTTTACAATGATACAATGATGAAATACTCTATTTATATAATGTATAATTCTTAAATTTTGAAAAATGCTTATGCCCTATGTAGTAAATCATGTTATTATATTTGTATCTCTATGTAACCTTCTTAGTTTATGGTTACCTTTTATTAGTTGTTTACACCCATGCAATGTAGTTTTTATATGTGTTATTGTGTTCAATAAAACCTTTCAAGAGGTATTTATTTCTTCTCACCCTAATTATACATAAGTATTGTTACACTAATTATACAGCTCCATAAAGAATATAATTATAAAACTCCATTTTCTCTATCGGTAGTTTTTTCAGAAAATAATTAGAGGAAAATACACCGCTTTGAACGTGAAAGAATGTCAAGTATGCTCTCCGGAATACGTTCATTGAAAATTAATATGCGTGTTATGTTAAGGAATTTAATTATATTACTTTAAAATATTAAGATGCTGTACTCCGCCCCACGAATATTATCCCTTACCTCAGGAAATTATACATTGTAAAAATGATACCCAACCCTAAAAAGAACCCAGAATACCCATCCTCTTACCGTCCTATCTCTCTTTTACCTTGCATGGGTAAAATTCTAGAAAAACTCATCCTCAAACGATTGTACCCTATCCTTACTACAATCATTAGAACGTGGATCATATTGTCCAGGCGTCTTTCTTGACGTGGAACAGGCTTTTGACCCAGTCTGGCATCCGGGCTTGCTCTACAAACTCCGAAAATTCATACCTATACATACTATCTCATCCTTCAATCCTATCTCACAAATAGAACTTTCCAAGTAAATCATAATAATGTCTATTCATCCCTCTTTTCCCAATCTGCTGGTGTTCCTCAAGGTAGTATCCTTGGCTGATATCCCAAATCATCCTAATACTATCCTTACCATGTATGCTGATGATACGTGTTTATTATCAGTCAACACCAATCCAGTTATTGCATCCCAAAGCCTCCAATCCCATATCACTGATCTTGAAGAATGGTATCAAAACTGGAGAATTAAAATAAATTCTGAAAAATCGGATCAAATCACTTTTACCTTACGTCGTAAACCAACGACTTCCTGCCCTTCAGAATCCTTTAATAATATCCCATTGGTGCCTGTAGAACAGATCTGATACTTAGGGTTGCACCTCGACAAACGATTGACCTGGAATCCTCATACAAGACTGAAAAGACAAGAAACCGCTCGACGTTTCAGGCTCCTTTAACATTTACTAGTTAAACGCTCAAAGTTCCCAATTAACTACAAAAGACTCATCTACATGACCATCATGCGGTCTTACGGAGTAGAGCTTTGGGGCTCCACTAAGCCATCAAATTCCTCTCGTATCCAATCCCTACAATCCAAAATCCTTCGTGAAATCCTCAATGCTCCTTATTTTGATAAGAATAAAGTCCATAACGACCTTAATGTCCAATTTGTTGCTGCTTTGGCCCGAACCCGGTATCTCCTTATCCTTTCATAACAAACTTCATTCCCACTCAAACCCTCTAGTTTCAAACCTAGCTTTCAATCCTCAATAATCCTCCGAGGCGTCTGAAAAGAAGATGGCCACGTGACCTTCGTATTTGAACTTGTGATTTGAGTACTACCAGTGGATAGTTTCTCTACTTGTCATCTCATAATGTCATCTCATGACATTATGTATCACTCAGTCTATTTACTTGTATTATTGTAATACAGTTGTAAATATCAATAAATAAATTTAATATATATATTAAGAATTTGTAATTATTAAATTATTGATTCGAACGCATATATTAAATTTAATTAAATTCTTAGAAATTAAAATTTGCAATAAAAACTAACGTTAAAATTAAGTCTAATGATCTCTAGAGAACAAAATACATTCATTCATGACATAATGCAACTTATTCACCAAAATTAACCAACAAGTACACAAAATATAATTTGGCAGTTTTTTATTTCCTTAGAATTTTATGTTATCTTAGAACTTTGAATAAGGCTATAGTTATTTTTATTTTAAAATGAAATAAAAATTTAACAAATAGTAAATGACATATTTATTTATGATTAACCTTGTGACCTATTTGGTCACAGAGCATGACCAATAAACATCTGATGTAGGGCGAATTCGTGAATGCCACTGACAGAAGCTGTCAAATTGTTATCAAACAACACGCAATTCGGACGTGTGGGTTGTCGTTCACTGTTTACAATTTGGCTATAATAACTATTCAGTTTTTGTTGATAGATTTTAAAATACATAATATTATTTTGAAAGCATGTAGTTTAAAAGTATGCTGAATCAGTCTTATTATTAATTCAAGAAGGTTAAGATTGATTAGAAATTAAATAATGCTTGCATTTAGAAAAATATTATTTTATATTATTTATTATTCAGAATAAATAATTAGTTTTTATGATATTACATATGCAGAAAGAAGTGTTATTTTTATCAGAGGCCATAATTAAACCTAAAAAGATTTTAAATAGGCAAATATAACTAATAATTATAACAAATGGGTTTAAAAAAATTGATGCTTGTTGTATACTGATTGGTTTCTTTGTTTAAATTTTTCATGTTTTTTTTTACATTTAAAGCCTTGCCCCAATTCTCAACTTGTTGATACTCCTCCCAACCACACCCACAGGCAATGTCCGAGAAGTGAACGTGAAGATAAATTGTACTAACTTGCTTTTTGGCCGCCATACCGCCTGGTTGTACAGTGTCCAACATGCTCACATTCCCCGCTGATAAGTTAGGCCGATCCTTGTGGTAGCTGCATCAGATGATAAGACGGCTAACCTGCCCAAGGAGTACCTTCTCGGACTCGATCAATCCAACTGCTTGCGCGTGCGCACTGTTGGAAACTAATTCCAACCTGTTCGCCAGCCTCTGATAAGGTCGTATTATCAGTTATGTAGTACGATCTACATAACCGTAACACATTATCATTAAGCCTTATGTGGCCAATAAAACATAAGAACGACTGTTTCGATACCAGTAAAAACTGAAACGAGCGAGCCTACTGATATCGGAGTTTATACAGCCATATACAGAGTTTATGTTGTATAAGCTTGTAATAAACTGACTAAACAATATGAATATTGTAATATAAATCGAATAATTTAGAGATAAACCTCGGTATCAGTTTTGCAGGTTGTATGTAGCTTTGAGTTAAGTCAAAACAAGTTTAAACCTTTCACGTTTCTTTTTAATATTCTTTAAAATAAAAATACTATTATTGCATACAGTAACTATTACTGACTGTATATAGACTAAATGAAATACACATACTGTTCCGGCTATATTATCATCTATATTTAGAAATGTTAGAGAAGAATTGGTCGACTGTATCTTCTAATATAAATATAATAAATAAATAAATAAATATAATATAAGTTACACTTATTTAGGTGTTTTTATTGACTGCACTCCCAACTATTTCTTCCTTATATTTTATATATTTAGAAATGTTTAATGAAATGTTCAATTCTTGACGAAACGTTTACCGAAATATATAAATTTCCCTGTAAAAATGTAGATATTATAAGATTTGTTCCACATTTGTTTGACGATACCATGTATACTTATGTAACTAATTTAAAGCGTTAAGAAATTTGTTGTTTTATAAAAAAAATTTAAAGAATGTTAAATTTTGTGATTTTTGAATTTTCTTTTTGATATTTTTTTGTAGGCAGAATTTTTATTCTGTTGTTGAGTGATCATGAAACCTATATATTGAAAATTACCATTTGGGCCGAAACGTTTATAGAAAATAGATTTTTATAGAATTTGGACTTAAGATTTTTTTGTATTTTTATACACCCAAAGAAAATATAAAAAAAAGTCCGTGTATTATAAATAAATATATTTTTTTAAACACTAAAACTCAGTATTATTTTAAAGATATTTTTATAAAATTAAACAACAATGAATCTATTGAAGTTTAAAATATTAATCTCTACTATTTGGTCAAGATGATATTTTAAAATTTTAATTAGTATATATTAGAGTGTTGCCAGTGGGTTTTGTATGTGCCATGTATGTACATATGTGCTGCCAGTGCCCTGCCATGTATGTATTTATTCATATAGCCCTTGTAATAGGTCATATATTACAGTTGTACAATTCAAATAATTAGGATATTTTGAGCTATCGGTGAATTAGAACTATCTCAATGGACTTGTGTTATGGACACTTTTTCAGGCGATTGCGAAAAACTGAAACTTTTTTGGGGTATTTCTTCGAGTTTTCTTGGCGTGTTTTTAATATTCCTTTAAAGATTAGAGTGTAACATTAAAAGGTCTGATACGGACATCACATTGCTTCACCTACAGAACTATAAATCAGTGGTTCAAAATGTGATGCTAAATCAAATTATGAATGTGTCTAAGGAAATCCAAAAATTTTCGTGTTGAAATACATCCTATACTTCATGTAAATCATTTTCCGAGATTTTTTTGGTAAAAATCGATTGAGACCTTCAAGTTCCGGTAAGACCTACTGACCAACAAGTGATGCGAAGATAACTGGACTTTATACCAAATCCAAAAACAAATTTAATACTTTCTTCGATTAACCGTTTAATGGATGTATCTGTACTGTATTAATGGAAAATTTTCGCGGTTACAAGTAAGCAAAAGGGGCAAAGAGGGAAGTTCAAAACAGTGAAAACTGGAATTAAAACGAATCCTAAAAAATATCTGAGTTTGGAGATAATAAGAAGGAATTCCGTCTTAATTTCTCAGCTTGCTTGTTCAAGATGTCGACTAAATCTTTGAGAAACATTTAAAAAATCAGAACTGTATTGGTTCTTGAAGAAAATAGACGTTTACACGCGAAAATTCATCACAAATTGAATAGTTTTAAATCGAGTTTCATTCCACATTTTGAAGTCAGTAATAGATGATGATATAAAACGTTTTTAGTACTACATTGTGTTTATCGGCGTAGCCTAGCAACGAATAGAGGCAAGAACTACTTTTTGTCGTGCTCCATCAGTTGAAATATAAATATTTTTTATATCCTCGGTCAACGGTTCAGACGCTTACAGTGCCTATCAACATCTTAAGAATCCGTTCGTTACTAAGCCCAGTAACTTTATAGGCCCATTTAATCTTCGCGACGCTATCATCTGAATAATATTTACCAGATGCTTGCTTCGCAATTCCGCGTTATGTAATCTCCTATATTCCCCAGTGGTCTCATCCTTTTTTGGACCGAATATTCTACGTAACACTTTATTTTCGATTGCCTGAAGACGTTGTTCATCCTTCAGCATTAGCGATCAAGTTTCACATCCGTAGAGAAGATGAATGAATGAAGAGAAGGATGATTGTTTTATCAACTCTGATATTTAGATTTCGGTACAAAAGACTCGCGTCACGAACTTCGTAATTTGGAGACGGAATAATAACAAGCATTTCCCGCCTTTAATCGCGCCTTTATTTCCTCTTGAATTTCGTTCTTTCCAGTTAACATAGACCTTAAATACTTAAATTTCTCCACATGTTCGAACTTATGCCCTCCTACAACAATATCACCAAAATTTTTATGCAAATAATTAAATTAATGTATTTGGATATTGTCCATATTTGGTCTCTTTTGAACTGTAATTGACGTACTGTCAAAGAAAATAATATTTGAAAAGCATCAAGTCATCCAACGTGCACTTCCATAACCTCAAATCAATTCACTTATAAATATTCAAACATTAACACCCTTTTAAAATCGGTTAATATTGAACGAAATTTTTATTGAAATTTATCCCTGTTTTCAATGAATAGTTATTCCCAGAAAATAAGCTCATTTTATTCATTAAACACATTGGAAGTGCCCAAACGTAGCGCCATATTTATGTGTATATATCTGAAAACTTATTGGCGTATTTGTTATAATCGATGATTTGCCTATTTTTATTTATTGTCTCCATATTGTACAAGTATCTAATACTTAAACACTTGAAATAGCAATTGAAACTTTAGGTAAAGTACTAGTATCGAAGAGGACAAAGCTTCTCGCGCTGGACACCAGATAGCAACACTAACTGAAAAATGACGGTTCAAGGTAATCAACCCTTCTATTATTAATTAATAATAATTATTTGACCATTATTATTATTTCAATGATTTTATATGATTTTCATTTATATTATTACTATTTTAATGATTTATTTTGTAATATTTAAACCAACGTCTTCCAACTCTTCTTTATGGATATTAAACATGGCCGCTAACACTGAAGGATGGACGTCTTCAGGCATTCGAAAATAAGATGTTGCGTAGAATCTTCTGACCCAAAAAAAGGATGAGACCACTGGAGAATACAGGATATTACATAACTCGGAATGGCGAAGTATGCACCCAGTAAATATTATTCAAGTGATATCGTCACGAACCTGTAAAGTTGCTGGGCTTAGTAACGAACGAATTTCTAAGATGTTAATAAGCGCTGTGTCGACTGGGAAGTGTCTCGAGGGTAGACCGAGGCGTAGATGGGAGGATTGCGTTAAGAACTGGCATATATGGCAGATTTGGGTTTGGGTAGTGAACCGTGGACGGAAGTTCGTAAGCAGATATTGGTGGTTCTGGCATCGATCTTTGAGGTTAGTTAATCCTTATTATTATTGTCGTCTATCTATTTTTTCACGCATTTGCGGGCTCAAAAGGGTTTATTATAATTTACGGGTTATTATTATTATTATATTATTTAAGAATGGATGCATCCATTTTTCGGGTAGATTCAAAGTCTGTTTTTAGAACGAATTCTGTTACACCTAACGTGATAATATTTTCAAGATTTCGCAAATTAATTTTTTGAAATTATACAGTGCTATAATATTTTTCAAAAAATATTTCAAGAACAAAGAAATTTCCGATAAGGTTTTAGGTTCTTTGCGGAATTCCGTTCTGAGACCAGGTTTATTGACCCTTCAGTAAGTTTGAAATACAACAGTGCACGTGCAGACAGAGGACCAAGATGGAGGTGTGACAGGTTTAGAAGGCGGTTCCAGTAATTGGTGCCCGGAGAGATGGTACAGTCCAGGTAATGCACTTTCTAATCCTTCTGCAGCACGTGGTGTCTGAATGTTCTCCCACGAGACTCTAAGAGTATCTTTTCATGCGCCTCCAGGACATGACCACAAAGATATTCATTTGCCACGAATGTTAAATTTGAAATTATTAAGTATTTCGAACCATTTTCTATTTATTTGTTGTTTGGTCTTAAGGGCGGAAAATTGCCATTATTACGGTCCCTCTAGTAACTTCTTCGCGGGATTCTCCTCACTCATTCTGGCCACATGAACCCCTTAACCTATTAATTTTCATCCAGGTAACGACCATCCAACCTTCTATATTGTTCATTACCATTGGAGGTATTACGAGTGGACATTACGGTATTGGTGGTAGAACCAATTTCCTTGTTAGTAGTGAGCACCTTAGGTGCTTCCCCAGCCCAAAATAACGTCTATTAGTGTTGATGGTTCTCTTTCTTATTTCCTGAGACATATCGTTGGATTTTTTTCTTTTGTTTATATGCAGTATATTGTATTATATTTTATGATTTATTAATTACACAGGCCAACGATGAAAAAACTTTTTTAATGAAAATACCTTATTCTTATGTTGTTTAGGTTGCTGAATCCAAATATGATGCTTAAAAAGTTGTATCACCCACCATTTATTCACATTTTATAGTTAAATTCATGAAATAAAGAAATATTTTTAGAATTTAACAGCTTTTTCATAGTTAAGATAACATGAAAAAATAGGTCTAATGAACAAAGATGATGTTGGCAGCACTGCTGAAACACATGCTAAACAGCTGATGTTTTGTTTATTTTCAACATAACCTCACTTTTACGTTTCCTGTACATGTGCTCAGTGCAATGTCTCATCGCGGCTGTAAAAACTCTGCTGACAGTTTTTGTTATATTTGTGGTGAGTTTGTTATTAAAAAGCACCAAAGAAACATTACAGACTTTGTGAAAAAGGTTTATCTAGCATACTTTGGAACCAAACTTGGAGACCAGGATAAACCTTGGGCACCGCATAAGGTATGTTATGTATGTGTTGAAGACCTCAGGAAATGGTCAAAAAAAGAGAAAAAACACTTTAAATTTGCTGTTCCCATGATATGGAGGGAACCAAAAAATCATTCCGATGACTGTTACTTTTGCAGTGTAGATATTACTGGTCATAACTCTAAGAACAAGAAGGTAATAAGCTACCCTAACCTTCCGTCCGCCATCCGACCAGTAGGGCACGGTGTAGATTTGCCAATCCCGGAACCACCAGAGGACTTAAATTCTATTGAAACAGAAGTATTTTCTGATGTACAGTCGGAGTTAGATGAACACGATGAAGAATTCCAATGTTACAGAAAATGTAGAGCCTAAATTGTTCACTCAGGTCGAGCTTAATGACTTAGTTAGGGATCTGGGCTTAACAAAAGAAAAAGCTGAACTGCTTGGCTCTAGGCTAAAAGAAAAGAACTTGCTGGCGGCTGGAACCAGCATTCATGTGTATAGGAAGAGAGAACAACAATTTTCGAAGTATTTTGAACAAGAGGGTGATTTGGTGTACTGCTCAGACATTCATGGTTTAATGAATGAGTTTGGAATTGAATACAAAACAGAAGATTGGAGGTTGTTTATTGATTCATCCAAAAATAGTTTGAAGGCAGTTTTAGCACACAACGGTAACATGTATGCCTCTGTACCTGTCGGTCATTCTGTACATATGAAAGAGAGTTACGAAAATCTAGAAATAGTGTTAAATAAAATAGGTTATTCTGCACACGGTTGGATGATATGTGGTGATTTGAAAGTTACGTGCATGCTCCTTGGTCAGCAAGGGGGTTTTACCAAATTTCCATGTTTCTTGTGTGAATGGGACAGTAGAGCTCGGAATCAACATTGGTGCAGAAAGAACTGGCCTGCTAGGGAGTCTTTAAAGCCTGGCGAGAAGAACATTTTACGCAAAAACCTTGTAGACCCAAAAAACGTGCTCCTACCACCACTACATATTAAGTTAGGTCTCATGAAACAGTTTGTAAAGGCTTTGCCTAAAGATGGGCTTTGTTTCAAATATCTCTGTCAGAAGTTTCCACACCTTTCAGAAGCTAAACTGAAAGAAGGCGTCTTTACCGGGCCTGATATTAGAAAAATGATGTTTGACGTTAACTTTGAATCCACAATGACCTCAAATGAAAAGGAAGCATGGGTTTCATTCAAGCAAGTTGTCACCAAGTTTTTGGGAAATGAAAAAGACCCAGAATATAAGGCTATTGTTGCTAACATGTTAAAAAAATTTGAACAGTTAGGATGTTTGATGAGCCTGAAAGTTCACTTTTTGAGGAGCCACCTCGATTACTTCCCGGAAAATTTAGGAGATGTTAGTGAGGAGCAAGGTGAGCGTTTTCACCAGGACGTTAAAGTGATGGAAAAACGTTACCAGGGCCGCTGGAATACCAACATGATGGGGGATTACTGTTGGTCACTTCACCGGGAAGTTCAGCAAGCTATTCATCGCAGGAAAAGCTACACAAGAAGCTTCAAGGAAAAAAGGGAAAGAAAATATAAACCAATTCCAGTTGACAAGTGAACCTTGTATCATCACATAAAATTACTATTCCAAGTATTTTACTGTAAATACAAACCATTTTTACGATTCTACAGTGTTTCATTGATTTCCCTATATACTGTAAATGGGTATTAGACTATATAATAAAATACATTTTGCTTGGAAACTAAGGGTGATACATAAAAACTACGAGCAGATTTGGATTCAGCACATAAAAATCTATCAAGATCAGCTATTAAAATTAAAAAAGTTTTCAAAAAGGTTTTTTTTGTTGGCCTGTGTTATTTAACCCTTAAAGTGCAGGCGACTCTCAGACTACACGCGTTCAGCGCTTAAATTATAATAATAATTATAAATTATAATAATTATAATTATAATTTAAGCGCAGAGCGCTCGTAGTCATAATTATGAATACCTTTCGATCGTGCCAGCTCATTGGTTTACTGAAAGGCGCGACTAATAAATTATAGTACATATTTATTTTGCACCAGATTGCAGAATACCAGAAGTTATTTTCAAGCATCGATCATCAAACTAAATGAGTGAAATTGATGTTGTTTTAACATAAAAATCTAGAGTGCCTTGGCAGCTATTTGAGTTCTCGGGCTATTACAACTAATATATCAATAATGTCTACGATAAAAATGATTAAACATGTCAGAATATTTTAGCTGATTTGAATTCCGTATATTTTGAGTTTCTTATAATTTTTGTTCTATATCTAGATCTGATTTTTTCATTTTAAATAAGATTAAAAATAATAATACGAAATAAGCCAATAAATAAATGGGTTTAAATCAACTGGAATATTCTTATATCTTAATATAACTTATGGTTCTATTGATCTAATGTTCATTATCGCTTAGCGCCTAAAAACCTCTATGTGATTTCAAGAATATAAAAAAACACAGTATAAAGAATTTATCATTGTTATTATAATTAATATTTATAATAAATAAATAAATTCTACAACGTTTAGTTTTAATTTTGACCACCAATACATAGTTTTCTCGATTTCAATTTTCAAGAAGATAAAAATCAATAAATAAGAAATAACAGCTTGGAACCTCCGGATGCATCAAGACTTAAAAGGGGCAAAGGTTGGACTGAAATTTGGGTCAGAACAGACTTAGGAATAGAGCTGCATGTGTAAAGGACACCCCTGGTAATGTCTGTTTTCGTTAAAGAACGGTCGAGAAGGAATCTGAGTCTGAAAGGTAAATGAGTAAGCTAAGTGGTGAGGAACAACATCTCAAGGAAGAAAATCTGCACGGTTGTGGTCTATTTGTTGTCCATAGATGGCTGTATAAAATAATAATTGTAACAGCTAGGAAATTTATTGTAGAGGATTTCTATGTAACCATGGTGGGAGGAACCTGTAGAACTAAACCAATAATGGTTTTGGGGTCGGTACGTGGTAGAGACTGTACTGTTTATAGGGTTGTGTAGAGATATGTTATTACGCTCAACAATTATGGGTACTTAATAGAGGCTGGGTGTGCCTGCAGGCCCCACAAGGTCCATCCGTGGCTGTTAGCAGATTAATGAATTTACCTGCCACGGCTGCATTTCAACCGGGAACCTTCAGATGAGCAAATCAGCACTCCACTCGCTTTGCTACCCCGCTTCTAACAAGAGAAAGACGAACAATAAAAAACTCATTGACAATCTTTTGAAAGCCTATGAGCTTTAAATGCACCGTGTGTTTGTGCAATAATATAACAAATCAATGAATAACAATTAATTCATAAAGGTATGAATTATGCGCCGAGGTTGTTGAGGAATTTTTTTTTTTCAAATCGACTCGCCCCAAGTTCTCTTCAAGTCATTGGTTTTGGACTTCTTTTCCGACTTTTTTTTATAAATTTGTTATACCAAAGTACATTTAGGCTTTCTTTATTGATTACTTCTTCTTCTTAAGGTACCGTCTTCTGTCGAAGGTTGGCGATCATCATGGTCGCTTGAATCTTGTTGACTGCTGATCAGAAGAGATGGTTTGATGAACATTTAAACCATTCTCTCAGATTCTGAAGCCACTAAATTCTTCCTACACAGCGCTTTCGCCTGCATGACTGCCCGCAGCGCTTGTTATCTCCTCCCTCTCATTAAGTGGCCTCACTATTTTGTTTTTCTGATTTTGTTTGGTTTTTATTCACTTAACGTCACTTTATGCTGCTGTGGCCAATCGGACGATGCTATGGGAGTCCTAAATTTTTCCTATCCATATTTAATTAGGATGGGGATCTTTAACGAGTACATGCTCTTTTCTCCAATTTTACATCCCTTTCGAAGGATGGCATAACCAAGGATTTTTTACTCTCTTTAAAGCCACCTACCGTGCTTCGAACCCGCGATCTTGAGCTTAGTAGGTTGTTATGCTAATCAATAGTTTTCTTATTTTTATTTCAATGTTTAATTCTTTTTCTTTTTGTGAGTCTTCGCAAATCTTCCTTCATCAACATAACATGTTCTCAATATCCTTCTATATAGTACCATTTTTATCTTTCTTATCATAACTATAGGTGGCAGACTCCATACTATATTTCTCCTCCATAGCAAAATTGAGAATATGTAACATTTTAACATCATTTTCAACTTCGACAATTTCAGATCATTGTTTATATCTCTATTACAGAAGAACTATTTTATGATTATAAATGAGCTGCTTGCGTTTTCAATTCTTGCTTTCAGTTCATTTGAATAATCTTATTATTGTTAATCAGTATGCCAAAATATTTATACTTCTTCGATTCTCTTATTCTTCACTATTTGTTGAATGTTGTGGCTTGAGGTATTGGTGAAAACGAGGAATTTCTTTTTCCAAGATTCATATTCAAACCATATCTAATACCGAACTATTCTTTGTTAGGAAATTCGACTAACAACTGTGTATGTGATATTTGAAATGGTATCCAATAAACCATCACTCTATTCTATTCTCATTGAACTATGAAAGATTTATATGGAAAGAATTACGAATAAAAGACTCAACTTCCAATTTCCGAAATGGCTTCCAATAAAGTACCTATAGTTTTTGTATATGGAATATTTTTGTAAAATATTTCCAACGTGTGTTAATTTTTTGACCTATAATTTGAATAGGTCCTCTTTAAAGCCTAAGATGTCCTATGTGCTTTATAGTCCTTCGTGCTTTAAATGAGTCGTGTGTTTGTTTAATCCAAAAACATATTAATAATCAATGATCAATTATAAAAAAAATGTTTTTCGAAGCTGAAATTATAGATTTATTGTAGATAAAGGAAACTTTTTTTTTTTTTAATCAAATTGACTTGCCTCAAGTCCAATTTCAAGTCATTCATATGTCATTTGATGATTTTAATTGTGGTGTAATCATGTTTCCCTGCTAAAATCGCGGATTTTAATGATGCTCATCTCTACTAAAATGATACGTAAAAATATTATTGACTTTTCGTGATATTGTGTTCTATTTTCACGCAAGAAACGCCAGTGTATGAAAACCCATTAATATATTCATGAAGTAGGTAATGAGAAATTCCTGAAATAAATATAAAGTCATTGAACTGGTCTCGACAAACTTGCGATAAGCAAAATCAACATTCCTGTTAAGTTACAATAGCTAAGAACGTCTTTAATGGAAACCCGAGAGGAAATTAAACAAGTTATTCAAGATCTCTATTGAAAGAAGGCTCAGGATAATGCTGGATGTTATAACCAATACTTTCCATCGATGTTAATTTACGTTGCACAGATTTAAATATACGCATATGTATATGTATACTATTTGACAACGAAATAATGATATGGCATGATAAAGACCTGTAAATAAACTACCCACGAGTAGTTTCTCGAAATAAAGGATGATAATGTGAAATTCGGAACATAAGGAAAGCTCAAATTTTGTTTTTTTATTGTTCACTTGCTTCAGTTTCTCACTAGTTTCAAAACTATCTTAGATATGGTAATTTTCGATTAAATATTTTTAGGAGACATTACCATAATATCCTACATTTTTTTCAGTTATTTAAAGTATAATTATATAATTATAATTGATTAACATATTTGCGATGAGAACAAGTTAATCTCTGCATTACGATTTCTAAAAAGTAACTTTTTAATGAACATTTTCTATCCCTCTATTGTATAAAAAAGTTTTTATTGATGTTTTATTTTATCGTTGTTGCCTAGAAACGGATCGAGGAACTACTTTTTCTTTGATCTTTTATCGTGCTCGATCAGTTAAATTATAACTATTTTTAAATATCAAACTTTATCTTAAGTTACGTTATGTATATGTTTATATATGTGTATAAGTTGCGAATTTCAGAATTCGGAACATTAAAATTGTAATTTAAAACTATTTTTTTCCCCTTTTAGGTAAAGTAACATCTTGAGTTGTCAATGATTTGGAACACCACGTAGATATAGTATATTTTGAAACCAAAGGTATGTTTGTACAGAATGGCAAATTGCCCTCAGCTAGTTTCGGATCATTCGATTGGAACCATTGTCCTCAAGACATCTTTCAAGTTTTTTTGTATAAAGTTGGTTGACATTTGGAAATCACTTTCTATTATTGTTTATTTATTTAACGTCACTTAATGCTTCTATGGCAAAGCAGACGATGCTACAGTAGGAATCCTAAATTTTGCCTATCCAAATCACTTTCTGCTCATAAGGATAGTGAACAAATGTTATCTTGGCATACAATATATTTTTTATAACGAATTAATGCCATGTTTTCTAATAATAGAATGATTTGGGTCTCACTTGTCTTCTCTAGTTAATGGAGAACATGGACGTTTTTGTCAGCAATTTCAGAACTTAATATCTCCTTATTATTATGAGGATTATTATAATAAACTCTACTAGATGAGATGAGTTGCATTTACTTTAAGTATGAATTTCAATGAAATCTTTATTGTTTTATATCATAATTTCAGTATCCATATGCCCAATACTGAAGCATTTCCAACCTCAATACATTTATTTACCTTCTGTACTTGATTAATGATTTTTGATAACATCAACTACGTACATATATATTTACATAATGAAAATACCTTCAGGTTAAACCATAAATGGCGATTGTGTGTAGAAAAAAACATGAGTCAATCAGTAAAAATTAATAAGAGCTTTCTTTCCAAAAACACGAAAATTAGAATTTACCAAAATATTATTCTATCTTATGGCGTTTTTTTGGCGAATTCGTATTTTTAGAAAAATTTCAATTTAGAAAAATAGTGGCACAAATATATCACTTACATGAAAGATTCCATGAAGTAATCGATATTTCAAAAATAAAATCCCCTACGCCTAAGTATATTAAAAATATTCAACGAAAGCACAAATGATCGTGATGAATAAAGAGAATTTAAAAAAATTAATTTATTTGATCGACAAAATTCTTGTACCTCTCAGCTTCGGAGGCCATTTTGTAAGCCATCATGGGCGCCGCCATGATCTCCTCGGACGAGTCCAAACAAGGTGGTGGACCCTTGCTTCCACAGCCTTCATGAATGGATAATTAAAATTTTTTTAAATAATTATTTTTTGCAAATGAAAAATAAATTAAATAATAAAATAGTATAAGCATTGATGTTTTGGCGCATATTATTATGGCTCATTATTTGAATATAATGAAATACGTCAACTAAATAAATATAATAAAATAAAGAAGACTTATGTGATTAATGTAACAAAACCAATTCCACAAATATATATTATAAATCATTTAATATGCAAATAAAATATTTTAGGCCTGTCAAAATTGTAATAATCCAACATAGATGATTGTCAAAATTCGACAACATAGGACAGGACTGTATGAATTTGAGAAATATTATTTCGGGAAATGAAAAAAAAAGATCAGAATTTATCGATGTCTATATCAACATTGTTTCTGTGACTCATTGTTTTCATTCCGCAAGATAATTCTGTTTGTAATGGCTCTGATAATAGAAATATTTTGCTGTCACATTTGTTTTGTAGAAACATGGTGATATGCTCTCTAAATATCGTGAACAAATAAAATTAAACAGAGATTAATTTTATTTTTAATATAAACAATTTATCCTAGTAGACGGTGGCAATGCAGAGCTTCAATATGGAAGCCTTTGTAATCATTGTAGTAAGTGATGATGAGATATTAATTTAATTTACATATATATAATATATATACAGTATCTGCCTCGATTAGTAGATGATGATGAAATAAGGCTAATGCCTTCATAGGTCTTCATAGCTGTTGGTTCGGTTATAGATATTTTTTTCTTAAATCGAGTTTTTTTTTAATTTTATGGAGATAAGCTCAAAAAACTATTTCTGTTCTATTTACTGTACATCAATTTAATAAATAGTGCACTGTAGTGATTTTTGTCTTCCATACTTTTTAAGAAATTTGCATATCAAATGTATAAAGGCATCGTTTTATACATGGCATCTGTTTATACTGCCTATATCTGGAAGAGAAACTACAAATAAAAATAATGATGAAGAAGAAACTGCTCCTCAAAATTTAGATGCCATCATTTGCGGAAGAGAATGCAGGGACATTAATAATTAAACAACTGCTCATTTAATTGTACCACAGTAGAAACTTAAAATTTAATTAGAGGTACGCCGATATTATATCATTATGTTTAGTTTATTACTCATTTTGTAGCACCCTAGTAAGCCTATTTAAATTTGAGTACTCACTTATGAAACATTGAGTATTTTGCATTAAATAAAATAATGACATAAAAAATCGAAAGATTGGAATAAGATGTTGTTTGCTTATTTTTTAATCGATGAATTACATTTTTTCTATCTATATTCAAAAGCAGTGTACTTTGTGTAACAGCTTAAAGAAGTCAAGAACAGTTGCTTTGTGATTGGCCAATTTTTATGAATATTTATAATTTAACTGACCAAGCACGACAAAAAGTAGTTCCTCGATTGCTAGGCAACAACGATAAAATAAAACATCAATAAAAACTTTTTCATACAATAGAGGGTTAGAAAATGTTAATAAAAAGTTATTTTTTAGAAATCGTAATACAGAGTTAATTAACTTGTTCTCATTGCAAATGTGTTAATCAATTATGATTCTATAATATATTTAAAATAACTGAAAAAATGTAGGATATTATAATAATGTCTCCTAAAAAATATTTAATCGAAAATTACCATAGCTAAGATAGTTTTGAAACTAGTCAGAAATTGAAGCGAGTGAACAATAGAAAATTTGAGCTTTCCTTATGTTCCGAATTTCACATTATCATCCTTTATTTCGAGAAACTACTCGTGGATAGTTTCTTCATACGTCTTTATCATTATTTCGTTGTCAAATAATATACATATACATATGCGTAAATTTAAATCTGTTCAATGTAAATTAACATCGATGGAAAGTATAAGCAGTAATATCCAGCATTATTCTGAGCCTTCTTTCAATAGATATCTTGAATAACTTGTTATTATTTATATAATAGAGGTAGTCAATGTTCTACTTTGATTTTCATTCTTAAAAAAGTGGTTTCATACTACCAGTACAAGGCACCAATTCGAATTTTTCTATAAAATTTCGACCGTTTGGTTGTTGGGAAAAATAAATTTTAAATCGATAGTTTATGGCTAAGTTTAAAGCAAGTAGCCAATTTTCAGTAAAAAAACTAATTGAAGTTATATTTCAAAATCACTTAACCATAAGAAGAATATCTGACTTAAGACACACAATGACTTTTTTGTACGGCTGTTGATATTAATTGGAAGGCAAAAAAAGCAATTAGGAATAGAAACTGAAATCTTATTGTGCCGCATCATTTATGATTAAATTAACAATATATAGACAATAATATTTACAATAACAAAAGAAAGATCTTGTAGATAATTTTTAGCACAATTCCTATACATCTCTTACTATAAGGTTAATAAAAACAAATTAGAATTTCAAGTAAACTATTCCTTCATTCAAGATTAATTTGCTACATATATCAAAAAGTTTAATTAGTTTAGAAATAATTCTTTTTTATTTAAATAAATGTTTAGGCCAGTTTTTTTCATTTTTTTCTCGGCCCATGATTTCACTGAAACCTTCTATCTTCTGTCAAGGTCTTGGATGGAAATTGTTTTCTGTCTGCCACTACCGCATTTTTGAGGAATTTTTGGTATTCCGTTTTGTTTTCTAATAAATCTAGTGTAATCCCGTGTTTCTTGTTTTATTTGTTCTGTGTATCCTCGTTTGAATTTGTAGGCTATGATTTTAGTGGCATTTTGTTTAGTCTCTCCTTGTTCATCCGTAAAAATATATATTGTAAATCTCAAATACAAAATTACACTCTATTTTTTTTTTAAATTATTTTATTGAGTTGTACAACTGTAATCTAGTACAATTGCTATAAGAGTAAATAATACATGATAGGACATGTAGAGACACTACCCACTGGCAGCACTCTAATACACTCTATTTAAAAAAAAATACAGCACAGATATTCCAGAAGAAACATATATGCTATTATGAGAAATTTTGTAAAATTTAGTAATTATCATTAAATATAAAATTTTGGGACAAATTTATAAGTTAATTTCAAATTTTTATTTCTATATAATTACCTTTTGTCACACTTTATCTACTTCAGGCAACTGTAGAAGCCAGGTGAAGTTTGCATTTCATTTTAAGTCAAGTCTGGATAAAGTTTCGCAATTAAGAACTCGTGAGACAGTCCACTTCTCACGCGCCAAGGGGAACAAGACTGCATATCAATCCACGCTAAAAATAGGAGTAGATGTTTTATTTTTTAACTTAAACCTCAGACAATAGTGAATTTATGTTATAATAATATTTTAAAATTACATTTTAATTTTTTAAAATAATTATATATGTTTTTATTATCCACCTTTAGGCCCTGCTTCCTATCCACTCAGTACCCCTGAACGAAAAAGAAGGCATCGCCGATGATATACCTTCAAAGTTGTATCAGAAATTTTTCTTCCTTGCCTATGAAGGGATCTTTGAAGTCAACCAACTACAGAAGAGGTTAATAGACCTGGTGAATCTTTGCCTACCAATTAGAAAATACTGAGGACTCTATCTATCTCGGGTAGTTGGTTGCTGAAGCAATTCGCCTGAACATGACAAAGAAATTCAATACAATAATATCGAATATCGAAGATTCGTCTATGCAGAGCAATGGTGTTATCAATTATTATAGTGTTATCATCTATGAAACCTGGCTTGTGAGCAGAAACCCCTGTATTTTAAAAAAATCCGGTATTAGAGTATAATTCTGGACGGTAGAGAGTAAAAAAGTACTCAACGTTTATGGACCCCTTACATTGTCGATGTAAACGCAGAAGTATCAAAAAAGAAAAAGCATATTTTTCGATTTTTATCAATAGCGTTTGCTATAGGATTGATAATTGATACAAAATGGAGTCCTCTTTAGGCACAAAACAACGTACAATGCCTTAAGTAAAATACGTTTGACGATATGCACTGGATTTGAATGAAACTCTTCTGAACAGATGTGTTTTTCGCATTCAATGCTCGGCAATTGTAACGACGACATATTATTATATTACATTATAAAGTGGATAGGAAACGTCTGCAGCTAGGATCGAACAAGAAAATTGCTGATGGGACTACTCCATTGAGTACCATTGTACCCACTGGCGGATCTAGGAGCATTATCAGGGGGGGGGGCATGGGTCAATGTGAATTTGTTATCAATGTATACGATCCATACATGAATAAAGATACATTAAATATCAATTTTTTATTTAAGATAACTAAGGCCAGAAGACAATAACATGGATAAAATAGGCCCCTTGATCAAAGCGGTAGCTATCTATATGTGAATGAAAAACATAATCCCAAAATCTGGCTTCGGAATCGCCAATTTTGGATGCACCTTTTGAGAAAACATTCGATACTGAATAATTTTGGTGTTTAAAACGTGTTTTTTTCTTGTTGAAAACCAACTAAAATTCAGATCAATGTCAACTAATGAGAACTCTAGGCCATGCCCCCCTCAAATCCGCCAATGGTGGTACCACGATAAGAGGAAAGCATTCTGAGATGCAATTACCTGACGGTGTACATGCATATGCGAATATACACTAATAACAACAATAATGATAATGAATATGAATCATTACAATAAGTTTACATAATCAATTAGTTTCAAATAACTAAATATCACGTCTGCGCATTGCTTTTCTGTAAATATTTAGCTGTTAAAGATAATTCTTTACTTGAATTAGGGTATTATTATGTATCTAGTAAGAACAAAAAATTGTTTCATTACGATAAAAATTTAAAAAATATATATTTTCCTTTAAAATAAGAAAACAATGTGCACATCAAAAGGAATAAATCTTATTTGATAGATTTTAGTACTGATCAATCATACTTGATGAGCGACCTGTGGTCTAGTGGTTAGCATTGCAAACTACTAAGCCCAAGATCGCGGGTTCGTAGTCCGGAAGGTGGCCCTAGGATTTTTTAAAGGGAGTAAAAAACTCTTAGTCATGCCGTCCTTCGGAAGGGACGTTAAACGGGGGTTAAAAATCCCTATCCTAATTAAACCTGGATAGGTAATATTTAGAGGTCCCAATGCAGCATCGTCCGATTAGCCATAACTGCAAAAAGTGACGTTAAATGAGCAAACAAACAATCATACATGAATTAAGAAAGCATTGGCAGGTTAGATCTTAGAGAGACTTGATAATTAAATTAATACTCTACAGAAATAATCGATTAATAAAATAAGTAGTTATCTATATTTCCTTATATTTATTTTATTGGAAGGTACCAATTATATATATTATTTATTGTTTATTTTTGTGACGTCACTTTATCCAGCTTTTATTAAATAGTAGGATTCATTTAGAAATTATTGCTTTTATAAACACTATTTTTTAAAATATGCTTCAGTGTCCTTTTCATCTTATATTTATAGTTTATTCAAATATTTATCAAGTAATTTCATGGTTACTAAGCATCTTTAGTACTAAATCATCTATACTATCATCAACTATACTACATTGGGCAAAATTGTCTTTATACTAGCTTCTATTTGTTTGTTTATTAAAGGTCACTTTTATAATAATATGGCTAGTGGGAGATGCGAACCACAACGCCACAAGTTACCCCACATTTAAATTATATAACCTTAATTACTTTATAAACATTAAACATTTTAGTTGGTTTTCAACAAGTAAAAAAGACGTTTTAAAAAACAAAATTATTCAGTATCGAATGTTTTCTCAAAAGGTGCATCCAAAATTGGCGATTCCGAAGCCTTTTATGTTTTTTATTCACATATAGATAGCTAGCTACCGCTTTGATCAAGGAGCCTATTTTATCCATGTTATTGTTTTCTTGCCTCAGTTATCTTAAATTAAAAATTGATATTTAATGTATCTTCATTCATGTATGGATCGTGTACATTCATAACAAATTCACATTGACCCATGCTCCACCCGCTGATAATGCTCCTAGATCCGCCAGTGGGTACCATCGAGTAGTCACATCAGCAATTTTCTTGTTCGATCCTAGCTGCAGACGTTTCCTATCCACTTTATAAGAACTATGTCGTCGTTACAATTGCCGAGCATTGAATGCGAAAAACACAACTTTTCAGAAGAGGTTCATTCAAATCCAGTGCATATCGCTAAACATATTTTGTAACGTTGTTTTGTGCCTAAAAGAGGACTCCATTTTGTATCAATTATCAATCCTATAGCAAACGCTATTGATAAAAATCGAAAAATATGTTTTTCCTTGTTTGATACTTCTGCGTTTACATCGACAATGTAAGGGGTCCATAAACGTTGATTACTTTTTTACTCTCTACCGTCCAGAATTACACTCTAATACCGTCTGTGGATTTTTTCAAAATACAGGGGTTTCTGCTCACAAGCCAGATTTCATAGATGATAACACTATCGCTCTGCATAGACAAATCTTTGTATTCGATATTATTGTAGAGAAAAAGGTTTACGGGCAAGAAAACCAGCAAAAAATTAAACAATCTCGCCTAAATTGGGCGCGGAATTTCAAAAATTGGACATTGCTGGCTGGAGGAAAGTGATGTTTTCAGATGAGAGTAAATTCTATATTTAATAATATAGAAACATCCGGCAAGTGTGATGGTCTGGGGGTGTTTTTCCTACTTTAGAATTGGCAAAATAAACTTTATAGATGGGACGGTTAACGCAGAAAAATATAAAAACTTTTTGGAAGAGAGTTTGATTCCCTCAATGAATTCCCATTTTACACACTGCGGAGACGTCGTTTTTCAAGATGATCCTGCTCCATGCCATTGAGCCAAATCGGTAAGTCAATTATTTATTTATTTAAAAAATATATTAGCTGTATAAATAACATACTATTTTCCTTCGCAAAAAATTTTACAATTATCAAAAGGTACGTACAATATTGGTTTAAGGAGATCCTCCATTATTTTTAAGTGATGCATGCAATTTCTATGACCACGACTGTATTTTCCGTGGTTTGAATCTTCACCACGGCTAGTTTGGAATTGAATACACATGTTTTCTTCTCCAAAAACCATATTTTTGCAATTTCAGGTGTTAAATAGTCAGGACTTACATATATTTTTGCATTGGTCATCTTAAACACGGTATTTGTGCGATTCAAAGCGTAGAGATTTTATACAAATTTTATACTTCAAATGGACGATTCAATTTTGTCACGAAGACTAATATCTTTCTAAACTTACTTTTTTATACAAGTTAACTATACCTTAAATGACGAAGAAAATGATCCGGTTGAAGGTAAAAAAAAATCTCGTAAATAGTTCCTTATATTTGACACATTATAAGCCTTCAACCATTTTTTTCCTAATATTTAAAAGGTCATCTAAAATTATTCAAAATATAACGTGAAATTCTTTCCTAATCTTTCGATTTACTTCCTCTTTATCAGCAATATTTTCACGATTCTGAAACAGTCCAATCTTCCATCATTATTGAATGTATACGTACCCTTCATACGTTTTCGAAATACAACATGGATAATAAAGCTTCCACTTGCTCTGACAGTTCGATTTCATTTTCATTTTCATTTGAAAGTTGCGTGATCAAGTAATTTCCATATTTTCGTTGACTTTGAGGATAATTCGATTCCGTTTTTCAATTGAAAAGTTGTCTTATTTTGACAGATGATCTGATTTGAAGTTTCTGCTTCTTTTCTATATTTTGTTTTTCTTTCATATTTATTTGTAGCTTTCTTATTTCTTCTCTCCTTTTCTTTTTTTAAACCCACTTTTTCCAGCCTCTTTGCGCCATTGGTCCTTCTTTTTCTTTTTTTTCTCTGCTTCAATTTTTTTATTATGTTTACTTTAATGGTATTTAATCCATTTCTGGGAAGACAAAACCCGTTCTTTTCTACCATTTTTTTTTTAGATGGCTCTGGCCACAATACCAGTGTTTTAAAAGATCATATCTTACTTGTAGAAGAAAATGATCCGGGTTAAGGTCAATAAATTACTCATAAGCAGGGGGGGGAATTTATTAAAGAGATCCTCGACAGCCCTGAAGAAGACCTGCAATGTGGGTCGAAACGTTGGCTCTTTAATAAACAGTTCTCCCTTCATAAGAGAAATTTATTAACCTCCACCCGGTCCACTTACTTAGATATATAAATACAATGTCAACTATTATTTTTCAAGATCACATATTACGGTGACATGAATTAAGTCCTATCACAGTTCTCAGACTAGTTTTGTAAATTTCTAGGTTGGGTTTGAGACCTATTTCATTGTTTTGATTTATCATGATGCTATCCCTGTTTAGATGATTCGTGTTTTGAAGAAAATAGACGGCTCCTTTACTTGTTTGTGCGCAATCAGAATCGGTATCGTTTCTCATTCTTTGCCAAATTTCAAGCAGAGATTTGTCCTCAATATTACCATTCAAAACTATCTGGTTGCTGTCGTTTGTTCATTTAACATCACTCTATGATGCTATTGGCTGATCGGACGGTGTTACAGTGGGAGCCCTAAATTTTGCTTATCCAGGTATAATTAAGATAGTAAGGAGTACCTGATATCGTACAGACCCGAGACGCCAATTTTACTAAGGATTTTTACTCCTTTTAAAAAATTATAAGGTCACCTACTGGGCTAGGAACCCTCCACCTTGGAGATAGAAGATTGATATGCTAACCACTAGACCACAGGTGACCCTCAAACTATCTGGTTATTAAACGATTCTAATTTAGTATCTCTAATGCAGGATTCTAATAAAACAAATGTTGACATTGTCAATGGTTTTTAAAGCGTTACTATAATATCTTCTTGAATCGAACAATTTTTATTTCTCAAAAAATAACAAATATTATAGTGCAACAGAAATTGGTAAAACCGAATATTGATTCCATGGAAACAGTCCAGCTTTTTAAATACCATTTATGATAAATTCTGGACTATGTGTTCTTTCGATTATGGTTTTCAGTAATGGGTAGAAATATTTTATTTTTATTACTTGGTTTTTATATTTTTTATTCATTATTTAATTATTTTTCATGAACACCATTTTTTCCAATTTTCTGTTAGTAGCTTAAACCCAGCCTCATCCATAAATTGAACGAGACGAGTCGCATTAGGTTGGAGAGCTACTAAAAGAATTCCTTTACTCTTACAAAATTGACTTGTGTGCAAGCAAAGATGGAATGTATGGCCATTAATGAAGAGATAACTGGAAATTTAAAACTACTTTTCAATAACCATTGGTGAAATATATTGGCAATGAATTAAAAAAACAATGAACTATTCATTTAGCCAGGTTAGGATTTTCCTGTGCCTCATTCTGAGGGAACACTCATGGATATGTCCACAGTAATGCTTTCATATTTAAAAACGACCAATGGCCACTTGAACTGGTCTTAATACACTCATTTGTCTAAATTTACAATATTTTTGTGTATAGATAAAATAGATAGGTTTGTCTAAAACTCGTTTACCTTTTGGATTGATGAAACGTGCGGTTTCATCACTGTTAAATACTCAATTGGAATTTAGCAATATTTTTTCGTAGTCATTATCATTTTGAAAACTTCGTGAAACTAAAGCTGTAAATCAAGCTCATTAATTGTACATTAGTTCCGTGATACCTTAAATGTTACAGAGAGTTTTATTTTCAAAAACTGTGAAAACCTTGTCCCTCCTGGCTAATAAATGTCTTAAAAAAATATTCTGTCTTTAAGATTAGTTCCGTAGACATAGTTATAGGGAACTCATTTCACGACTTTTGACGCCTTTGCCGAGCCAAGATCTACTTCACAAAACAATCTTCTTCATGATATCATTTGTACAACTCGGTGCTATTTGAATATTAGATGTAACAAACATCATTGGTAGTTTCATGAATATATACATATATAAACTGTCTAATAAAACTGATTAATTAATAATGAGATTCGGTAATGATGTCTCAGTATTTTTTATCAAAATCTTATTTCATAAGGCATCTTGTTTTTCCTTTTTTTTCAATTTGTAGTAATCGAATTATCGATCATCGTATAACATACACGTATTGACAGCCTAAACCTTGAACTGAATCAACTCAGATCAATATTGTACAAAAACCTTGTCATTAATATTTGAAGTTCCTGACTAACATTTTTTGTAAATGTCTTTTTGTTCAATACTTTTTTAATTATTGAATAATAATAATAGACAATTAAAAATTTGTAGGATAACAAAACAAAATTGACAAAAGAGATGGATAAATTTTTTAAGAATTTTTCTTCATTATCACATACATTGTATAGAAAAATATATACCATTAAATGAGAATGAAGTATACGTGAAATATGTAGGACGATATATGAATATTATATTTCTGTAATAAATTTATAAGATAGATCGTTTAAAATATATTATTTGATCAACTACCCTGAGTATCAATTCATGGGAGATTAAAAAAAATAATAAAAGAAGAACTATTTATTAACTCATTATATATTATAATAGAATTGTGATAGAACATAATAGAACTTAAACCGACATTTCTGCATGATTAGCTTCTTGAGATTTATCTGTAAAACAGCGAGGACTTGATGACAAGTTGCTAAAAATCTAGCATGCGAATATAAAGAAACTTTTTTTTTTTAACAAATTTAGTTTATTCATAAAAATGTACCTTTCATCAATTTATGTCAATTCCGAATTTAAAATTTCGTACAGAAGTGATTGAAGCACTTTTGTGGCATGCATGGATGAAAGCATTGTATGGATGAAAAAATTTAGGTTAATTAATAAAAACCGAATTATATTCCATGTCCATAAATGGTGGATTTATTCATGTTTAATATTTAAAGTTCATTTCTATAACAACAAAAAAATTGTAAACTGGATTCACTCTTCATAATTTATATATTGGGAAACAGAAACATTTTCCAGGCTTTATATATTCTTGATTCCTACAATTATTCAAGACGTTTCGAAATTTATGTTGCCATTTTCAATTATTCTGATAAAATTGTTTGTATCGAATTTCTTAGTATGTATATAATTTAAAAAGTTATAAGTCATAAATTCTTATAAATACCATTATTAATATTTAAATGATTTTTAATAAACGTCGGCACATAATATAAGTTCATCACTTATTCTGTGTACTTATTGACTGCACCCCCCAATTATCTCATTTACATTAATATTTAAAAAGTATTCACTTGGGGATCAACTGATATTATATGAAATTTTTTTTCATTTAATAACATTTGAACATGGAGGACAGTTGATCCCCAAGTGAATACTTTTTAAATATTAATAATGGCATTTATGAGAATTTATGACTTATAACTTTATAAGTTATATGTATACTAAGAAAATTGATGCAAACAATATTATTAGAATAATTGTAAATGACAACATAAGTGTCGAAACGTCTTGAATAATTGTAGGAATCAAGAATATATAAAGACTGGAAAATGTTTTTTTCTCTTTCCCAACACATTTAAAGTTCTGAAATATGTATTTTAATTTGCAAAAAAAACTTCAATTATATAACCAGAAGTATAAAAGCTTTAGTTTAGAATAAGTATTTCAAATATGTTTGTAAAATATTTTAAATGCTTCCTTAACGAAAATCGTCATTTTAAAGTTTTTGGATATTTGAAAAATTTTTAATTACAGAGTAAATCGGAAATTGTATATAATGGCATTTCCAAATCGACAGTTCTTTGAAAAATCTTTTAAACTGAAATTAATTTTTGTAACATTCTCCAAGAAATAATTACCGAAATATATACATTTCCCATAATTACACTCTTTTTATTATACTAAAACTTACTATTACTTTTATTTTCGAGAAAATTATAAAGAAAACGAATGAAAGGTTATAACTTGTGATTGAACTTCAAAGCGACAACCTAAGGAACTGATACCAGATTTCTAAAATTTCATCAAATGGAAATATATTTAAACTTAAATATTAAAGTACCATCAAGTATAATACTAAAGAGAAGGTATGAACAGTTAATCGTTTTGCATACAATTTAGGCTATAATAAAACTACCCTAAATCAAAATGTTTTGTAGTTAGGTGGTTTCACATTCTGACCAACGATAAACATCATCCTCGTATAAAAATGTATTGGAAAAACTATTACTTGTTCACTTAATCAACAATTACAACTGAATTGCAAACTTACTGTGAATATGAAGACTTGAATATCAACAGGTGTCGAAGATTATCTCAAATGAATAAAAAAATTAGCCCGCCAACAGGCTTGCCAATAGTATGAAAACTAAAGCACTAACAGCGAAATACGTGCAACTTATATAAAGAATGAATTTATTTTGGGATAATATATTTTTAAGAAATAAATTATTTGAAATTTATAACTAATTCATATAAAATAAATTAGTTCAATTCAAATATACATTAGTTTTGAAAATTACGTAGTTTACAAAGTATGACGTAGATAGCAGTACAGCATGTCATTCTAATATTTTTTAATTATTTTGTATGTTTATAATTTCACATTTGTTATTTTATATATATTGATGTTTATTTTTATAGTTCTTTTTCTGGATTCGGGGGGAATTATTCGTAATACATTTTTGAATATATAAGTAATGACAGTTTGAAACCAATGCTACAGAATACTTATTATAACTGAAAATTATCAAAGCATTCTTGGCATAACATCGATAGAAAACAGTGATTAAATGGAGTTTCCCCCAGAAGCGTAAAAACCCTTGAGTGTAGGAAGGTATAAATACAATAAAGTGTAGCTACCCCCCCTCCAAGCTGCCAGTAATGGACCTGCCCAACTATCCACGAGGTGGTGGGGCAGCCAACAGTCGAATGGTGGGGGCACAAACACGCTGATTTCAGTCTCAAACCGTTTACATGTCCTCCACTCAGTGTGTTTTCCGTTTATGGAACAACAACAGTAAAGACTAATCGGCTCATGGAGACATACCTACTCAAGGGATAATTTTTATTTTTATTTCAGTTCTATATTATGGAATTATCAATGGGCGACAGAGTGTACGCTGCAGAACGTATTATGAAAAAGAGATTCCGACGGGTAAGTGACACTAATTTTTATCTTGACACCTATTTATATCAGTTCTGAACGACTGTTTCTTTTCAAACACTTCGGGTCGTTTAATATAATTTGTGGTTAGGCGTTTATCGAGTTGTGTGATAACTTTATATTTAGTGTGAGTAGTGTAAACATAACCTCAATTTGTAAACATATTAAAACGCCAATAGGTTTTCCATCTTTAATTTTTGTTAAATGAATGCTTGTTTTTATATTTTCAATTTATGTTAAAACATTTATGAATAATTTACTGGAAAATGTAGCTGTAAATCATGTAAATTTGAAATAGAAATCTGTTGTAACTTTTTCAAAATTAAACCTATTTAATTTTCCTTATTATTTTTATAATTTTTCACAAAGATGCTAATGCTTTCATTGTTTTTAAATTATAATTGATTCTCGAACAATCAAAATCGACAAAATCATTCACCTTTAAGTATTGAATTCTGTAAGTGTATCTTAAATGAGTCTTAAAGATAGCATATTAAAATAATAACAAAAATGAGTATTTTTGTTAAGCATTGTATATATTATCCCAATTTAAATATTTTGATTGAGTATGTTATGTCCTGATGTAAATAGATTCATTAATTTGTTTGGCATAATTTAATTTACTGTCATCTTTGATGTAAAGGCTCATATTTTAGTTTATTTTCCATAGATATTTGTCTGTATTGTCTCATGACATATTCTTTTTGTAGGGGAGGGTCGAATATTTTGTCAAATGGAGAGGATGGAGCCAAAGGTATGTTGGATTTACTTTTATTAAATATTTTACTTAAACTTGTTCTAATATGTAATGTATATTTCATATTATAATATACATGTAAATATTGTTTTACTCTTATATGATTCAAACTTCTATATTCTAATCATAGTTCTTGGGCATACATAATATTTGTAATTAATTCACTTATTAATAACACTAAATAGCGTTCCACTTTCATTTAATGCTATATTCTTTATTTTAGACATAGTACTTGGGAACCTGAGGAAAACATTCTCGATGAAAGGCTGATTGATATTTTTGAACAGAGGTAAGAAACATGTTAATAATAAATTTTATTTTACTGATTATATGATGTCTATATCTCTATTAGATATAAATAACACAGTTCATTATTCATTGGTTGGAGTTATGCTTGTTCTGAAACTCTTCTTTTTATATTGGGTAAAACGTTAGGTGAGTTACGGCTGTATTGACTTTAAGCACCTCTGTAGTTCCATGAACATAAAACATCTTTATGATGTTTCAATTGGTGCGTCTAACCTCTGCTAATTATTAGTACAGTTTTTTGTCTATTCTACAGTTTTTTTTTCAAAATAATTTGGTGTCTTCTCGCCTTGAAGAGCTTTATTCACCATTAATTTTTTATTATTGTAGCTGTCGGATTCTGTTGGTAAAGCCGTAGTTAGAATTAAAATTATTATTATTTAAGATTTAGATTAGAAATGACCTCAACTCTAAAGGATTCATTGATTAATTCTTTTTTATAGCTTGTATAATAATTTTATATAGTATTAAATTAAATCAGTAATAAGTTCAATGAACACGAATATGTTAGTTACCACTAATTTCACTATACAGATAGCACTGGCTTGGTGCTGTAAACTGCTAACATGCTTAAAATCTGAAATTATGCTATGCTTTTTTTTTTTCTACTAATTAATTTGTAGGATAACAAAGTTTTTTAAGAATCTTATTGAATAGAGGCCCTTTTTTTCCCTTTTCATATTGCCTTATTGTTGTATTAATAATAATATTAGGGTGTATAAAAAAAAATGACCATTTTTTAACCAAATATTTGTATATTTGAGAGAAGATGGCGACTAACAGTATCTTTCGATACACCACACTCCCTGACAAGTTCGCGAGTACTTGTGAAGGGATTTAACTCAACTGCTTCCTTCAGAACCTCATCATTATCCATTAATGGTCGCCCAGAGCCCTTCTTCCTTTCCAACGTCGTAGCTCCACTGCTAAAATTTTCAAACCAACACCACACAGTGGCTGGTCAAGGAGACCTTCCCCTTCATATTTAATAATTTCATGAGCTGCTTCAGCGGCTGTGAAATATTTTTTCCAGTAATGTCTTGAAACTGTCAGAATTTTGTAGGACATTGTCATGTTTCTTCTTTGAAATACATAACTACTTTTAGACTTTTTTTTAAGAAGTCCAGTGTTAGTAAAAGAGCTTAGAGAATGCTCTTTAGGGATTATTAAGTGTTGGTAAATAATAAATAGCATTAAAATATTTACAGACTTTTCAACTCTGGAATTTGATAAAACAGTCATTTTTTTTATACCCCTTATCATTTTATGGGGAGGATCAGCTTATAAATCTTACTATCATTTTATAAAATATATTGTTTATAATTTTGAAAAATAAATTTAAAATCAACAGGAGATAACCATCCGATAACGATCTATTGCTATTGTGCAATTAATTAATATAATCAACTGCAGTGATGAGCGTTGATAAAGAATGGCATGGAATAAGAAAATGATTGAGAATTATATTCCAAAACTTTGACTCTTAGCAATCAGTCATTAAAACCATTAAGGTGTTTATTAAGTAATTGTTTGTTCATTTAACTTCACTTTATGCTGCTATGGCTAATCGGATGATGCTATAGTGGGAGCTCTAAATTTTGCCTATCCAGGTTTAATTAGGATAGGGATTTTTAACAAGTACCTGACATCGTACAGGCTCGGGACTCCCGTTTAACATCCCTTCCAAAGGACGGTGTAACTAAGAATTTTTTACTCCCTTAAAAAAAATCCTAGGGCCACCTGCCGGGCTACGAACCCGCGATCTTGGGTTTAGTAGTTTGTTACGCTAACCACTAGACCACAGGTGACCTTATTTATTAAGTAATTAAAATAATGTATTTAATCTAACTACACTATTTTATGTCAAATGCTTTCAGTCATGAATAGGATTGTAGGATTCATTTAGAAATTCTATTTTTTTAATTTTTGTTTTTATAAATATTATTTTTGGAATATTTTTCAGTATTCTTTTTTATCATATATTTATAGTGTATTAATATATTTGTCATGTAATTTCATGGTTACTAAGCATCTTTAGGACTAAATCATCTATAGACAAAATTGTCTGTATACTAGCTTCTATTTGTTTGTTTATTTAACCTCACTTTTATGCTACTATGGCTAATTGGACGATGCTACAGTGGGAGTCCTAAATTTTGCCTATCCAGGTTTAATTAGGATAGGGATTTTTAACAAATTGTACACATTTTGACACATTGTACATATGCGGAACCCCCCAGTTTACAGTGACTACTACTCCTATCCCAGCATAACCAAGGATTTTTTACTCCCTTTTAAATAATCTTTGAGCTACCAGCCGGGCTATGAACAAGCGATCTTGGGGATAGTAGGTTGTTATGCTACCCACTACACCACAGGTCGCCCTTAGCTGCTACTTCACACTTTCAAAAAAAGTTTCTAGTATTCATTCGTTCATAGTCAAATGTTGGAATTTCCATATTTAGTTTTATATGATAATGATATGAACCTATTTCTATGATAGTTAATTGTTTTGTTACTTTTATTTTGCAGCCAACGAACAGATGTGAACCCTCACAAAAGGGGTCCTAAAAAGAAAGAGCATAAACAGGTATTTATCATGAGAATAAATTATGTTCATGTTGACTAAGGATCAAATTGTAATTAATATTTTTGTGTTATCCTTTAAAGGCACTTCAAAACCAATTACCACCACCAGTGATTGAAAACGACAAGGCTATAATTGAAGAAAATATAGAGGATTCTCCAAACCATGACGAGCAACCAACAGAGTCAAATATTGCTATTGCAGAAGAAAAGCCTAGTAAGTTTATGCATATTTTGTTCATCGTCATTTTTATGGGATTATTGTTTTAGACAAATTAGTATTCAAAATCATTTAGTCTCTTCACTTAAAGTTACAAAACATTATTGAGGATTATAGATAATTTAACCTTTGATGATATGATCTTTTAGGTTATAATAACCGCATTTACCTTCTTTTGTTATGCTTTCTCAAATCCCGCTGCGGGCAAGACTTTTATTTAGTCTGTTTGCAGTCGGAGATAGATCGTATAGCATCTTGGACCCTCCTGGGGCTCACCCAGCCTCAATAAAATGTTTAAAAAGTAGGGTACCCAAAATAAAGGTAAAAATATGGTGGTTGAGCGTGACCTTAGGACAAGTCACCTCCTTGCAGAACCGTTGTCCATGAAAGAGTACAGTCTCTACCATGCACTGAACCCCAAAGTAGTGGTACAGGTTTTGCATGATAATCTGTTAGTTAAGATTTCTTTCTCCTTTTACATTGCCCATTTCTAAAAGAGCTTAATTTATAAAGGAAAATGTTGCCTTTATAAGGCTAAATTTGTCTAGATTTAATTTCAGTAATTAAATTTTTAAGAACAGAATTTTTATTTTTAAAATTAATTTTGCTTAGCTCCAGATCCACCTGTGGTCGAACCTGAAAAAGTTACGGCTAAAGAAGCAGAAGAAAAACAAGAACAGACAGATAACAAAAGGGATGATAAAGATAAACCCCACAGAGAACCCATCACCGAGTCCGTTCCGCAAAAGGTAGAAGAAGAACCATCCCCGCCTCCTCCGACTCCCACACCTCCGAGACCGGCTGCCAAAAGGAAAGCAGAAGTTCTTAGTAAAGAAAGTGGCAAGATAGGAGTCACCATCACGACGAGTTCACCTCCCTCGCATTTGACGCCTAAGCAGCCACGATTATCTCCAAATGTTGTCTCGCCCAAGGTTCCTTCACCATCATCACAGCCTGTAATTATTTTCATTTTATATTTACTATTACTATTAATGACCTTGCTCAGAGTGTAAAGGCTCTATGCTATAATAATCTGTAGGGTTCGGCCTTTGTGTCTTCCCCCTCTTGATAAATTATTCTATGCCTCTTGAAATTCAATTCTTGTATACAGACAAGCCTAGGATTTTTTCAAGAAGTAATTCAACTCTCAATTTAACAAATCCATGAGATTCGTGAAGAAAACTAGTAGCATATTTTAGTATATTTTTATTTTTAGTATAAGTACTGCAGGTTATCGCTTTGAGTTAAGTCAAAACAAGTTTTAACTGTTTATTTGTTTCATTTTTAACATTCTCCAAAAATACAAATTGTCATTTCGAAGTATAGATGATATATGCTTGTTGAAACTTTATTTCTGATGAAATGGTCACCAAAATATACATATTCCCCATAATTACGTTCTTTTTTCCATATTAAAGCTCATGGTAACTTGTATTTTTGGAGAATATTAAAATTATTTTTCATAGTACATCCTCCCATTTATAACAACTCAAATTATACACTCTGTTTTTGTGCACAGTTTTTCTGATTTAATTTATATAAATTTAAAAATTTAAAAAATTTTAAAAATTTCCTTTTCTTTCAGGCATCCTCGCCTCCAAAGATGAACAGTGCTAAAAGTCCGAGGCGGGAGGAAATTCCTCCACAACCACCCGTGACAAAGTCGGCGTTACCACCATCGCCTACCACAGCTAGGAGTATCAAGTCACCTAAGTCACCTCCTCCAGTAACGGCACCAACTCTCTCGCCTGCTACCACTCCAGCCCCTGAAGTCAAACAACCTCCTAATAATAATAGCAATAATCTTAACAAGGTAAATAAATAGATCTGTTTATTATTTCTCTAGTCGCAACCTTCCTTAGCTTCTGACATTTTGTAAGCTAAGTAGGCTTATGATGTAACGGATGGGGCAAAAGTCCCGCTATCATTTTGATTGCCTATAACTTTGTTCAAAAAAAGATAAGTAATTTTTATTTTAAAGAGAAAAGATAGGTCCTTGGCCTGGTTTCGAACCCGGATCCTCTGTCTCTCCGTAACAGCGCTCTAACCATTTAAGCCACCAAGGCCGCCTGCGGGCAGAGGACAAATCTTTTCTCTTATCCGATCGCATGTCCTCGTGTTCTTGCAATTTTTGCGATTTATACACGAGAACAAATGTTCTTTGAACATTACTTTTAATTTTAGGATCTTATTGACTTACGTCATATTACTATTTATAATTTTTTATAATTAATGGTCAACTGTTTTGATTTTTAAATATTTTTATTTTAAAGGGAAAAGATAGGCCCATGATGTTGCAGGATATCATGAAAAATGCCTTAAAAAGAGCCGAAAGTTGCATAGCGAATCGTGGTCACCATTTAGCCGATATAATTTTCCAATTATAAAAAAAAAATGTAAAGACCAAATAAATTTTGTATGAAAATCTATATAATTATTTGGTCAATCTAAAATATAATTAATGGTCAACTGTTTTGATTTTTAAATATTTTTATTTTAAGGAGAAAAGATAGACCCTAGGCTGGGATTCGAACAAGGATCCTCTGTCTATCCGTGACAGCCCTCTAACCATTTAAGCCACCAAGGCCGCCTGCCGGCAGAGGACAAATCTTTTCAGGCTGAATTTCTTCAATTTTGTGACGAATATTGTCTTTAAGTATCGTTTAGGGCTTATTCACATAAACTTTTGATTTTAAAAAATCCCATAAGAAAAAGTCTGGTGCTCTTAAATCCGGAAATCTGGCTGGCCATGCTAAATCGCCATTTCGCGAAATTAGTCTTCGTGGAAAAACTTTATTTAATAATTCGCCTTAAACTGCGTGCAGAAATGTTTAACTGGGAACCACGTCTCTGAATTGATGTTTCTGGATACTGCAACACTATCACGCACCAGAGCCACATTTTCAGCGTTACGAGACTTATGTTGTCTTCCAGAACGAGGCCTGTCTGCTGTCGTACCATACTGTCGAAAATTCGTATGTAAATGATAAATTGTGATTTTATGAGGCACTGGACGATTAGGATATTTTTGACACAATTTCCGCTGAGTGGCAATAATGGAGCGATTATATTTTCAAACACTACTATAAGATCGAGCCTCGAGGTACAGCCGGTAGAAACCAATCTTGAAGAAAATAGACTAAGGTGGTTTGGTCACCTCCTGAGGATGAGCACAGAGAGAATGGCCAGGATAACATATGAGACGAGAGTAGACGGAAGACCACGGATCACCTGGGAAGAAGGCGTGTGGGAGGGGTTCAGGAAGCGAGGGCTGGAGTGGAGCAGAAGAAGAGAATTGGTTCGGGAAAGGGACACCTGGGTCAAGCTCTACAGAGGGCATCCCCTCACTGTGCAGCGGTAGAGGGGGAAAGATTATGATGAAAATGATTTTCAATAAATATTGTCACTATTTCTGCTCGTTCTTGTGGTGTATATTTATCCATAATAAAATTTGGACGTCTACACAACACAATGGTAAAAGCTAAACTGAGCTAAACGTCACATAACCAAGATGGTGCGTAACAAAAATGGTGGCAGGACTTTTGCTCCACCCGTTATTTAATACTTTTTGTGATAGAATTTCAGAAATCCAGTAATCGTTTAAAGGTTAAATTATTTAAATTTTGTTTGCTCTGAAAGTGTAAGCTACTATTTTTTAGGAACCTAATAAATAGTTTCTTACTATTCTGGAGTTCATTTTGACCTACACTCACACCATTTTCTCTATTTTATATATATATATATATATATATATATATAATTAATTTTTTGTTGGATTTTAAGAATTATTATTTTGTATTTCTGTGGACATAAAAATATTTAGTAAACCATGCTTTCTCCCTCCCTCACTTAAGCCTTTGCATTGCACAAAGATCCATATAATAAAGCATTTACTATGCTTCGGTTTTTTAAATAATAACAAAGAATTTATTGAATTATAAGGCCCAGTATATTGAGGCAAGATTTTTAGAAGTGCCATTTCATATCATCCGTGTTATATTATATTCTCAGTTAATTATTAATCCCTGCTGCATGTGAAGAGCTTCACGTCTATCACAACACTAAGTGCGCCGGCTGCCCGCCTACCGGCCTCTGCTACATACTTTTTGCCTGCATTCTATCCTTCATTACACCCCTTTACTACTATCTGTTAACGTATTTCATTGTTTCTATCCTCATTTTTGATTCGGGCAATGGGCCGACACTGGCGGAGTCAAAACTTTTTTTTTGTTATCATTTTTTTTTTAATACTAAAGCTTATTGCTTAATAATTTAATTTTGTATGAAAATCTTCAAAGCATTTGTCTATACAAAGACCAACATTACAATGTTGCGTCGTCTATACTCGGCTTTAACAAATAGATAGAAAAGCAGTGCGCCGGCATATATTGTCTCAGCAGTTAAGGATTATTCCAATACATTGTCTAATTGTCTTGAAGCATGTATAAGACTAGTTATTTTGTTTTTCCATTACATTGTGTTAAGAGACTTTTGAAAGCATATTGGAATAAATCTATTCAGTTAACATTATTATTTTGTCTTCTAAATGATAACATCATTATTACCACTTCTTTCTTCTTGTTAGTTGACCTTTTTATGAAAAAAAACAACAAAAGTTTTGTAAAATAATATCCGTGACCAATTTCCTATAAATATCTTCATTTTAAGATTTGCCTTATTACTTATTTTATTGAGTCATTCATTCAAGTAAGTAAAAAAAACCTTTTCCAGTCAAAACATTTTTTCTTTATTTAAATACGTTTCAACATTCTTCAGTCATTTTCAATTTATATCTCTTATAAGTCCCTTTTTTTATTTAATTTAAATATATTTTTAAATACTTATAAATTTGCATATTTTTAACCTTTTAGTAGATTGTCAAATTAAAAATGTGCAAATTTATAAGTATTTAAAAATATATTTAAATTAAATAAAAAAAGGGACTTATAAGAGATATAAATTGAAAATGACTGAAGAATGTTGAAACGTATTTAAATAAAGAAAAAATGTTTTGACTGGAAAAGGTTTTTTTTACTTACTTGAATGAATGACTCAAAAAGATGTACTCCAGTAACATAAACAAGAGAATTAAAATACTTATTTTATTTCAAAATCATAGCAACATTTAATATTTTCCCATAATGTTGGTATGGTTTATAGGGAAATTAAAAAATTAAAACAGCCCTTAATCTAATATTATAGCTATTTTATAAAAATCTTGGCAGAATTAAGAAGCAGGAAGAAATATAACATTATCAAAATTGTGGGGTACATAAATATTGTAATGAATTAATCTAATAAGGATAAATTCAATAATTTGTCAAGTTTTTCTCTCTTTAATTATTTTCTTCAATAATTTTTAAGTGAAAACTTCTTTAACCGTGTTTAGCGACTTTTGGTAGTGGAAATTTACTTATGGATATGTAACACCGACATGCTAGACTGCCGCACTTAGGAGCCTGTGCATGAGTTATACAATTTGTTTTAATCAATCTTAGTTTAAAGGTGATAATTTCATTGAAAAAAGAATTATTTAAATAAAAGGTTGTTTAAAGAGTTAATAATAACTTAAAACATCAATAACTAGATGAACTTGTTTATTTGTCTTAGTTAAATGTCTTTATTTATCAAATGACTGAAAATACTAGTGATCTATGTATTGTGTATGTAGATGTGGATATGTATTATTCAATGTGGATAATAATACTAAAAATGAAAATAAAATCTATGTAAATACAAATACAACATATAAATAATTTAACTATATACTCATTATTATTTCAATTAAATTATTGATTTTGTATTGAGCTGGTGCAGCCTTTCATATGTTTTGATTAATAAAAACCGAACTAATGTTAATAATTTAAACTTACAAATTTGAAATTTAAATAATTCAGATTGATTTAGAAATTCTAAAAAGAAGACAGTTATTCCTAAGTTATGAGTTTTCACTGCTGACGGCAGTCTTCATGGCTGCCTATGTAGACATTTTTTTAAATATCATTGATCGTCTTGTCTATTAAATTTTAGATGTTAATCAAATTTTATACTCTGATACATCAAGTATTTATATTATTACTTACATAGATTTTATTGTTTTGTTATATTTTATATAGAAAGGTGATGGAATTGGTTTTAAATTTGCATGTGTTTTTAATCAATCCTGCTCATTGTCGATCAATAATGACATATTACTACTTTGCATTATCAATTATTGTTTGTAGGAGGCATCACCGGCAACTCCTGCTCGAGAGGCAAAGCCACCTATCATGAACGGTCATTCCAACGATTTGACCACGACGGTATTAACCAACCCGGGTCCAGATTATTGGAGATCACTGAACCCTCACGCGGACGATATCGTCATCACTGACGTAACGGTCAATCTGAGCACCGTAACCATTCGCGAATGTAGGACAGGTAAGGGGTTCTTTAGGGAGCGCATCAAATAATTAGTCATGATGATAATGTAAGAGTGAGCTCGTAGTGCCTATCATATCGCTCGCTCTTAGGATAGGAAATTTTATTCAGTATTCAGTCATTTAAGGAAACTCAATTTCTTTTTTTTATTTTAATATATGATTATAAAGAGATGTGATAACTACAGATGATGGTTTATAGCATAATTAATTTCCTTTTTTAATTTTTTTTTTTTAATTCTAATTTTGACTATAATATAAAACAGGAAAACTGTCGGAACAAGTGATTATTCATTCTAAGAATATTATTGTTGATAGTTGTTTTAATTTTAAGTCGATAGATCATTAAAGTTAATAGTTTTTTTTCTTGAACACTAACTATTTATTGCTTTATAGTTTGTATCAATTTTCGTCTAGGATTGGTGAATGTTTATAAACTCTATAAACATTAATTTTTTTTTTTAAATACTTCCCTGTAGCTTGAAAAATGCAATGAATAATGGGTTGAAATTTGCCTCAAAAATATTTGCATGTTTCTGACAATAATTTATGTTGATTAGACAATAAAGTTAATAAGGGAAAAAATAATCGTGCTATTTTTCCATGTTATAAACAGATAATTTATTATTTGGCTTCTTCTAAAAATCAAGTCGAAGATATTAAAATTGAAAACAGATTATATAACAGTTTTAAGCATATAACAGATCATTCCGTCCGTTTAAGATCGAGGAGTGAGTGCATTATGAGCAAAACTAGATCATGGTGATAGGTTTTGAGCGATTAGAAGAAGTATCCTGTTTCTAAAATATAGTTTAAATTGAGAATTTAAAGCAAACAAACTAAGTTTTTTTTTTATTTGTTTAAAATGTATATTTAATTTAATTTGAAATGTTATCACGTCCTTTTATATTCTTGTCTGTTTGGATTTTAATAATATATTATATAATCATGTATCATAATTATTAGTGATTTTATACTCAAGATACTTAATTTTTGTTCAGTATTTTTATGGGCCTAAGGAATATTATAGCAATCATATTTATTGTATATTACAGGATAATTGTAATGCTAATTATCACCATTAATCATTAATAGTTTAAACAAAGAAGAGTAGGTCCAGTGATTACTTTGCATAGTGAATTTTAACTATGATGTGATTTGCTGGCAAATATACATACTAATTTCAAATTTTATTTTCCTAAGGATGTTCAATGCATCGTGTAAATTTGTTTTTATAATTGTATATAATAATTGTTATTTTTAGGGTTGACCCTACATTTATTTTTATACGCAGGAGTTCTTGTGTGTTAGAAATATAAATCTAATGACGTAAAAACATTCAAATAAATATAAATAAATTGTTATGATATGAACTTATAATTATTAAAATGAAACAACAAAAACTTTTATGTGACCTAACCAAGTATTGGTTCGAATAATTTTAGTTTGGTTTTACGTATTTTATTTTTTGCTGGCAATTTTTTACTTTAATTGTGGTATATTAAAACTATCATTAATACAATTAAAACATATAATAATAATAAACATTAATCATGGTTTTAGTTTTTCACTTAAATCGTTTGGATTAATTACTTGCATCATATCTGTACATCCTGTGTCCTTTACCTCCAAGGCACAGATATCATTTGGATTAATTACTTGCATTATGTCTGTACATTATGTGTCCTTTACCTCGAAGGCACAGATATTGTTACTAATGTTCAAAATTTACCGGACATTCTTAATTTTAGAGCATAACACATGGAAAATTGCCTGCAAATATTGAGTCCATTCTTTGATTTTATTTTGCAATCAAACAAAGTCTATCAATATTTAATTATATATTTAACAAATTTCATTCTGTGGTTTTAGGATAAAGGGGTGCAAGTTTTTTTTTTTTTTTTTAATGCTCGTTGATTTTTTTTGTTTTATACATAGTTAACTTTTGTTCATATTTAAGAGATCAGATCTAAGTCAATGAAGCAGTGTTCACTTTCTACTTTTAAAAAATTTCATATAAACACTATTTCATTGGCTAATTATTTTTCTACGAAAAAAATTCATTGAAAAACATAATACATATAACATTACTTTATCTTGTTGTCACAAAATATATAAATAAAAAAAAAATAATAACTTGTACCATTTAACTTAAACAATCCGAAACTAATTGTATAGCTATTAAGTTTGTTATAGTTATGTTTTCTAATGTAATATATACTTTTTAATAAAACTTATTACAGCAATTTTTACTTCATTTTTTTCCTTTAAAAAATATTTTTTATATTCCTCAGTTTTATGACTAAATTGCTGTATTGTTGAATTTTTGTTATAAATTTCAAAAGTTTAAGAAATGTATAGGTAAGTATTCTCATTATTAACTAAATAATAGAATGTGAATACATTATTTATAATTGTAGAAATATTTGTATATATTGAATTAAATTAATTTTTAAATAATATATGTGAAATTACTGTTGTAACATGTAATTTTTATTGTTTTTATTTATTTTTATATTGTTTTATTTATTTATTTTTAAATTTAAACTATCGCTATTTATTTTTTAGTTATTACAGGGTATAGGTTTTTATTTTTTGGCTTTGATGCTGGGTAGTTAATAAATAATCATATTGTTATATAGCTTTGTTTAAATTCTTGTACTGCATTTTAAAAATATAAATTTGATTATTTTCCTGGGATGAATTGTTTTATTACAATCCCTTGAATTGATATATTGGCCCCTTCGCAATGACAATGTTTCAACTGATACTGATGTGAGTAACAGTTTTATTTACTAATTAATCTGTTATCTCTTCACAATATATATATTAGATATAGGAGAGAAGTTTGAAAAATTATATTCAAATACTGACATGCACTATATTTTATATATTGCCTGTCACTGTTTGAATATAATTTTTCAATCTTCTCCCTACACCTTTGAAAACTATTAAAATTGGTATCTGCTAATGCATTTTTCTAACTTGGCTATTTCTCGACATATTATAGCATTATAACATTCTACTTGTTGAATTATTATATTAGTTATTATTATCTGATGTATAAGGAGCATTGTCAGAGCATAAAGTTATTCTCTTCAATCTTTCCATGGAAACCTTGTCATTTCAAAGTGTCCTATATTGTCAAATATAATTTCTTAATTTTCATTAAATTTAATTTAGTTTTAGCAGCTCATTAATAATAATTATAATAGCTGACTCTTCTTCTACCATGCACCTCGGCCTAAAGAGGGCCATTGTGCTCGAGTTCTGAAATTCCTCTCATAGGTCTAGGCTTCTGAGATATTTTAGGTAATCTTTAAATATCAGTTCTTGAAGTTACTCGTGTCCTCCAGGGCCAAAATCTAATGTCCTCTTCTGACATAGTGCATTACATTCAAAGAGAATGTGCCAGGGGTTTTCATCCTCCGTGCACCATCTGCACCAGGATTCTTCTTCGAAGCCCAGATTGTGCATATGCTTCCTGAGTTTCCAGTGACCAGTAATAGCTTCTACCATACTCTTGAGGTCGGTTCTCAACATATGATCGGCTTCTTCCTTGATTTTCTCAGAAAGTTTATCATCGGGATGCGTTATAAAAAGTTTAGTGTGCCTTATCTTGGCTCTATCCCTACACGTTTTAACCTTCCTCTTGGCTCGTTTGTTGATTATATCCTTAGCCAGGGAAATTGACATGATTGTTTGTTTTGGTCCTATTGGAGCAATTCCTGCTCCTTTGTTGGCCAATTTGTGGGCCCTCTCATTCCCTGGTATATTACAGTGTCCAGGGATCCAAAATGTATTTACTCTGTTTTGAACAGCTAATTTTTTTTTTTTTTTTTTTTTTTTTTTTTATTATGGCTAACAGCTAATTCATCAAGTCTTATGCAGCATTCCTCCTCTAGTTTGGATTTTGTAGAGCATTACATGCTGTCTGGCTGTCAGTAAGAAAATTAATGACCTCATTCTTGAGCTCCTTCATTGCAAAGGCTCCTGCTAGTATTGCCCATATTTCCACTTGGAAGACAGTAGGTGTCGTGCCCAGAGATATATAATAGCTCCGGCATTCCCTATACCAGAATCCCGAGCCGGCACCAAGCAACCCTTTGGATCCATCAATGTACACATTCAGACAACTGGGTGGGTAAAGCAGTCATTCTTGCTTTTGCAGATCGCCTGGTCTTAACACGGAATCTTTTGTCAAAGTAATATTATTCAGCGTTAGGTCTGAATGCTTTTTCAACTCTGCATTTCGCTCAATCATATCAAAGACACTTCTGTTACCAAAGTCATTTGTGGGTTTTTTGACCCCTCTTATTTTCACTAGCCTTTAGGCTGTCTTCAATGCCTCTGCTTCAATTAGAATGTCAAGAGGAGTTGAATCAAGAATAGTTTCAAGCGAAGCGGTAGTAATGGTTCTCATGGCCCCAGTGACCATGATGCACCCTAACCGCCGCACCTTCTCCAACTTCAGCCTATTTTGTTTAACACCAGCTCTGTGCCACCATGCTATTGAACCATAAGCTAACACGGGTCTGACTATTGCAGTTTACATCCACCCTGCCATCTTGGGGCTGATTCGCCACCTGTTGCCACAAAGGCTCTAACAAGTCCACAGAATTCTAGTGGCTTTCTTGGTGAAATAATCAATGTGTTCTTTCCAGTTTGATGAGTAATTAATACTAATGACGTTGAGTAACCTCTTTGCTAAACTGAATGCTCATCCTAGGGGGGATGAGCTCCCTCAGTGCCCTTTTGTTAGTAAAAGGTACAACGACTGTTTTCTTTGGGTTGATATTCAATCCCACTTTCTTACACCATCTTAGATAGTCCTCTGCTCAAAACCTTTGTCAGCCACATGGAATATCGCTTGGAAACCTGCCTCATTCAGGAGGTGTAGTAGTTCATCCACTACCAGGTCCCAGAGTAGTGGGGAAAGAACCCCTCTTTGGAGCAGCCTGCAGCTGCCTTAACCTTTTGGTGATATTTGCCCTTATGGGCCTGAATAACCATATTCTTTAGGATGGCAATGGCTCGTTTTGTAATGTTTGGTTTAATCTCATGCTTTTGTAGAGCATTGGTTAATGTATGAGTAGGGGTATTGCCATACCCAAATGCCCCTTCTATATCTAGAAATGCTACGAGTGCAATCTGTTTCCTCTACAGAGTGTCTTCCACCTTTTCCACTATAGTGCAGTGTCACAGGATTTGCCCTACCTGTACGCATGTTGATGCATCAGCACTGATCCATCTTTGAGATGCTTGTCCCTGATAAATCTATCAAGAATCTTCTCCATTGTCTTCAGCAAAAATGAGGAAAGACAAATAGGGCAATATGATTAGGTTCAACAAATGTTTCCTTCCCTGGTTTGAGAATAAATGTGACCTGAACCTCCCTCCAGACTGTTGGGATGTAACTATAGGCCAGATAGCCCTGAAATAGAGTAGAAAGCCTGCCAATGATAATTTTGATTCCCTCTTTTAACATAGCAGGATAAAGTCCGTCAAATCCCGGGGTTTTGTACGGCTTGAAATTTTTAACTGCCCATTTTATGGAGCGGGTGTCGAAGATTTCCCAGACTGATTTCCAGTCCTGTGTGCATCTGTCCTAAGGGAGGTACACTTTCATGTCCGAGGTTTCAGTCTTACTCCCTGGGAAGTGCGACTCCAGTATAGTCATAGCACAGTTATAGTTTCTTTGAAGCTCATGGGATCCCCATTTGGCTTTGTTAGGGAGCCCACGGTATTGCAATATTTACTCTTAGAGTGTATTTTATTCATGTGGGTGCATGTGTTGGTATTGTTAATATCCTGACAAAACTGTTTCCATGAGTTCCGTTTGGCTTTCCTAATAAATGAGGTTGTGATATTCAGTTAGAGTGTGTCTGTATTCGATCCATTCACCAGTCCTTTTCGCTTTATTGAAATGTATTCTGGTTCTAGATCTTGACTTCTCTAACTGCAAATTCCACCAGGGTGCATTGCAGGTTGACCCTTTAGTGGTTGTTCTACAGTTATCCCTGAACGCAGTGATAAGTGCTTTAGTCAGTAGTTTGTTTAAGAGCTCCAGCTGGTAATTGTTAGAAGCCACATGGGGGTATTCTTTAATTAAGTCTTTAAGGTTAGTCCTAAAGCCTTCCCAGTTTGTGTTTGTAGGGTTTCTATAAATTGCAGACCCTGATGTTGTGATCTCAAGTTCCCACTTAATATGCTTGTGATCAGAACTGGAAAAATCTTTCGAGACATGTCAGTTTGTAATGTTAATCAGTCTAATGAAAGAGATGATTAGTCTGGAGATGCAGTCAAAATTTACACTAAATAATACATACATGGCTGGCTCTACATCCCGTCACCGAGACTGGGCCTCCTCACACTAAATAAGATAAACTTATTTATTATAAGTGCCGACGTTTCGGCCTACAATGTAGGCCATCTTCAGGGCTAAAAAGGAAAAACAGAAAAATAACTATAAGAACATTTCAGTTCTAGGTATTATAGAATAATATATAGAGTGTAGAAAAGTGGAGGAATATAGCATAGGATAGTTTATAAAAGATAATTAAGAATGACAAAATGTATGAACAAAAAGGTGATAAAATAAACAAATATAAAAACTAAGATAATAAGAGAAAGTAAAAAGTAAGATACAAAATGAAAAATATAGAGCAAGTTACAAATGTAAAATTGGTGAGACGTACAAGTATGGGAGACTTAGTAATAAAGGTAATGATATAAAATGTATGAAAATAAAAGTAGAAGAAAGTTATAAAAATATAAATACTAAATATGGTAAATATTAATACTCTATATTATTCTATAATACCTAGTACTGCAATGTTCTTATAGTTATTTTTCTGTTTTCATTCTTAGCCCTGAAGATGGCCTACATTGTAGGCCGAAATGTCGGCATAAGTTTATCTTATTTAGTGTTAATTTTTACTGCACCCCCAGACTAATCATCCCCTTCATTAGATCTTCCAGTCAACTATTTTCCTCTCTATCATGTTTATCAGTCTAGTTGACCTGAAACTCAGGTTGAGGTTGTCACCTATAGCAGAGCTTTGTTACTATAGGAAGGCATTTATTGAAACTAGAGGTCGCCCAGGTGTCCGGAGTTTGCATAGTATGAATGAATCACCCTCAGCCATCCATCCAATAGACTTATGCATTTACACCTGGATTGGGGGATGTTTATCAACTTCCCATTCTAGTTCTGATGGGCTTCGTGAGTGAGGAGGAGCGCTCCCCACTGTGCAGGGGTACCACATGCAGAACAAGCCTCTTCGCCTCGCTTGGGTTCTGGTACTAATAAAAAAAAAAGCCAAGACCCGATCAGACAGAGAGGCACCTGTCTCCCTGTGTGCCTCATAGCTACCCTCACCCCCTAGCAGCTCATTAAGTTATTTATATAAAATTTCAGAGTTAAAAGAAATAGAAAAGTTTATTTCATTATTTAGGGTAATAATAACAAAAAATAATTTATTAGTTTCTTTTTGAGTTGATTAATTTTATATTGCATTTAAAAAACTTGAATCAGTCATGATCTAACCAGCAATACGTTTATTATTATTTCCAAAAAAAAAAAAAAAACAGTGAAGTAAAAATACGAAATGATTTTGATGCCAATCACTTGTTGATTTTTTTTCTCCTCCCGCCAAAAGTGACAACATAATAGTAGCCTTATAAATGTGGCATTCTTCTAACTGTTTTTTCATTGAGATACAGAATTTTTTATATCCATTTATGTATTATATATATATATATATATATATATATATATATATATATATATATATATATATATATTGTAAATATTTTGTTTATATAAATAAATGGAGATTTGAAACAAAAAACTGTTTTTTCTCATTTAATGAAACTTCAATTCAACAACTTTAATTTTTATTTTTCTCAGCCTGTTTCTGCACAAATGTAGCCTTGTGTCAAGATTAATCTGGCCCTACCTTAACATTTATGGATTTTATAAGGAAATCCAACTTTTAATGAAAAGTAAATTTGAAATTGAATTCTCCTCATACAAGACTGAAAAGACAAGAAATTGCTCGACGTTTTCGCCTACTTCAACATTTACTGGACAAGCGCTCTAAGCTCCCAATTAATTACAAAAGACTCATTTACATGACAGTTATCAGACCTATTTGGACTTATGGAGTTGACCTTTGGGGCTCTACTAAACCATCCAATTCATCTCGTATCCAATCCTTACAATCCAAAATCCTTCTTAAAATCCTCAATGCTCCTTATTATGCCACAAACAAACTCATCCATCATGATCTTAATATCCCATATGTTGCTGATTTGGCCCAAACTAGATACCTATCCTTCCGTGACAAGCTCCATACATACACTAGTCTCTCAACTTGCTTCCCATACTATTCTAGATAACCTTCTGAGACGTCTGAAAAGAAGATGGCCTCGAGACCTTCTACTGTAGAACTTTATTGGAGTGCTACCGATGGGTAGTTTCTCCACAAGTGTTTTTTTTTTTCATGTCATTTGTTCATATTAGCAGATTTATTTGTTGTAATATTATTACAGTTGTAAATATCAATAAATTAATCTAAAAAAAAAGAAATTTAATTCAGCCATAAGGTTGATTTGTTTCTAAAATTAGAATGAAATAAAAGCTATCAATATTTTTCTCTTAAAGTGAGGACACTTTGCGCTTGTTCGATTGGGTAAGTCGTGGACTCTATGAAACAAAATATAAAAACATGGGAGACCCGGGTTCGAAATCCGGCTCTGGACATATCTTTTCTTTTCAAATAAAGTATCTAAAAAATATAAAAGTATTTGTGAATGCAGGTAACGGAATAGAACAGGAAGTAAATTTAGATAAGACTAATATATGGTTAGTAACAGGAAAAGGGGAAATTTGAATGATATTGTTCTAGAAGGAATAAGTTTTTAACATTTCGAGAAGTTTAAGTACTTAATGTCTATTATTACTAGTAAAATCCAATTTCAAGAGGAATAATGCTAAGAAATTCTTTTTATTATTCTATCTCAACATTGCTAAGCTCGGATCTTTTGTCCTGAACTCTAAAAATTAGAATTTAAAAATCATCTATCCAAATCTTCTTTAGGGATATGAAATTTGGTCGTTAATAATGAAGTATGAAAAATGTCTTAAGTATTCAAAAATAAGATGCTGAATAAAATCTTCAGTCTGAAAAAGGATGAGATTACATGAGAATTTAGGAGAATACACAATGCGGAATTGCAGAGCATGTAAAAAAAAAAAAAACCTGTATCACTACAACCCTTGAACGGGTCTGGGGCTCAATCAATACATGGTAGAGACTGTACTGTTTCATGAACAACGGTTCTGCAAGGAGGTGACTTGTCCTAGGGCAAGCTCAACTGCCAGATTTTACCCCCTTGTTTTGGGTAATTTTCCCCCTGAGTCACTCCGCTCCCTATTGCAGAGAATGTACCCGGTTAATATTATTGAAGGGATAGCGTAGTGAATATTAAAATGGGCCTGTAAAGTTACTGGGCTTAGTAACAAACAAATTACTAAAAAGTTAATAAGCCAAGAGTTAGACCGAGGTGTAAGTGGAAGGATTCCATAAATAATACATTAAGAGATAAACAATGAATGCCTTGTCAAAAAATTTTACTTACTTGGAACTGTAGTCAACAACCTCTTACTTTGTTCCGTCACTCGTGTGAACAATTTTTAGTTATATATTGACAGAGATGTAGGTGGGAGGATTGCGTTTAGAGTGATCTGGCGGATTTGGGTTTGATTAGTGGTCCATGGACAGAAGTGAGTAAGCATCGGCATCAAGCCTTTGGGTTCGCTAAGCCTTATTTTTACAGTTATATATTATGTAACATAAAATAGTTGAAATATTAAAAGGAGACAAATAAATGATCTGTTTTAAACAATTTATTTCATCGATAAATTCAATAAAATATTTCAAAAATTAAACACTAAATTTATAAACCATCTTACAAAAATATACAATTGAAACAATTGTAGTTATATTTACAAACACGTTTTTTTGTTTTTTTTTTAATGTCTAGAGACAGCAATCTTAGAAATGCCACTAATTCTAATTTTTATTGCCGCAAATTATACATACATGCATACTTCTCAATCTGTATTATTAATTTAATGTTATATATAAAAAGAAATGAGTAACTAAAAAGTTACTAATGAAAATACAAAAAAAAAAAAGATATAGTAGGAAAATTATTATTTCTACATTAAATTTACTAGTCAACTAACAACTAAGTCCCTATATATAACAACTTTCATGTACTACTTAATATTGGCCTTCAAGGACTATTTTGAAGTTCAGTTCTGACACGAAGCTTATGGGCAACGTTAAGCAAGGCTATTTAAGTGCTTTATATTTCATCATATTAAAATACAAAGGCCATATTACGTTATTCAAACTTCTAATTTAGGTGTTCATCACCGTTTCAATACAAAATGACATAACTATTTATATGCTTATTTACTTTAAACTTAAAAGTTAACAAATTAGTTCTATACATTATCATTATTAAAAGTTTTTAGTGGCAAGCTTTTTTTTTTTTTTTTTGTTCACTATTAAATGTAATCATAAAATAAAACTATAGAAACATTTGTAATCATATCACAATATATCACATTACATCTTAGACTGCAAATATTACAAGTATTAATTATACAATAATAATTGTGATCAAAAATTAAAACAGGATATAATGGATTTAACACAATAAAAGGCAAGAGCCTCGTTTGTAAAAATCAATGCTTGTAACCTAAGTTTATATAAATTAAAAAAAAGTTTCTGGACCATTTAAAATTGAAATAACTTATCACAATTAACTTCAAACTTTTCCTGATTCCAGAAATTAATTATTAAACAATTTACAATCAATAATCGAATTAAAAAATATAAGATATTTATAGTTATTTAAAGGATGGCATAATAATTACATATAAGATTTAATTTCTACCATATTATTATTTAACATACCTTTGAGTCAAAATAGCAAAAGCATTCTTTAATAGAGAAGCAAGATCTAACCATAATGAAAGTGTTATTAATCGCTGCTAGAAAACTTGGAAAGGGAAATGTACAATAAATGTTGTGAAGGTAAAAATAGCAAGTACAGTTAGCGGATGATTTTGTTCAAAATAGGAAAGAAAAAGAGGAATAAAGCTTCTGCGAAATAGTCGAAAAAAGCATGATTGGTGATGGATTAATAGAAAAGATAAATACAAGAAAGAAGCCAAATTTACATTCTTACACGAATAGAAAAAAAGTTGTTTATTTCATTTTAAAATAGTTTATGAACTTTCAGGGCAGTCATTACTTTATTTTTTAATTGGAATATTTTAATAATATTTAATAAATTAGCAATTTTTCATCGATAGTGAAATGGTACAATTAAAAGAAAACATACAAATGTTTTTCTTTTTCATCCTAAACAAAGCATTCAATATAGTAAACTGTAAAGTTTCAATCGCTTTCAAATTTGATTAAAATTGTTGATTACACTATAGTGTTAATATGACTATATAATTGAAATTTTATATCATATAGTATTTCAATTAAAAGATTTTCAATGAACCTGAATGTTCAACACAGTGGGCTGATTTAATTTATAATTTAGAGATTTACATTAAAATTAATTCTAATAAAATTTTTTTTTTTAAACTGGACTTCACTCATCATAATTTATACATGAAGGAAAGAGCAAAAAACCATTTTCCAGTCAATGCATATTCCTGATTCTCACAATCATTCAAAATGTTTCGACATCATGGTGTTATTTTATATCTCTACAAATTTTTAATAATAATTCAACCAAATAATTTGACCATGGAGGATAAATGATACCCAAGAATTTTAGAAAAAAAATTTTAAATATGACTTTCAAGAATTTTAAACTGATGTAAAGATATGTAAAAGAGTTTTTAATGATGCAGAGAGAAAAAATTTGTAAAGATTGAAAATTACATCATGATGTCGAAACGTTTTGAATGATTGTGAGAATCAGGAATATGTATTGACTGGAAAATGTTTTTTTTCTCTTTCCCTAATTAAAATTAATTGTTCAATATAGTATTACAAATATGACATATGATATATTAGTAGTTAAAAGAAACAAATTTGATTTGAGTTTTATTTAGCAGCATTTATACTGGCTTCCATTCTTATCAGATTAAACAAAAATACTTCTATTAAATGTCAAGAAATGTGCTACTTGGTAACAGAAATAATGAACCATAGATTGAATACAATAGAAACATAAAAAACATGTATGTGTAATGATAACAATATTAATTTTTGATAAGTTTGATATAATTTTACTTCTGAAATTTAACTTTTAAACTGTATCAGCTGCAATGTTAGAACCAGCCTTACAGAAAATAATTGCATTAAATTATCTCCATGGTGCAATTTTCCATCTACTGATCAATAAATTTTCCAAATATCATATTTAAATCCAAAAATTGATCAATTAAAATGAAAAATATCTGCTTGGAGGATAAACAATATTGCCTGATTTCAATGTTAGAAATTATTGAAAAAGTGTAGTTGGGCCTCAAAGATGTAACGCATGCATTATTTTTTTATAATAGCGCTCCACTAAACATTGCTCAGCAACCACTTATCAAAAGGAAAAAATGATCATATCACTAGCATATCCTTTGCAGGCTGCCATAAAAACATCTGAGAAAATACTGCCAATTAAAAATTTAAATTTATAAACGCAAAGTAAATGAATATACATATTTATGCTTATAAGTTATAATTGAACAGTTTGGAAACAATAATGTAATTAAACAATTAATGTATAAGTTAAAGCATATGTTGTACAAAACTTTAATTTTCTTCACTATATAATTGCTTAATATGTTAGTTAGAGAACATAAAATTCCGTAAGATAAAATTGACATAATATCGAGATACATAGTTAAACAAGTAACGTTTTGCACAAAATATTCATTAACCTTTAGCTATTTTCACTCTTTTATCGTATTCCTAATTATTTACTACTACCTGTAGTTATTTCAATCATATTATTAATAGGTTGCAAACCAGAAGAAATGTTAAAGGATTAACGTCCTTTTTTGCCTCATCTATAAATAGCTAATAAATTCTAAGAAATTTATTATTGGGAAAAAAAATAACACTAAAGAAAAATCAGCAAAAGCAAGAAAACAGCTAAATCAAGGTACTTAAATATGGAAATAAGACAAACATTTCATGGAATGTAAATGAAAATCACTAGCTTCAGTTGAATGAAATGAAAAAATAATTCTAAATAAGAAAAGAAGCAGTTCTTTAGTAGAGGTTCATATCATTAAAATAATATAATCCTAGAAAAAATTAAGATTAAAAACAAAAATTGGTAGACTAGTACATTTAATAATTAAAAATATTTAAAATGTTTTCCCTCAACATTATAAGCAGAAGAAAAGAAATAAATTGCAGGAAGACCACAGAATAAACAGATTGAAAAACTTTAATTTAATACAATAAACAAAAACTCTATAAAAATTGAGCAAAATATAAAACAAAGTAATGAGGTAGAGAACACACAGTATATAACAAAAAATATATTATTCACTTTCAATAAATATTATTTTAGCCTCGGACTATAATTTTTTTTTTCATAGAAAGCAATAATGTATTTTCCTTAAAATGCAATATTTTAAGAAAAGTTTAGTATTGTTGTAATTGAAGCCGTGATGTAATTCAAACACTCAATTTTATAGATTCGGCTAGTTATTTGTATTAATCTGAAATATGGCCAACTTATAAGCAAAATTATGAGACCATCTTCAATGGATTCATTCATTTGAAGAAGATTTAAAATACAATTATATCTATTAAAATGGTCAAAAAATATTAACCTTCTAGTAATTCATTCATCATAGAGTAAAATTATCAAGATAAAAATTGAACATAAGATATTTCTATATATTCTGAATATTTCAAGTAATTTAAAAAAAAACAGCACAAAAATATGATAGAAATAAAATATATAAAATAAAATCTGCAAAAACATATTTTAAAAAATATTGTGTAATGGCCTAAGTCTTCAATGTTTTTATTTTTATTTATTTTTTTGAAAGTATGAATTAAAAAAAGATTTGATAAAATTTCAAATTGGCATTTATTTATAATTTGTTTTCACAAAATTTTAACAAAATCAATAAAACGTTTCTGACATAACATTATATCAAGTCTTAAGTTGAACCATCATAAGAACAACTGAATACAAATGTAATTTTAGAATTATAAATAATAATCCTTTTGATTAATAACACTTATCAATTAAAAATACTTTTTATATAAATATATACAGAATAAAATAAAATAGTATTATTCAATTTATTATTGAGAGACTGTGAATATGTTGACTATGATGACACAATAATTCTTACATCGATTTCAGTAAGGATTAGTTTCATTGACGGATTTATTCATTCTAAATCAGGAAATCTCAATCCCATTATTTTGGATGGAGGTGAACCTCGACTTCCTCATGGATGCCAGAATTGGGGAAAGTTCTATCCGCTTTGAGAAGAAGTCAACGATCGGCTGACCGGTTAGAGCTGTTGCTAGAAATTGCTCGACGGCAATTGACCATTCGGCTTCTCCTCCTGGGTTACCGTTGTGATCGCGGACCTGAAGGAAAAAAAGCATGGTATAAAACTTAGAAGAAACATGTTCTTACATAAATGATAAAAGTAAAATTATAATAATTTCAGACAAAGAATCCAATTAAATTAGTTTTCTAAGAATTGATAGAAAAAATCTTAATTCCACTGTTCTCAATTATTTTCCCAAAGTAGTTTTCATAGTTACAAAAAAACTTATGTATTAAAAATATCAAATAGGAGAGAAATGTGCTATGATATGCAACGCAATTGTAACACACTTTGACAGTTATACAATTTGTCTTGTAAGTTAAGAAAAATATTTATAAATGTGATAGTAGACCTCAAGAGCAATAAAAATAAAATCATAATAAAAAATATTACCATGCCTAAAAAAAAAAAAAAACCCATTTTCAAAAAGAAATTAGAATTCCTCAAACCCTCGTATTCTTTAAATGAACATCTGACACTACTTTGTTCTCTTGCTCATGATGTTATTTTAAGCAGTTTTGAACATTTTTTCTTTTTTTAGTGCTGTGGTGAAATTATATTTAAATATACTAGGAGGGTATGCAACATACAATCGAATATGACTGGAGGAAAAGCCAAATTTCACAAATGTCATAAACATAAGAAAGACATAAGAGCATTTTTAACAAAGTAAAAAATATTATCCAGTTGATAACGACTAAATAAAATAATTTAAATAAAAAATAATTGCCACCAACATATATTTGGTAGTTATCAAATAAAAATATTTACGTAAAACTTACAATTTTACTTTTTTCATTCCACTGTTCTGCTGCCAATACTAAACTTTCTAATGATTCATCCCTAGCAGCATAGAACTTTTTGCCAACTTCACCAAGTTTTAAAAGTAGTGTACCTAAAAAGTATTAAACAATAATAAATTTATAAATGGATTCACAGTAAAAATTTCTATTTTATATTAAAGAATCAAAAATAAGTTAAGAAAGTGAATAGATTTTAAAAACATATTTAAAAAATAGTAAATGTATTAAGAGTCTCATGACAAAGAAAAAGATATTTAATTGTAATAATAGATATAGAAGACAATTTAACAAAAATTAACAGAATAGCCTAACGATTTAATACCTAAACAACATAAATGATGAAGACAAAATAAAAAATAAATGGAAAATTTTCATTGATAATGAATAAATATTAGTAAAAAAAACAACTAACCAACTGAGGCAATGGAGTGATACATATCCTCATTATCGAGGTGATCTTGCAACATATCGTAAAGAGAACGCCAAAGAGCAATGAAATGTTCTTGCTTCATCCTCGGAAGGGAATTGCGACTCCCTTTTTGGTCAACAGCTGTTACTAAAGCGCGTAAAGAACTAATGCTACATATGTCCCAACTACCTTCATCTCCACCTGAAAAATTATTATTTATTACTCTATTCAAATTTGTAAGGAAGGAAATAGAAAACAATCTGAAAGGAAGCAGATGCCTTAATGATATAACAGAATATATTTTCTGTCCCTTATTTAACAACAAGCGATTGACAACAGAATAAATAATTAACTGCCCACATCCAAACAAGAACCCAGGACATTGGCATTAGTTCAAAAGAATTGAAAAATATGTTAAAATTACAAAACCTATAAATGATAACACATTTTACTTTTAAGTCATTATTGATAAACTCAAGTATTAGTTGATTATCCATAAAATTATTATACCAGAGACTTATTTACACATAAAATACAAGATTTACAAATTCATTATATACAAAACAAAAAATAAATGACTAATAATGGAATGGGATGGAGAAGATAAAAGGATTAGAAGACAATCATCAGATGGAGTGGTGGAGAGCATGGTTGGTAAGGGACTGTCCGAGAAAGATGGAGGATTCACAGAGACAAGAGATTGGTTAAGAGGATCATTACATTAAAAGAAACCCTAAGAGGAAAAATGTTAAAAAATAATACAATTAAGTTGAATATTTTCAAATAGTAATACACACAAAATGGTAGATCGAATATGACTTTTTTTATGGAATCTTATAATAATAATAATAATCAATTGCAATTTTCAAACAAAATAGAGAATACAAAAAACATTAGTTGTTTCTTCCGGTTTAGACTGTGTCTAATTAGACACGGTCTAAACCAGAAGAAACAACTAATGTTTTTTGTATAAATAGTGGCCGTGGAAACTTAAAAGAGTATTTAAAATAGAGAATATTTATTAGGATAATTCTGATGAGAAATCTCAAAAAAAAAAATTTAACAGTAATCTGAGAGGAAATATGAGGGCTGCATATGGTCAAAAGACATTTGGTTTTGGATTTTATAATTCTTTAAATGTAAAATCTCAAATTTTGAGTTATATTTACTTTTAATCAGTCTTTACCATTTATAATTTAAAGGAAAATAAATTAAAAAGCAAAATCAAAATACATAAGTAAAAATATAAAGTAAATGAAAAAATAAAAGTTAGTGGGACTAAAATATAAGAGATGAAAATGAAATGAAAAAGCCCTGGTGGAGGTTCAAAATTAATTTCTTAAAAAAGTGAAACTATTTATTTTGTTATCTATTTATTTAATTATTATTAATAGCTATTTGATTATCAATTTATTTTTATTATTATTAGTAGCTAATTATTATTATCATGGTGCAGTCCCTCGAGTCAGCCACTACTCCATCAATCCACCTCAGCTTTGGCCTGCCTCTTTTCCAAGTCTCATGTAGTGGCTCTAAAAGCTAGCTACTTTATTTTCTCCGTCTGTGCCAGTTGTCCTATCCATTACAATCTTCCTAATTTTAAAATTAGGACTATGTCAGGCTTTCTAATAGATAGATTCACTATTAAAAGGAATATTTTTTTTTACCTCAACCCAGATCATTTTCCTCTCCATTAATTATTAATTATTCAAGATATTTTAAAATATAATAATTAAATAACGACAAAAATTACTTCCATACTAATATACAATATTAACACGATCACTTTGAATATCTTTCTCACTACACCAGATGATTTTTTCCTCTGTGTTGATAAAAAACATACTATCCCTAGCCTCTTGATATTTAAAAAAATAAAAATAGGCTAAATAAATATATCAAAATCATGTATTATTTTATTTGTAATCTAAAGCGTGTACTCAGTAAAATAATGAACTTATTCTAGAATTAAATGTGCTGTTGCAAGAAATCAAAGAAACCAAGACCAACAAAGATAGGTAGGTCTCTTTATATTCTAGTTCCTCTTTCTGTGAGGTGTCGCCTAGCGTCGCTTTATAACACGCAGTCCAATCAGTCAGCATAATTTGCCCCACAGAAGCCCCTAAATTAATATTAGCACCGATAATAATAAATACAAAAAAAAAAATTTTTAAATACTATTTTGAAAAATGATAAACTAAAAGATTACAGCTTTCAACAGTGTTATAGGTGAAAGAGACTTTAACTTATACCTCAGTAAAAGGATTTCTGATTTTCTGTTTAACATTGTTATTCTCTTAATTTGGTAAAGCAACTTTTTAAATTATTTCAAAATTACAGAGGAATCATCAAAAGAAGACAATTTGGACATTCAAACTATGTTATGACAAATTTGAACATTTTGTAATTGTTGGTTTCATGTGTATTTTATATCGGCTACAGTAGAAGCAGTTTTTGTATAAGAAAAAAACATTTTTTCAATATTAAATGTGAAGTTATTGGTATGGTAATAATTTTTCACATTATTGAATTTTAACTTAATTTTGTATTAGTCAATAAAATCTAAAATTAATTTACACAGTTAATAATAATTTTTACTAAAAATAAATGATAAAACTATCTAAATCTGGCATAAGGGAACCGTCATTGCACAATATAATACTGATAATCAGTGAATAATTATATTTCTGATGTATTTTTTCATTTTTTTTTTAATTATTTTATTTTATTAAAATATGTATAAAGCATAAGGCAGGGGTTGGCAACCTTTTTTTGCCAAAGGTCAAAATCAACCAAAATGTCAGTATTAAAGAAAGTTTGAGTCAGAGATATTTTCATATTAAAACAGTCTTTTATTAAACAATAAGCAATATTTTATTAAGATAATAATTATGGACAAAGTTGAGTGAACTTTATTTATATACATTCCCTTTTATATCAATGGCTATGTTTTATAATTTTTTTTTTATATATATTTTTATTTTTGGAACTAAAGTGAGTCATTTGAAATTATGAAATGCGTCAATCGGTGACCTACGGGTCATAGGTTAGGCCTTTTTTTTAGATAAATAAAAAAAATGATTTATTCCATTTAGATAGACAACTTCATTTCATCAATATAATTTTATTATTACTTTCCAATTCTCTAAAGTATTTCCAGCAGTGGGGCAACTTAAAATTTTATTTAATAAAGCATAAAGCTAATAGTTGGAGTTCTAATGCAACTAATAATAATAATAATAATAATAAGCAGGTAAGAAAGATAAAGAGAGAGAGAGAGATAAAGGAGGATTCAGAAAGCATTTCTTATAACACTATACAATTTGTATTCACTTGTATAACTATATTACAAATAAAATACATGCAATAATATCAGTGGGAATTATAAAGTGGGGATCAGAAATTGTACAAATAACCGATGATACCCATTAGTGCAAAGGATTCAATAACGAAGAAAACCCAATAGAGGAGATAACCATGGTCTTAACAAAGATGGATATTAATAATGGCTAATGATTATTTCGATTTTTTATCTAATATTATGTAATAAAAATTGAGAAACCTATTAATAATACAGATAGTAAAAATCTTTTTTTTTTTTTTTGCATATATATTAGTAACTACATTCAGGCAATTGAAGTAATAGATCATAAATCCACAAAGTAAACAGTAAACTCTTGTTTTATATAATATGTTCTTCAAATTCTCACTTAGATATTAAGAGCTTCATAGACCAATGAAAGAAGAAAATTTTAACATTACTGATACCATTGCAGATAGATTAATTCACTATTACATGACAATATCTGCCACAATAGAAGCGGTATTTTTTAAGGAAAAAACATTTTCTACTTTCATTGTTGCAGTGAAGCAATTTTTCACATTATCTACTTTAAACTTGTTTTTTCCTACACCAATAATAAAATCTAAAATTAATTTACTCTTTTCAAGCTCTAGTTGTATTTCTCTCACTTCAATAAATTTAATTTTATATCCAAGGTCATAATTTAAAATAATTATCATCAACCACGTGTTTTTTTTTAATGCTCTTCATTTTTAATATCTAAAGATGTGGAAATGTCTTAAAAACAACTCTTGATCAAGTTTTTAACTTTGAAAAAAAAAACTTTTTTTTTCTATTTCAGTTTTATGTACCACATAATTATATGCAGAAAATCAATATTAATAAACTGAGTATTGCCAAAATGAGCTCTTCAACTGTGGATTTTTATCATGTATTACTTTTATTGAAAAACTTGACAGATAGAAAACTATAATAAGAAAAGTGTAATGTTAAAACCATGGTTATACTAGATCATGCTCAACTTTAATAAAACGCAACCAACAAGATGAACACACACCACACACCTGCTTGGCTGTTGACACGTTCTAAAACAGGTGTTGAATCGGCTGAACTAGACCCAATACTAAAAGAGCCATCTTCAAAAAATTCCGTTGCTTCAGATGCAATTTCAGCCCCATCTTTTAAAACATCAAATATTTTACTAACAGCACTACCAATTAAAAAATATATTTTAAAAACAAAAAAAAAGTATTCTAATATATAATATATTAATATAATTGGAAGATTCTGTCCATGAAACATTGAGTCCCTGAAACATCAGTAAAAATTTTGTAACTTCAGTCATCATCAGGACAGAAAAAATAAGAACATACAAAAATAATAATAAAAATAAAATAACATATACACAAATGACAGCAGCTGAGTGTTTCTGAGTCCCAAAGATTTCATTGGTGGAATTTTCCAAGTAATTCGAACATGTTTATTTTGGTTTTCTTTTAATAAGTCAGTATTAATAAAATAGATAAATAAATAAAGAACCAAGACTTTAAATTATCTAGCTAAATTTAATATATTTTCGATCAAGCCATCTAAAAAAGAGCAAGTAAACTGTGAGTAAAGTCCATCTTGGCAATTTAATTTTTTTAATAATTTCTAATCATTATTAGTTAAAGTATATTTATTCAGAAGATATTCACAGTTCCAAATAAAAATATACATATTATACAATTCAAAATACATCTCTTATTTGAATAAACCTTTTTGCAATGTGCTCTTTTTTTGTGATTGCATAATTTGAACAGAAAATATAATCTAAGCCTGTAATGACTTAAAAATCTAGGACGGTATGCCTGAGGTATTTATATTTCATACATAAAATAAAAATATGTTTAAAGAATAAGAATTATTTTATTTTAAATCAGCTATTCATTGCAAACAATAAATTAAAATTCTTTCTTTGCAGTAGACATTTTTGTACTCAACCAAGACAGTCAGTACAAATAGTTAAACTTACATTAATTGAGTATATTACCATATGCCATTTTTTGGAACAAACAGGATAAATTAGCCTAGATAGCCTTTTGCAACTTTTGCTGTAAATAGTTTTTACACTGCTTTTTTTACCCTATGTACTTTGTCTGTGTGATAATTGGTCTGAGAAAAAGTAATTTAGGTTTTTTTTCATGTTTTTCAAAGCAAATTTAATCAAGTGCCATTTTGATCAATGACTTTTTTCCACTTTTCTGGTAATGTTATAATTCCTTCACTATTTAACACATTAACAACATGTGCGGCACCGGTGCGCACAACCTGAATACTCGTTTGGGCCGCGTGTTCACATATCCACAGGCAACCTTAATTTTCCGTGTGTGCACCGGTGATCGCGCGGCTCCAGTAAGTAATTTTAAGTAATTTTTAATTAAGGTTGCCTGTGGATATGTGAACACGCGGCCCAAACGAGTACTCAGGTCGTGCGCACCGGTGCCGCACATGTCGTTAATGTGTTAACTTCTGGGACTTCTAGGCAAAAAACTTAAAAAAGTTTTTTTCAGTAACTTTTTCACTTGGCCTCTTTATATATTATTTACAGATATATCTTTATTACAAGTGAATCGACAGAAAGTGAAGGCGTAAAGCTTGAGCAGGGATGTCCAGAGATCGGGCTTGGTGGTAAAACGAAGGCTAATAACTTCCTACCAAATTGTTTAATAAATAGTACATTACCTTAACAATTAGATGAAATTAGAAGAAATAATGTTTTAAATTTGTAAAAATTACAATTTAATTGATAAGTAATAATAAAAATATTTTTATATGTAAAGATCTCTTAAAACTGTGATATAATTGGGTATTTCATTCATTTTTATTTTAGGCACTAAAGATAGAATTAATTTAGTTTTGACACTTTGTTATAACATTTGATACACCAATCGCTTACGTTATTAAAGCTTGCAAAGTTCTTTATTAGGCATTTTCACAAAGCTTATAAGGAAAAGAAACCACGCACAAAAGGTAAAGAAGGATATTTATTAGGACAAGGACATTCATTCGTTCTTTCTTCAGAATATTTATCAGGCTTATTTCCTAGCGAAGACGATACAAACTAATTCAACTACCAGAAAATATAAAATCAAACAAGACGACCAATCAAAAGTAAACTATAAATAACAGTTTAAATTGATCCCTAAATTAAGAAAATGGATGAAATTTGAACAATCTGAAGTAAAACAACAGAAATAACTATACATAGTACATTATTACCAATCATTGATCCTTCAGAAATTATATGCCAGATATAAATGACAGCAAATAAAAAATAAATAAATAAAATAAAACTAAAAATAAATAAAAGTCCCTACTATATATAATAAAGAATCTGGAGTGGTAATTTGAGAGAAATGAGAACAGAATCTCACCCTCTTAATATATTAATATATTTTTATTCATTGAATGCAATAAACAATAAATATTTTAAAGAATGTTAGCCTTTAACTGAGTTGAGAAAAATGTATTTCGAATAAAATTGTGATTACTTACCATGTACGTAACTTGTAGAATGGGGAAGTCTACCATTATCAAAATGACCAATCATAATACTGGTGTGTATACATTTTGACCAATGCCTGATCATTTCGACATAAAAATCAAGTGTACAATTTTTTCACTTGTCTGTTTAATTTTTTAATTCCACTTACATTAATTAAAATTTGACAGGTCTCTTTGGTGGAGAAAATCAAAGAGAAAATAAAAACATTAAGAATTAAGATTATTTCCTTGATAAGCCCAAAATAATTTGTGGATAACCGATTAAATTATCATATGTCATATTTGAGCCATTTTTTGTTTCTAATCAGATTTGTATTACCTATCATTTATTCGAATATTTTAATGTATAAATTGGTTAAATTTACTTTGAAGAAAGTTTAGGCGATGATTCAAATTACCTGCCATGACAGGAGTCTGCACCTCGACAGACGGTAATACCGGAGGAAGATGAAGGGCATAAAATAGTTTTAACCTTTGGGTCATTTCTGCAGATGAAGTAAGACCAAGAGCAATAACGGCCTCCCTTACATTGAGAATCCCATCACTATTGCTATCCATCAGCTAAAAATAAATAAATGAATAAAATAAAAATTTAGCCATTTTATATAATATAAAAAAAGTAAATATTTAAGAAAAAATAAAAATAAGAGATTATTTTCATCATTATTCAAGATAGATCCAGTCAACATTTTCTCATCAATGTAATTTATTTATTTTTAAAATTCCATTTAGGAATAACAGCAATGCTAAATTTAACCAAATGAAACCAAACAGTCATTTAAGCAAATAGATAAATTACAAAAATACCATTAGAATAGTACTTGCTGTATACTGTCCTCCTGGTAACTCCCTTTCTTATAACCTCCTCGAATCCTTATTCCGATCTCTCGGACCGCGTTTTATTGCTGGAGGAGACTACAACGCCAAACATCAACGATGGGGTTGTCGAACATCCAATTCCCGTGGTAGCATTTTATCCCGAATTTCAACCTCTAATAGTTTCTCTATCCTTGCACCCATAAACCGTACTTATTGGCCTACATCGCTCAAAAAACGTCCAGATATTCTTGATATATTTGTTTCCTCACAGATTTCCTGCAATCAAACAACTATAAAATCCCTGGATGACCTTTCCTCTGATCACAGTCCAGTTCTACTTCAAGTACATTCAGTTCCCATTCCTAAGCCCTCTCATCCCAGACTGATTACCGGACGAGTAGACTGGGATAAATTTCGACTAATCTGGAAAATAATTTAAACCTCAAAATTCCGCTTAAAACAAAAGGAGACATCAATTCTGCAATAGACAAACGTACAGAATCAATACAAACCAATATAATTGATAGCTCGTTACCAAGAAAAAACCATTATCAACAGAATAACTGGCCACTTCATATTCTCGAGTTATTAAAAGAAAAACGACGGGCAAGAGCGAAGTGGCACCGCACCAGATATCCATCGGACAAGAGTCATTATACCAATCTGACAAACAAACTAAAATCAGAGATCAGAACATTCAAAATTTGTGTTACCGTACAGAAAATCTCAGTACTACTGACAAATCCTTATGGAATACCTCTAGAAAACTCCTAAAATATAAAAATTTCAACCATCCACTTTTAACCGAATCCCAAACCTGGTCAAGATCTGATGAAGAAAAATCACAAATTTTCGGCCAGCACCTATTCAACACATTTAACCCTCACCCAGATATCCTTAATCCTACCCAGTCTGAATGCATTGAAGCAGAGTTAAGTATTCCTCTTCAGTTGTCTCCTCCTCCTAAAGCATTCCATCCTTCAGAAATATCAAACATTATTCACAGATTACCCGCCAACAAAGCCCCTGGGTACGACCTAATCACATCCTATATTCTAAAACGCCTTCCTCGGAAAGCGATCCTACTCCTTACATATATATACAATGCCGTATTGGGTACCACATACTTTCCTGATTCCTGGAAATTATCCATAGTTAAGATGATACCAAAACCTAAAAAACCACCAGAACTTCCATCTTCTTACCGTCCTATATCTCTCCTGCCCATAATGGGTAAAATGCTTGAAAAACTCATTCTGAAACGTCTACTACATCCTATAATAGAATCCAACCAAATAATCCCAGATCACCAATTTGGTTTCAGAACATCGCACTCCACAATCCAGCAATGCCATCGAGTGGTGGACGTTGTCTCATCCGCATTAGAGCGCGGAATGTACTGCACGGGAGCTTTTCTCGATGTAGAGCAGGCTTTTGATCGAGTCTGGTATCCGGGACTGTTGTACAAACTCCGTAAATTCTTACCTTCTACTTACTTCCTTATTATCAGTTCCTACCTCAGTTATAGAACCTTTAAAGTAAACCATAATTTTTCCTACTCTTGCCTCTTTACCCAGTTAGCTGGTGTTCCTCAAGGTAGTATCCTAGGTCCCATCCTATACACAATATATACAGCTGACATCCCAACCCATCCAAGCACTGTCCTCACTACGTACGCTGATGACACATGTGCGTTATCAGTAAATAACGATCCATTTGTTGCATCCCAATATCTTCAATCCCATATCTCAAACCTTCAAGAATGGTGTCAAAATTGGAGAATTAAAATAAATCCTAACAAATCCCACCAAATTACCTTCACTCTTCGTCGTAAACCTACGAATTCCTGCCCTACTGTATCCTTTAATAATACTCCACTGATCCCTGTCGAATAGATACGTTACCTAGGACTCCATCTGGACAAACGTCTCACTTGGAATCCTCATACAAGACTGAAAAGACAAGAAACTGCTCGACGATTTCGCCTACTTCAACATTTACTGGACAAACGTTCAAAGCTACCAATTAATTACAAAAGACTCATTTACATGACAGTTATCAGACCTATTTGGACATACGGAGTTGAGCTTTGGGGGTCTACTAAACCATCCAATTCATCTCGCATCCAATCCTTACAATCCAAAATCCTTCCTAAAATCCTCAATGCTCCTTATTATGTTACAAACAAACTCATCCATCATGATCTTAATATCCCATATGTTGCTGATTTGGCCCAAACTAGATACCTATCCTTCCATGAAAAGCTCCATACACACTTGAATCCGCTAGTCTCTCGACTTGCTTCCCATACTATTCCTGATAACCCTCCGAGGCGTCTGAAAAGAAGATGGCCTCGAGACCTTCTACTATAAAACTTCATTGGAGTGCTATCAATGGATAGTTTCTCCACAAGTGATTTTTTTGTTCATGTCCTTTGTTCATACAGCCAATTTACTTGATGTAATGTTATTACAGTTGTAAATATCAATCGTAAATTGCACTAATTTACGATACAAAAACAATATTTACTAACTACAAAAAAAAAATTAATATGTAACATAAATTAGATAAGTAGTATATTATGTTACAAAGTGATTCAAAAGCTTGAAAATCATTAATCATTTTCTCTAAAATTTATTAGTTTATAATTTTCTTAGAATCCTTTTTTTCATTCTAATTCCTTCACTTCTCGTTAAACAATAAACCTGATATGTGAAGGAGATAGTTGGGGGGTGCAGTCAAAAAGAACACTGAATAAGTAATAAACTTATAACAATGTGCCGACGTTTCGACCTATTTATAATTTATCATTTCTGCTCATTCTCTTTAATTTTATTAAATCTGTCTTTCTTTATTATATCTGTCATTATTTTCTTTTTCTTTTCATTATCATTAATTTTGTTATATCTGTCTTTATCTTAATTTTATTATATCTGTCACTATTTTAATTTCTTTTCATTATCATTATTTTCAAATCTGTCTATATCTTAGTTTTATTATATTCTGTCACTTTTTTAATATTCGTTATCTTCCATCTTCATATCTGCCACTATTTTAATTTTCTACATTACTTGTCACCATATTATTGTTACTGTACATTTTTATATTTTTTGTTCTGTTTGTTTCTCTCTCATAGCCCTGAAGATGACCTACACTGCAGGTCGAAACGTCGGCACATAATTATAAGTTTATTACTTATTCAGTGTTCTTTTTGATTGCACCCCCCAACTATCTCCTTCACATTAGATCATCCAGTCAACTATTTTCATCTCATAATAAACCTGATAATTCGATCCTACAAATGTATATAACTTACATACTTAGGGAGATGACTTACTCAAATTATTGTAATATATGTTCATTATATTTTTATCAACATGATCATTTTTATACTTTTTGAGTTTAAATCAAGTTATGTTTTATGGTTCATACTGTATTGATGGTAAATTCTGGAAAGTTTTTTTTAAACAATAATAAACTTTTGATTAAATCATCAGTGTGTCGAATGCTCCTTCATGAAAAAATAAATTCATTTTCGAAACTTCGTAGCTCGTCTATATACAATTATTTATGACTGATGTTAATTCATTAAAAAATATTGATGAAATATAAAACTAATGACTGAACTCAAAAGGGTATAAATATAAAACTTTTTACAAAATAATATTGAGTAAAGTTAAAGAAAAATCTAAAAAAAAGTATTGAAGAGGTTACCCTAAATAATCTTGCGGCAAGATCATCAGCCTTCTCACCTTTACCCCAAGGTGAAATTCCACAGAATAAATATCGAAACAGTTCAAAATCTATACTATATGCTTCGTAAGGTGGGCGAGAGGGGTCATACCTAAAATAATAAAAATAAGTAGCCATAAATAAACATCATGATTTGTAGATTACATAAATATAATAGCAATGTGCATTAGTACATAGAAAAGCAAAATAGTCAAGAATTCAATTAAAAATAATATTGCATTAACTTTTGAACATTCCTAAAATACAATTTGTTTTATAGAAAATATTTATTCATGATAAAGAGCCATAAAAATAAAGAGAATTAAAACAAAAATATATTTATTCAGAATTAATGGTCAGACAATTTTTGTCTTTATTAGATAAAACGAAAATGTACCAACGATTTAGCTTTATGTTAATAGAGTTAAGGAGGAGATTAAGAGGAAAAAGCCCAAGGTAGTAAATGGCCCAAAAATAAATGGCAAATTAGTCTTGATGGTTGAATTACATCAAAGTAACAAAACAAAAATAAAAAGGGAGACGACGAGTTTTTCTTACTAAAGAAAAAATAATATAAATCTGTAAGGCCTCACTCACAGTCACATCCCCATAAAGTGTTTAGATCTTTCTTCCGATCCTAATCATCATTTCTCTCTTTACTTTAAATTTACACACTTCCTTCAAAAGATGTTACAAGCACAAAGTACAATATATAAAATGGATTTTTCATTTATTTTAGTATTTTCAAATGTATGATCAAAAGTAGCTTAAAACAATAGATTCTATGGAAATAAGACGCAAAAGAACTTCAATCATTTATTGGCCACCTTTTAGGAACTTACATACTTTTCCAGCATGCTTTTAAATCTTGTATGGTATTCCATAATTTTTTTTTGAAATAAGAGTGAAAAGCAAAAACTTAAATTTTGACTTCTTTAGGTTTCGAACAATATCTGTCAGAATACTTCAGACTCGAGACTAAATACCCCCTAAAAAAAAAAAAATACTGTGGGGTATCAAAACTGCACAACACAACTATTTGCATTGTTGTTTCATGACTAGTCAAAGCAGTGGACTAGAAAATGATTTTAGGGAAGAAATCGTTATTGCTAAAGTGTCCCACCCATGATATTAAATAAAAATACCTTTCAGCAGGAGTTCTCCTTGAGATTAGCTCTTCTTTAATAAAAGCAACAAAATCCTGTAAAAACAAAAACAACAATCAGACAGATTATATTTAAATTTTTTGAATTATAAAATGTTTGCTACTTATTTTTCATTAAAAACCATGTTCATTTATTACGTACAGAATATAATATGATATTTCTGTGGCACCTGTGCATAGTGGGCTAAGTCGAATTTTGTGAATTTCAAGCTATCTACTTAGAATCGTAATTTTTTTCTCTTTCCTTGTGTCTAACACGCTAAGTGTTCCGTCCATTGCAATGAACGATATTCTTTTGTGAACCGTGGGCTGATACTCCAACCTTGAACTTAAAATAAGTTCAGAAAAATTACGATTCTAAGTAGATAGCTTGAAATTCACAAAATTCGACTTAGCCCACTATGCACAGATACCACAGATTTATATGTTTTGCTTAACAGACTTTCAGATGTTTAATATTCCATTATGCTAATACAAGATTTTGAATCGTTATGAAGGAAGCAAATTGCAATAAAAAGTTGCATAAGTAATTGCAATTTAGCCTGTTAACTTAGCATTAAATTTGAATCAAATTCACAGCTAGATGTAAAAATTAAGGGTACAGAATTTCCTCCTAAATTAATCCATCATGCATACCAATAATTATACACTATCTATTTTCCATGTTCTTTTCCTGAATATATTATTGTAAAGAATCCACTTCTATCTCCATAGCTAACCTCAACCTTCATACTAATTCACTCATGGCATTCTTACCATACAATACAAAACTTGTTCATAACTTCTTTGATGATAGGCACTGACACATTAGTAAAACCTTTTTTTTACTAATGTGTAAAAAGTTTTTTATTAGCACGATTTAAAGTAAAATACAGTTTATACTTAATAATTATTTTTACTTGAAAAAATGCTGAATATTATTAGCCTATGGTTCATTATTTAAAAATAATTATAGGTTCAAAATAAATAAAAGAACTATTTGTATACCAAATCACTTCATTATTTTCCTTTTATCTTCATAAATAGTCAAGACATAAGGGTATGAAACCTTTAAACTTTATTTTTAACAAAAAAATTTTTTTTTGTGGTTACAAAGGTTCATTATTCAAAATAATACATGAAAAATTAACTATATTCCTAAATGAATGTTTAAATAATAAAAGTTATATAAATTGTAGTTGAATCATGTTAGCAATAAAAATAAAAATATTGATTCTGACACATAAATTAAATTATTGAACAGAGTCTATCTCTATGCAATAGGCCTCCTAAATAAATAAATAAGCCTCCTAAATAACACAAACCGTAAGTTCGTCAGGCTTGAAGTAGCCGTCAGCTTGAATACTGCGAACAATATTTCTTCCAAGCTCGTCCTCCAGCCCTTGAACAACCCTCAGTCTATGTTTCATTCTCAGTCTTTCGATACCACCTGTTGTTATTGACCCGTATTTTGAGTAGGCATCATACAGGAGGTTTTGGATTGATATAGTCTGAAAATCAAAATACAGAAACAATATAAACAATAAGTAATCTGATGTCTATCTAAGAAAAAAAATATTACTACTAATTAGCATCAACGTGCTACTATTAACTCAACCACTTAACTTTATTAAGGTGCAGTGTTAATTACAACAGGTACTTCAAATAGTATCCATGAAAACATAAAAGAATCCAGGCTAAAAACCATGAATGAATCATGTGTTTTAATATCAGTTTCTAGATATAAGGATAGAGATAGTTGGGGGTGCAGTCAATTAAAACACCATAATAAGTGCATACTTATTTATTGTGTGCCGACGTTTCGAGTCAACTAATCAATCAACAACTAATTTCACCAACCAGTCAACTAATTTCTTCTCTAACATATTTCTACATATAAGTAAGTGTATGGATATGTGTGTTGCCGTTTCCATATATATATTTTTTTTCTTCTAATTTGGCTGTTCACACATCCAGTTAGATATTTTTAAAAATAAGTTAGCATAGTTGATATTTTTTGTAATTTTCTTTAATTATTTTTGTTGCTTTGCTTTGTATGAAGTTCATATGTATATGTAACCATCGCTTGTTTCTCTATATATAGTTATTGTTATCTTGTTTCTATTTTTTTTCTTTCTTTTAATCTATTTTAAAAAAAATATTTTTATAGTAAATAATTCACATTTTTGTTCATTCATTTTTAAATTTCTTTCTCATTTAATTAATTTAATTTTAATAATTAATTAAATGTAATTATACTATTTTCTAAGACATAATATCTCATATATCAATACTTTTATTGTTATTTTAAAAGGACTCTCTGTTTCTCTTTTAGTAATTTATAGCTTTAATTAACTAAAATTTACAGTACCTAAATAGTACATAATAAGTGGTTTAATTTAAAAGGATTTTAAACCTTAAGACAGTAATCTCTTATTTTATTTTTATATCCAAGATCTAATATTAAATACTCGATGTTAAATAAGACTTAGTTTTGAAATAATAAAATTATTTACTAAATAAATAATCAGGCCCTTCTTGATATTTGATAAATGTCCCGAATATCAAGAATCTTGTTTACATTAATGCCTAGAATACCAATAAAATTTTCATAACAAGCTTATGGATAATTAGTTATCAGCTGCTGATAGCTAGATAAAATAAGTATATATCATTATCTTTCTCCTTTCAATAAGCCTATGCAAACTTCAAAGGTTTCAAATACTTCAACCAGTCTTATAAATATAGCTTAGCTTCTTTTTCGTGTTGCCATGGAAATATAACCTATTTCTCGAGCACACCCAGCCGATGGGAATAAAAAGTGGAACGATGAAATATAATATAAAAATATTCAAAATAATATATTCACCCTGTCAATGGGTTCTCCATCCTTGATTATTTCCTGTTTTGTCAATTGCTCGTTATAAATTCCGGACAAATATCCACTAAGAACTTGCATCGCTTCTCCATCATCATTACATTTCAATAATTTCTCTTGATTAGCTTTCAGGACAGTCAAGGCTACCTGCACAATTGTTAAATAAAATATATTGGTTACGTTCAAAATAAATTACAATGATATGAAAGACATATGTAAACAACATAAATTAATTGGCACTTTATTTAATTTAAATTTGCTTAAATCTGGTTCAATACTTAATTACACTCACAAAGATGGAACATTCATTATATATTCTTTTAGGTTTCCACGACCACTATTATTACAAAAGACTTTGTTGATTACTTCTGGTTTAGACCGTGTAGATAAATTTTTCGCCGTTTCGCCAACCATGCTGCTGACTGGTTCTTCAGCCCTGAGGAAGTCAGCAGCATGGTTGGCGAAAAATTTATCTACACGGTCTAAACCAGAAGAAATCAACAAAGTCTTGTGTAATTCATTATATATTTTTTAATTATAGTTCTTTTAAACATCTATTAATAAATATTTTCCATAGATGATTGATGTTACAGAAAACAATAAACAATAAATTTTGGAAGAAGAAGGATATCATTTTTAATAATATATATTAGAAACCGATCAGGTTAAAGTATAAATTATAGTCTGAATAAAGGCAGGTTTACCTAACCTAGAATAAACAAGATCAACAACTTAAGGTAGAACATTTTAGTTACTTGTGCCTTAAAAAACACTTCCATTACCGTAATCAACTTCCAACTTAGAGCATTGAAATAAAGTATGTTTTTATGCATTGATGACCAATTTAAAAAAGAAAAAATCAAAATGGTATATTTGAAAGTGTAGGTGATTCAAAGTTTCACCAACTGATAAGACATAGGCATAACATAAATAAAAATAATAATTCCAAATAACTAGCAATTTTAGAAATATGTATGAAAATGAACAACTAACAGAACATCTTGCAATTTCAAAAGATCATTAACAAGATGATGATCTTAGCTGAAGGATATTATTTATCAATATTAACACGTTTCCGCAAATGATGGCTATAGCCATCCGATCTTATTGCCCTTTTATGTGTTTTCTCATGCTTTACCGCTTCGAAACATTTGGGCATCTAGAGACAAATTATGGCTATAACAGTCGTTCACGAAAGCGATAATGTTTTGGCAGTCATAAACAATTGAAAAAAAATGTGTTTCTGAGGGCGATCGTCAAATTAAAAGTGTGCGGCAACGTGTTAAACACCATAATTTAGAAATAAAACTAAAATTTACTTACTTGAAAAATCACTTTAGCCCCATCATAAAAGAAACAATCGACTATGTATACAGCACTGGAATAAGGCATTACACTGAAAATAAAAGTTAAATTTTAAAAAATCAGTCAAGTTATTCAATATCACTAATATTAAATATAATCATTAGTTAACATAATCATTTAATGGTCTTTTGCAATGAATTGACCTGAAAATGGCGTATTCTCTCCAAAACATTAGCATCAGATGAATATTTTCAATTAAAAAAATAATTATAAATAATTCATTTCATAAATTCCTCAACAAAAATAGTTAAGAATCAATCACAGCATTATAATACTCTTAAAAAGGAAAAAAAAGAAGAGATTAATGATTATTCGTTTACACATTTTATATTCCAAAGATCTTTAACACAGTATCTTGACAAATCACCAACCGATGTCCAAATTTTGAGAGCTTGTACTATTTTATAAAGCCTCATGTTTAAAATTGGTTATTTTATGTAAAATGGTTGTTAGCAATATCTTTCTTCCTGTTCTTTCAAAAAATTGTATAAAAGCCGAAGTATAGTAATTAATTAATAATATTTTAAAGATTAATAAATAACTAAGCAAGGAAGCATTCCATTCACAAAATCTCCTAAATCAACAATTAATTTTTACTTAAGTATGTGCAAAGTTCTCAAGAAAAGAGTGCAAACAATATATCTAAATCTACACAATTATGAGTTTACTTTGAAAACTAAGACCCATTTATTTGAAAAACTACTAAAAAAAATAATTACTTAGAAATTTATTATTTAATAAAGTAAATTGACGTATTACCTTAAAAATATTGTTAGAAACCAAGAAAGTGAAATCATTTTAATCATTCCTAAATGTTGAAGTGCAGAATGCAAATGGGGAAGGTGTTCAGAGACTAGGTCATCAAGAACTTCTTGGTCGATACGAGCTCCTACTACCTTTGTGTTGTAATAATCAGGAAGCAAGCTTTCACAAAGGCAGGCCAAGAGCCAGAACGCTTCTTCTTCACCGCAATATATTAAAAGAACAGAGCTCACGATGTTCATAGCCTGACAATAACCTATAAAAATCAATCATAAATTAAATTCCAAAATAATTGTGCAATTTAAGACATTTTCAAGATACTGTGATGACTATATAAGTGAAAGATTCCATTTATAAATGTAGATACATATTGTTAATATTATTATTATTATCAGCGTAACAACATGTTGACACGTCCAGGCCTCCTCACATATTGTTAACCCTAACACAAAATAAACTTATACAACTTTTGCCTTCAAAGTTTAATCTTGTTCACAAAAAATATTCTTTGCATACAAAAAAAAGAAAGACAAATTATTGGCTAAGAAAAAAAAAAACTTTTATCACTCAAACCCTTGGTGGGAGAGACTGTAGTGTTTCTAGGACAAGGGTTGAGCAGGGAAGTGATTTGTTTTAGGGGAAGTTTTTTTCTCCAATTAAGATTGTCCGTTTAATAGAGACTTAGTGAGCCCCAAGTGGGTCTCCAGATCAAACAGGATCCGCCTCAGCTGTTAGCAGATTAAATAAGTTATCTGCCACAGCCGGATTTAAATGGACCTGGGACCTTTGGCACAGCAACTCAGTGCTCTACCACTAAGCTACCCTGCTGCTTATTGGCTAAGCAATAAATGATTGACAAATTCAATGACCCCTCTTTAATTTACCTTAGAAGCTGGTAAAATAATTATTTATATTATTATAAGCCATAATAGCCAATATAAGGATAAAAACATAACAAACCTATTTGAGGGTTACGTTCCGCATATGCAGTGAGAACTCTCCTGAGAGCGTTGATACCAATATCAGTCTGAAAAGCAGGGTGCTCTGGAAGAGAACGATGTAAGTCTCTTTCGATTTCATCGTTTGCCGTACAACTCCTACCGATACCAAGTTTCACGAGCCTCCTATATTCATCAGGATTGGATACTAACATATTCCAAGCACCTATATAGAAATGATTATAAATTATACTAAGCATTATTATTTTACAAAAACAAATTTTGACTTTGTATCATTATTTACCAGAAAAACTCAGCCAAAGTTCTCGCCTCATCGGATCAGGAACACCGTCTAATATTAACTTCATCATTTCACTTGTCCTGTACATGGAAACGCCCCGACCATATTCGGAAAAATGTAACTCCCACTGCTTCGTTCGAACCTCTTCCTGAGCAGCTATTTCCTTCACTAGATCTCTTTTGAAGATGAGGCGCATTGGCGGTTGTAAGTTCCATTCATCATCACCTTTTGTAGAAATATTTTATTGATTTATTAATACTTAGCATTACAAAAAAACAGTGACAATCAGCATTAATTTTTCATAAATTTTAATTTTATACATTGCAGTGATGGTAAAACAAAATAGATTTTCAAAAAAGTATTTTATTTTGCCATAGTTGTCCTGTTTTTTTAAAAATCCTTGTACTCTGAAAGTAATCAAACCATTATCAATGAGGGTTATAATGAGGAAATGACCCCATATCTAAATTAATCAGTTAAGAGTAGTGAAAGTGTAGATTGTTTTATGAAGAAAACAGTCTAATAACAATGTTGATCATGTGTTTGTTTTTTTAATTATATCAACAACAAAAATGTGCCCAATTGTTGTAGTGGTTATCAATATATCCCTTTCAAACATTTTCACATTATACAAAAAAAAAATTTAAATTGTGGCCAATCATAATTACTTTTCCTGAATTCCAAGTTCAAATAATAGAATCAAAATTCATAAAAGTTTTTGAAAAATTATTTATATTAGTATGAAAAAAAATATTGATTTAGCATAAATCATTTAATATAGTAACTGAGGCATAACATACCTTTCTTATCATGGGGTGTGTCTCTATGCCTAAAAAAAAGTTTAGATGTTAAAACTTTGAAAAAGCATAGGACAAAAATTAATAAAAAATGCCTAACTGACCTTGCAAATTACTATTCTTAATAACTATATGTTTTTTTTTGCAAATTCTACTTTTCTCCACAGCTTATAAATCTTACTGGCACTGGTAATGCAACAGTGTTGATCGATTTGTTAGGAAACTTGAAACCCACCATGTTAACACATATACTTTGAACAGTATGGGATTAATGGCCAATATCTCATATGTAAATGCATCTTATTATATCCACCTACAGGTATTGGACTTAAATATCAAATTAATTATTATTAGTTAATATGAAACTACATAATTACTGAATACCATTCAAATAAAATTATACTAAACACTATAACAGTTGCTACTGAAACGAGACTTGTTGGTCTGCATACAAATTCTTTTGGGACATCAGCTATTATAGGCCTGCCCATTGATTTGAATCTTATTGTTTTACATACACATTGCAGAAATAATTTTTCATTGCACTGTGAGCATTTATTGTAAATTTTCTTGATTGAGATTTAAGTAGAGATGTCCTGACTAAGGAAAACCTAAGAGCGTACTTTTCAATGTGTATAATAAACATTGCTGCATTACTATACACATAATCACTTTCTTCTTTACAATCAAAGTGGCACTGCAGCAGACTCTCAAGATATTTAGGCTGATGGCTTAAGTTGTTTACTATCCATTAGAATATCTTAAAGTAGATCTTAAGTTCATAAATGTCAATGTGTTAAATAAAATTTAACTGGCCTAGACCAGATTCGAAGCAGTGCCACAGCAGTCTCAAGGTTGAAAGATCCCACATTAATTTCCAGACAATTTTAACTTCTTGACAATTTTCCCCTCCAATAAAGAACTAATCATCAAGTAATATTTTTAAATGCTTAACCTATTTATTGAAATATTAGAAATAACGAACATACGTTTCAATTTTTGAAAGGAGCTCTGAAGTTTTTTGAATAAAAAAATTCCTATCATGGATCTGTGAAAAAAGGAAAGTAGGTCTTGAGGCAGATCTTGTAGTTAACAAAACTGAATTATTTACAGCAGTATTAGAAGCATGATTGTCCACTTTCTCTACATTAGAAACATCACGTAATGGAATCACAACACTGACCAAACCTTTTACCTAAAAAAGAGTAAATAAAAATTTTTAAAGAACATCTTATTTCTTAAATATTACAAATATATTTTCTTATAACTTACACGGCTGTCAAAGCAAATATAATTTGGAGAAACATAAATGCGTCCCCAAACATGCCGTTTGTTGTATGGAGTCCACAAGGTTGCATCAGTGCTACCATCCAACTTTTCAGTGGCAGGTAAACGAAAAGTTAATCGATAGGATTCTGAAAGTGCCCTCGCATCTAAATCTCTTTTCAGAAAAGACTGTTTTTTAGGTACATTTTTACTAAAAAAGACCAAAATATAAAATAATATGAAATTTATTTTTCAAAACAATAAATGTAAATTTATTGGCATGTTAAAAATGTAATCGCAAGTTGCAACAACAATTAAATATTTAGGCTGAACTAGCATTCAACAGAAGACTTAGGTCACACCAATTGAAGATCCATGAACACAATTAATGCTATTTTATATGTTTGAAGAATAATATTAATTAAACTCTAGTACTAACTGATTATTTTTATTCATCAATTACACCCAGATCAGACCCATATAAACCTATGACTCAGAATGTTGGACTCTAACTCTAACATCTCATGAGAAAAATAATTGATGCTTTATACAAAATAATGGAACATGGAGAATTTTAACCAACTTAGAGATAGGGGAACTGTACAAGAATCATGATGTCATTAGAATTATCAAGGTGGGTTGCTTCCGGTGGGCTGGTCATATTGTAAGGATGACACAAGACCACATGGGTCGAAAGATTATGGACAAAAAATACATGCCACTAAAAGAATAGGTAGATACAGGTAGCAACCGATGCAATATATCCTAGTATACTAGTAGACTTGGGCCATAGCTCGCCTAGCTGCCGTGTGTTTTATTCACCCTGAAGATGGCCTACATTGTAGGCCGAAACGTCAGCACACAATAAATAAGTTACATTTATTTAGGTGTTTTTATTGACTGCACCCCCAACTATTTCTTCCTTATATTAGAAGATACAGTCGACCAATTCTTCTCTAACAATATATCCTAGGTATTCCTTACTGAAGGATAGCAGCAACCAACAGAGATAACTAACGGGCCAAATTGTGAGAGCCCTGACTCTCCAAGAGAGTAGTACTACAGAAGTAGAAGAAGTACTAATTAAAATATAAACGTTACAATATACACACTCAAGCATGCCTTAGAATCAAAATGTTAATATAATGAATACATATTTCATTCAAGTAAAGAAACCAATCAGAAATTTAAAACAAAACAAAAAATTTATTTGTCCCCTTGGCTACTCATCCTTAATTCCCTAGCGTTGTATATTGAACTAGTGTTGAGATTTGAACTGTGTGAAGGTCATATCAATCAATAGATTAAATTACTTCTCTCGTATTTGGCAAAAACTATTAAGTTTATTATCCTGTTCGTAGATAAACATACAATTGTAACTTATATATAACTTAAATCTCTCACTTAAAAAATAAGCAGTCACTTAATACTCAAATATATACCTCATTTTATTCAGCAGATCTTTATCTTCGGAAAATCCAGGTTTTTCATCAATCAATCTGTAACATACAATAATAAAATATTTGTAAAAAGTTACTTCAATGATACTGTAATACAATACAACAAATCAATATCAACCTACTACGCAATAACAATTTAAAAGTTTCCTTCTACATAAAAAAAAATATTCAATTTACAATAGTTTACTCGAAAAGAGAAACTTAAATTCGGGTCCATTAGAAAGCGACCATTTGTATAAACTAATTTCAAGAGTTGTTTAAATTTCTATTTCTCCATAAAAATATACCAAGTTACATTACTTATTACAATGAATGATGATAAAAAATCCCACATGACTCCACTATAATAAAAATTATTAATTTGGAAAGTGCTTAAAATATAAAGTTTGCATTGGTATATCAAGATGGAAGAATTTAAAAGTGAAAATGTGTTTAGAAGAAGTTAGAAAGTAAACACAATCAATTACTTACTGTTTCATTGCTATGTTAATCAACTGGCACATCAAATCAAATGTTTCTGATTTTCGGAGAAACATTGAAAAGTAATACTGAAAGAAAATATAAAGATTAGTTAATTTGAAATTATACTAATAATGCAATACTATTTATACATGAATAGTGATAATAATGAATATTGAGCTGATGAATAATGAAAAAAATATTCATCGTCATTGGTTTAGACATAAAAAACAATACAACACTAAGGGAAATATGCAAGTATCATAAACCAACTACATTTTTATTATTTTATTTAAAAAATTGAAGGGTAAGCAGTGGCATACTTTATTTCTAATAAATAATGATAATGATTATTATTACTAGCATAAATATAAATAATGCCTAAAGGCTTTGCAAGATAAAGGAAGACATAGTTTAAACTAATAAAAAATATCAAAATGATGTACAATTATTACAACGGGTTGACCAATTATTCTTCATGTATTGATAATGAGAGAAATTTATACCGATTAAGATTATTCTATGTTGCCAATTGTAATAGATTAAAATGAGTTCCTATAAATAATTTTTTTAAAATAATTAATATTAATAACTGGCAGACTCGAGAATTCATGTAACGGTACTGGACTGATGTTGAAGCTAAATGTTGAAAGCAGTTGGAGCAATGTGGTCTTTAGATGGCCGAAACGCAAGAAGAAGAAGAACTGGTAATAAATATTCAGTGGTGCCGAGTGTTAAGTAGATGTTTGACTAAGTCTATTCAATCTGATACTGATTATTAGAAATGTTTATAACAAGACAGGCAAAAAATATAATTTTAACAGAAAATTTATAAAAAGGTAAGAATTCACCCAATCCTAAAATGAGTACTTCACATTGTTAGCTCTACACTCATCACACAAATGTTCATGGCCAGCTTAAGTGCTCTACTCCCAATAGTCTTAATCACTAGTAGCTTCAGTGATGGAGCTAATTATAAATAGGATAAATCAAGCATGGTTATTACATTATTATCTCTAAAGAATAACACATGGTGGATAATTACTCCAGGTGTTAAGTATTCTCCTTACGAGACTTTGTGTAGTAGTCTTAGTACCATATGATTTTTATTTTTACTTTTAAAAACTTGTATAAGTACTAACCTCTTTTTCCCTAGTCGAAACACAAATGGATTCAGGAAAGAAGTAATTATTTGATTTTTGCAAGTCAGTAACATCGATCCACCTTACAACGATTTTAACCTCCTTTCCCAAAATATATGCATAAAAGCATAAATGTTGTACAGACAAGTACATCCAACCTTGAAAAGGCACTTTTCCATCCCAAAAACTGTAAAGAAAGAAGAAAATATGACAAAATGCATTTCAGAATTAATAAAATAAAATAATATTTTAAAAACATTATAAAAATACTTTATATAAACTAACAAAAATGTGACTCATTGATTAAAATATACAATATAACCTCTCTTATCCAGACTCGATGGCACAAGAAGGAAGATCGGAACTGCTTAAATAAAAAATAAACAATAATTCTTATGTGCTGTACCACATTGGGCTTATGATAAATCTGGTACTCTGCACTATACCTAATAGCTCTGCAATATACCTAAGCCTGAACTGGTCACCTACTCTTACCACTTCAAACATTCTTCTTAACACTTTCCTTTCAAAGAGCAGTAAACTGTTAGCGTCAGATTTCGACAAAGGCCAGGTTTCTGAGGCATAAGTTAAAATAGGTCTAATAAGCATTTTGTACAGTGTAGCCTTGGTCTTTCTTGATAATAGACGACTTCTCAATGTCTTGGCCAATCCAAAATAACACTTATTTGCAGCTAATATTCTTTTCTGTACTTCTGGGCTGGTCGTGTTGTCCAATTTGATCAGTGAACCAAGATACTGAAAACCATCAACACCCTCAAAAGTGCAGTCACCAAAAGTGATATGAGGTGCTGGTGATCTTGGAGGGTTAGCCACCATGTATTTAGTCCTGGACTGGTTTACTTGGAGTCCCATGCATCGTCCTGCTTGCTCTAAGGCAAGAAATGCCTGTTCCAAATCTCTCTCTGACCTTTCCACTATATCAATGTCGTCCGCATACGCAAGAACTTGAATGGATTTGGTCAAAATTGTATACCGGTCACCTGTATTCCTGAGTCCCTAATCACCTTCTCGAGAGCAAAGTAGAACAACAGGTAGGAAAGTCCATCCCCTTGTCTCAGGCCCCTAGTGGTCTTAAATGATTCGGACAAGTCACCTTGGATCTTGACCTGACTTGATCCACTCATCATCAGCTCAGTGAGGCTTATCAATTCTTGGGGGACATTCATTTCTTCCATGCTTTGATAAAGTCTGTCCCTAATAATGCTATCATAAGCGCTAACAGAAAATTAGGTTGCAAAAAAAAAAAAAATTAGGTTGCAAAAAAAAAATTGTGTACCACAATGCCTTTATTTTCCATGCAAAAGAAAAACTGTATTTAATTTATTAGATAATATTTTATAACTGGATACATAAAGCACATGCTATACAAATATACAGTTTATTTTAATAAATATAAATTCTTGAAAAACTAGCTAGGTTTGTAAGTAACGATAATTTTTTTTTTTTTAATCCGGATTCCTATACTGTTATTTATCAATGATGCCGCATCTTAAAGGTCAATATATTACTAGCTAAAGATTATTTATGTTCTTCATCATATTTAAATACAATATCTAAGTGCTACTGATAGGACAAAAGAGGGTTTGGGTTTCTATTAACTAACTATATTTGAAGAAACGCCATTATGAAATCACTAGCTTGGTCATCCACAGTTCCAGGAATACTGATTGATTAGTGGAGCCTTGAGATAGTCGAACTACTCAGAAAGTTCAATTAGTGGTAGTTGGATTAATTTAGTCGTAAAGTGCAAATGGTAATGTGCACAAATATCAGAAAAAACACCAACACATTTAAAATTCTCGGATTGTAAAAAATAATTTACAATTGTAAACCATCATTACTGGCTTACCAACTATTTTTTGTTTAAATCTCCAATTACCAGATGTTTCGCTTTAACTATTACTTTGAGTACAAACAATATAGAAAGCTATTAAATTAAATCTTTATAAACACAATTTCCTCCAAAAATGATTAAGAAAGATAAATCTTAAAATCTCTGATTACTGTATTAAAATAATAAATAACATACCTGCATGAATAATAACTAACAAGCTTGTCATCAAGGGGCAAATTAAAAACCCTCCGAAATTTTTTTGATTGTTTCCTATACTCTTTTGAATCTTCGTCAACTATAAAATAATGAAGTAACTGTTAATAAGAAAACAGTAATAATCTACCAGAATTAATAATGAAAAAATATAATTACCATCTAAATCTTTATGACAAGAAGAAGCTACCATCGATTCAATTTTGCCACAAACAAATCCAGTGACATCTTCTTCTTTTTCAAATGCTTCTAAGCAGTTTAGATTCTTTTGGAGCCATTCCCAATCCTTTTGAATTTCAGGCAAGGTGAGGGAACAAGCTATGGCTGAAATTTCAAATAAATAAGTTATAATTTCATTATACAGAAACAAACCTATAGATATAAAACATTAAGTTACAAAAGTTTTTTTTACTAATCATTATTAGTATTTGAGTAATTATTATTCAGTTTGTCACTTCGAGTGGAGTCACAACAAGTTTTAACTTTTCATTTGTTTCTCTTTCAATATTTTCCAAAAATACAAGTTATCATGAGCTTAAGTATGGAAACAAATGTAATTATGGGAAATGTGTATACTTTGGTAATCATTTAATCTATAAATGAACGTTTTAACAGTCATATATCATCTGTACTTCAAAATTATAATTGAAACTTATATTTCTTGATGAAAAGATTACCAAAGTATCTAAAGTGTCATGATTACATTCTCTTTTTCATACTAAAGCTCACGATAACTTGTATTTTTGGAAAATATTAAAAAGGAAACAAATAAACAGCTCAAACTTGTGATTCAAATCAAAGCGACAATCTGCGAAACAGACACCAGCATTTGTATTAAAATGAAATATATATTCAGATAACTGTAGAATGTATCTAGCAGACTTACGATTAAGAAGATATTACCCTGTAGCTGTTTCAATACTCAGAAATAAAGACTGCAATAAATTTTGAGCTTGATTCTAAAATACCACACTAATTTTGTTGTAATTATCTTTCACCAAATACAAATATAATAGGGGTGAAATATCAACAAAAAACTAATTAGTTATAAACTACAACAACTAGTTATAAACACTTAAAAAGTAATTGCAATAACTCTCTTGATATTAGGACGCAATATGATGGTTACTACTAATTGTAGTTATGTATTTAAAAATAATGGCTTTAAATTATTATAACAATTAACAAAATTACCATAATAAACTTCAGAGGTTGGAGTTTGATGGAGTATTCGATATGGTGGAGGTTTTGTATCAAAAACACTGTCCAAAGTTCCGACAAACAATGAAGAGAGGCTGTTGCTATCCTTGCCATGACCTTTTCTTCGTTGTAAAAGAAAATATACACTTGATTGCTCTGTTACCCTTCAAACATAAAAAACGTAAATTAAAAAAACTAAAGTAAATAAATAAACAACTATTTCTCAACATTAATAGAAACGACACATAAATAATAAAATGAAAGAATCGTTCAAATAAAACATCATTTGCATATGTTTACTAACTATTGTATTCAAGTTGTTATCTTATCAGCTTCTCAAACCTACCAAAATGCATTAGCAATCAACACTTCCTTAGGTTTAATCCACATCTTGCTGATTTCAATAAGGATTTACAGCCATATTAAATAAAATTCCTATCTTGGGAAGGCATCTGGTTCATAATCACAAAAAATGATTGAAAATCAAACATTACATTATGACTAATAGGAGAGAACCAAACCACGATCCATTGGAGACACAGTGCAGCTGATTACATAAACGTCAAAACAAACCACCCCCCCCCCTCACACACTAGTGTTTTGATTAGACATGAAATAAATAATACAGAAATATTAAGAAAAATAAAAACTGTTATTTCAATGATCTTTTTCTTCTTTATAATTAATTTATATGATATAAATTATGTTATAATAATGTTATTTCCCTTAAGAAATATTTATTTGGCTACGTGTTATTGACAATTAAAGATACCGAATAATATGAATTCATAGACAATGTTTTTGGCGTTTTTTTTTAAATATTGAAGTTATCTTGATGTTATGATTAAGAGGATAAATGAATATTGTAGTAAAATCTTTACTTAATCACAATTCCAATCTACAGCAAATTAATCAAATTAATCCTACCAAAAATTATCATATCAGAAAAATTATATAATTTATTTTATTGATAAAAAAACTAAATCATCATCTTAAACAAGCTAAAAATAAAAACACATTTATTAAGATAATATTTATCTAGAAGCAACATACCTGATAACTAATGTTGGAGGGAAACTGATTAATGCATTTGATTTTGATTTCAGTGCTCAAATATTTATGTTCTGTCGCAAATTATTTAAAATACCTGCTATCCATTAATATAAATGTAATCTTCACGATCTTCTAATTGATTCTAACTAAGTTTTATTAGTCTGATAAATCTACCGTATAACTTTACCAGTTATCTTTTCTGCAGCTTTTTTGAATAAAATGTTAAGCTCTTCTGACAGGAAAATTTCAATTATATTCTGTAATTGCCAAGTTATGAATGATATTTAATGCCATAAGGAATTAATTATTTTCCGTGTAGTATACATTATATACTACAGTAAAGTTAAGTATAATATTTAACTCATTTCTTTAATTTTACTGTTGACTTTATTTCATGAAGTTATTTATTCATTTATTTATTTACAATAACTGTTCTGATTTCAATTACTGCCTAAGATTAAAGGAATAAAATAAAAATATTGAAAGAATTGTTGATATAAAAACTACTTTTTTAATTGATTCAAGGTAAGTTTTATTGGTTCTAATAAAGTTATTTAAAGCTATTTAGTTATAAGCTAATTAGAAATGAATAAAATAATAAATATAAAATGTTAAGTAGAATTATAGTTTTTAAGCACCTAAATATTGTTGTAATATTTTTTTTTTTGTGTGTGCAGTATCTTTAAATCTTTTATTAAGCTCTTATGGCTGGAAAGTTTCACCTACCTGAAGAGATATCCAGCTTACATAACTTTGTTTTTTAAAGTTTTAGTACAAACTTGAGAACTACCACCACTACTACTAGAAGAATGAGGAAACTAAAATTAAATTTTTTTTTTCAATAGTATATTGCGTTTTAAATATAACTAGTGACTGGAAGCATGATTTATATGCTGTATTCAAAATACATTAAAGGTATACTTTTATTGAATTCTAGAACAATAGTTTTAATATACTAATGATAAACTTTTCTTCATTATTTTAAACTGAAACTAAAGTGAACCATAAGTTTTGAAGTAGACAGGCATTTAAAATTTAAATGCAGTGGTGCAGTTTACTGTATAAAAAATATCCTTTTAACAATGTCATGTCAGAAAAGTTTCTTTTTTATTTGGGTTTCCTATTGCATAACAGATAATAGGCACTGTTGACAAAAACTCTCTTGCTATGGTTATTAAGGCTGAAGACATGCTATGTTATTAGCTCAGAATAGCAGACACAACCTGAAGGATAGCATGTCACTGGAGGTAAATTGGATTGATGTTCACAATGTCCCTATATTTTGATTTATGAAATGTTAATTTATATTTATTTTTTAAACAAAAATAATAGAATCTAAAACCAGAGCCTGTCGAAATTGTAGCAGTAAGTGAAAAAGTTAATGAGGAGCTTTTAAATGATTCCAAAGGAGAACAAAGTGGCTGGTATTTTGCAGGAACAAAAAAATATCTTATGCCGAGTAAGTACAAAAATGATGTGAAAAATTATTATCATTGCCCTGTGAGAAATGACGATGTATGGATATCAACATTTCCTCGTTCAGGTAAGTTTATATTAAAAAAATATATATTTATTTCACATTGTCATAAAAATTTACGATTTTAATGTAATGTTATAAATATTAATTTCCTAGTTTTTTTTTTTTTAGGGACAACATTAACACAAGAATTAGTATGGATATTAAAAAATAATTTTGACTTTGAAACTGCCAAAAAGATAAATGTATGGGAAAGGTCTCCTTTTTTTGAGTATGTATTGATCTTTTAAATTAATGTATAATCTGTATTTATATGTTCACACCCTCATTATTTTTACCATATTTTAGGATAAGTTTATTTTTTCATGAAAAAACAAAATCAATGTTTATGAAAGAAAATGAAAATAATGCTGAAAACAAAAACATTATTGAAAACATGAGTCATCCCGGGTATTTAGTGTTAGAATCCGTTCAATCTCCTAGAGTCATAAAAACGCATCTTCCTCCAAGTCTTTTACCCCAAGGGGTGAAAGAGCAAAAATGCAAGGTAAAAATTTTTTTTAAATAATTGGATTTAAAATAATAATAATTATTGTTGGTATTAATGACAGCAACTTGTAATACTTTATAAATCTTGTTTATCTTCCTATTTCCAATATGTTGGAGAGATAAAAAATATTGTTAATTTTAAAATAATAATTAATCCATTTAAGACCAGTTGTGCAAATCACAAAGGATTGAAATTCTAAGAGAAATTCATTGACCTCTACCCGGACCACTTTCTTCCACACAAAGAGAAAACTAAGTAACTTTTTACTTAGAATTTCTTCTTCAGTTTTTTAAGTATTTTTAACAGAACAATCTAAAGTGCAACACAAGATTCACAGGGTATCCAACTTTCCAAATTATGCTTATATTTGAAGCTAATGCTTTATAAGTTTTCAATCTAAATTTGTGATCAGATATATTATATATTTTTTCTTATATATTCCTTTAAAAATATTTTGTATTATGCTTTAATCACTGGCTGGGATCTATGGTAATTTACAATATCAAACTAAAATAGTAATAATTTTAAAGAATTTAATACTAGTGTGGTGCCGTGAATTGATTATGCAGCTGTACTCTGGAATTGTACCAATATTTCTTAATTTATTCAACAACTTTTAGTAACCTAATTTTTTTTTAAATTTAAATAAAGTATTATTAGGCTTATTGTAAGTATAAAAAATTTGACTGATAAGTTTATTATAAATTTATCCAATTATTGCTTCTAATTTATTTATTTTTCTTTTGAGATTATATATGTAGCAAGAAATCCAAAGGATGTTGTTGTATCATATTATCACTTACTTCGAACATGGCGTACGAGTAATTATATCTCATCATTTCCTAAATTCTATAAGCAGTTTAAAGAGGGTCTTGGTAAGGAATTAAGTTATAATAAATATTTTATTATATTCTCAATGTTTTCATTACTTTTATTATGTGTATTATATTTTTTAGTACCTTGGGGCCCATATTGGAGTCATGTTTCAGAAGGTTGGGTTCATCGCAATGATTCAAATGTCTTGTTTCTTTTTTACGAAGACATGATCAAGGTAAAGTCAATTTTAAATTAATTGCACAAACCAAACCTATATTCAAGTGTATAATGATAACTTGAAAATAATTAAATGAACATATAAACTTACTTAAAAAAACATAAACTTCTAGATTATATTTTTTTAACATCAATTATTTGCAATATGATCTATAAATATCCCAGGGAGAAAATTCGAACTGCAATTGGTTTATATCATGAAAACAAATTAGGGAAGCTTGACATAAATGGGGGCCCACAAGAGGTGTAAGGTGACGTTTTGAATTTAAATATACTTTACATAAAATTTTAAAACTAGGTTTGGAGGTGCATTGATAATGGAAATACTACTATCCAGCGATTACCTCTCCTTCCAGTAAACAAGTTATATAAGATCAGGGCTGATGTTAGCTGAGACTGGACATGGAGTAATATTTTACAGTGGGCTCCCTCAATTATGCAGTCTCCCACTGAATATTCCATGTGCTTTATTTTTGTCAATAATATTAATGTACAGATTAAGTTGACATGGAAATAAATCTTACAATGTCTGCACTTTAACTAGTATACCGTTTATTTATGTTAAGACCCCAAAATTGCTCTAGTAACAAAGCAACTAGTCCAGGGGACCCCTTTCATTTAATTATGATGCATTCATTTAATTTCCCAGTCAAATATTTTTAGGTTTTTCAATTATTTGAAATTGAATTATTATGTTAAAGCACAGTGTCAGTGGGCCTAATGGTAATGTATATGGTAGTTTTTCTTTGCATAATAATGTAATAATAATTAAATGCCTACTAAGTTTGAGAATCAGAAAAGTTTGGTTTAGTAAGATGTCAATATAAAAAATATTTCTGATGCAGTGTAAAGATTCCTTTGTTTTATTGCAGCCTAAAATCTATATTAATAATTCCTTAGAGTTGACAGAACTGGACAGCTGGCTTGATAAGCACATTTCATTAGACCTTCTGAGAACCATTTTTTGATGCCATTATTAATCTAAATTTTAATTGTACTAAATGAGAAAAAATACTACTTAAAAATTTGTTATAAGGATTTATAAAAAACTCTATACCACTATAACCCAGGGAGGGTCTTGGGCTCACCAAATTGCGCAGGGAGCTGGTTTGGTCAAAAACACACTCAACCATCAGGTTTTTCCCTATTTAAGGGTGCCCATTTTATATAGGCTAAGCAAGCCCCAGGAGGATCTGTAGATCTCACAGCTGTTAAAAATACAAAATTTATCTGCCACAACCAGTTTCAAACCCAGGTTTTACAGCTCATTGCTCTTAATTTTTTGGTTTAATTATTACACAAAAATTGTTTACAATTTTAGAGAGCATAATCTTCAAGCAATTTTTGAGGTGTGTAAAAACATGCAACAAACTTTTTCAACAAGACGATTTGTAAGTTTTACAATCTGTCCTATTGATGATTTTTATTTTTAAGTAATATTACAAAATAGTTTTTGCATAATTTAATCTCATCACTCATCCTTTAAATATTATTAATAATTAATTTTATTTTCAAAACAGGACATGGAGACTGCAATTTATAGAATAGCAGATTTCCTTTCAGTGCCAGCACCAAGAGATAAAGTAAAAGCCCTTATGGAACACCTGAACATAAAATCATTTTCCAAAAACCCAGCTGTAAATTTTGAAGCATTTAAAAGTGTAGGAATTATGAAAAAGGATGGAACGGCATTTGTGAGGATAGGTATGTGGTCTTCATTTTCCTTTAAAAATATAAAAAGTTTTATACTTAGGAATATTAATAGGATTGAGTCCGAAAAAAAACATTTTTTTTCTTTTTAATTAGATAATTATGCATCTATCTATTACTTAACAAATAAAGGTATCTGGTTTAAGTTGAGAATTTCTTTCTACGGTTCAGAATTCAATGCCAAAGTTGAGAATTTCATTAAGTAGTTGGGACATTTTAGATCTACTCTATTACACTCTCCCCTATATGATCCCTTTTTTTTTATTTTTTTTTTGACAAACTTATGAAAATCAAATTGGTTTTATTTATTTTTTATTATTTTTTAGGGGAAAAGAGAGAAGAGCCTGAAGGACTAAATGATGAAATAAAAAATGATATTGATAAATGGATAAAGAAAAATTATGAAAAAACTGACCTAAGATTTCCTGTTTAGGAAAGTCATTCAAATATATCTGCAAGAAGTGTGAACCAGCAACAAAAATTTTCAAGATGCAAATTTCAAAATTTAATTTAATTTGAGATTTTATAAGAATTTGTAATTTAAAATTGTAATTCCTTCCTACCTACTTCACTTCTGATTTAGCTAAACATTTATATATTCAACTGGTAATCCCTCACGAGAACTATCACATGTGAAATCTATCTGTCTTCCTAATAAATTGCAACTATAAGCTACAATATAATTGACTTATTATTATTGAAGATACCCCTAAAAGATTTCAATAATATTGAGTCAATGTTAAATCGGTCATGACTAGGGATTGTAAACAAATATTGATATCAGGAAAGATGTAGAAATTAACCTTTCTAGAATCCTATGATGTGCCTAATTAAATGTATTCATAAATCAACTTACTTTTTCAAAATTCTTACAGATAGGTATAACATAAATTTCTTTTTTTCTAATTACACTTGCACGTTTTTTATATAAAAGATGAAATATTAAAAAAAAAAAGACATACAAAATATTTAAATCTAATGTATTTATGTTTTGTAACAATGTAATCTATGAGTTTGGAGTAAAACCACGGAGAGGTAAAAGACGACCCAGGTTCCGAGTCCCGGTCCTGGCCATATCTTTTCTATTCAAATAAAATATTTAAAATAACTATATCATGTAACAATTAAATAAATTATAATAATCTATGAATTGTATGGCATTTAGCAAAAAAAGCACCAACCGACAAAATATGTATAAATGAGATGGATGTGGTTTTGGAAAATAGGATTAGTGATTATTGTTTTTAAGTAGAAAAAACTATCACTTTAGCGATTTTTATGTAGATTTAAAATAAATATTGTAAGTTCAATGTGATGTTTCTGTTTCATTAAATGAGCCTAATTGCAAGAAGTTTGGAAGAAGAAGAAGTTTGGTTCATAATATGAAAGAAAAACATAATAGAATACTTTTAAAATTTTACAAACAATTAAATTTTACTTTCAATCGGATTCATTCAATACATGTGCCATGAAGATAGGCCCCTTTCTGCAAATTCTCCTTTTAATTATCATATACATTTTGTTTATACACTGTCATTTGATGTTTGATTTTATTTCAGTTCAATTCTGTCGTTTTCAGTATTGTTTTAATGTTCACAATTTCATTAACAATATTGTTCTATGCTCCCATTAATTTCAGTATATATTGTATAAAATCTTAATTTTGTTTTCTTTAATTTATAATATCTGTAATGGTCCTCTCCACTGTAATAATTATAAATTATAAATTTGATAAATCGCAAACGATATATCTAGTACTAATTGTTGAAAAATATATTTTTTTAAATTTATTATAAATGTATTACATAGTGGAATAATAATAAATAGAATCTGTTTCATATAGTCCTTTTGTTTCAAATTATGAATGATTCAGATTACTCAATATTTACTGAATTTAGACACCAGGACATGAAATATGATATTGACAAAAACGCAGTTCAGAGTAAATTTTCAGTTCCAATTTATCAACTAGGTATCTAAAATGCAATATTTTATTACAATTGATATAAAAATCTTTAATTCATTGCAAAGGAGAATCCCTAATAATAATATTTTCAAACTAATCTTTAATTTTCTCATATTTTTAATATTATTAAAGAGGGTGGAATTGGAATAATCCCAGAAAAACAATGCTTTAAGTCTCTAAAATACTGGAAAAATCAACCAGACTGGTGTTTTAGAGACTTAAGACCTTGTTTTTTTTTTTTTTATTATTATTTCTATTGCATCATTTGTGCCTCTTTTTGAGTTTTTTATCAATATAATATTCTTAAATTTATTAATGACTATTGCGTTTCACATTCTATATCTTAGTATCAATAATTTAAGAATTTTTACTAAAATGCTTACTTCTTTTTAAAACATTAAAATATTTTTATGATGAGTTTAAATTTGTATGATTTTTAATTTTTACATATATTTTTTGATATAACTTAATTGTTATAATAAGTAGAATTTAGACACAATAGCCAGTATGAATACTATTAAAAATTGTATTGAATGAGTATTAAATGTTTAGTATGTAATCATCATAATTAGGAAATTTGTTTGATAATGATCGATGAGGCAAAGTGTTTGAGTTAAAAAAATTAGTAAGTTGAAACAACAAGTGAATCATTTTTTTTTATTATGAAAATGCTGAATTCCAAAATAAAAATTCAATATATTATAAATGTATCTCTTCTTATACAAAGATTTTTTTTTAAATCTTCTCTATAATCTAGATTTATCAAGCTCAATATTAATTAATTATCATTTATAATAATTTGATTCTATTTATCCTCAAGAGATAATATTTGGCAAATTTAAAAAATATACATTCTTAAGAACTGTAGAGGAAATAAACAAAGTAAATTTATTTTTCATAAGATCATTATTGCGCTTACGATTTACTCTGCCTAATATATTTCATCTTTAACAAGCAATTTTTATACAATATTACTTAATACACTGTAATTAAACCTAAAGTACATCAGTAGGGTTTGATTTATGACTGTGTCGAGACTGTCTTAGGCTTTAGTATGTAGCAAATCATTAAATATAAAATTTATTGGCATGTAAAAAAAAAAGAAATTGTTGAATAGTATTAATATCATTTTTAAGTTAAGGAAAGTTAAATTTTAACTTATTTTTACCAGTTAAAAATAATGTTATCCATATTTTATAATTTGTATACAAAAATAATGGCACATTATATGCAAGACAAAAATAATCTACTTTGAATATTAATTTATCAACTTAAATTTTAGTGTGACAAGAGATTAGGCACAAGGGATGTTTAATAAAAAAGAAATTGAGAATATTCTCTAAATAATATAGTTGGTGGTTTGAAAAAATATAATTAAGTGTAACAGACAGTACACTTTTATTTAACTAATTTAAAATATAGGCTCTAATAATATTAAGTATTGGTTCTATTTTTGTTTTTTTTCAAGTGGTCATCCACTCTCTTATAGATGAATAATTTCTAAAACTTGTTTAGTTCAATGTAATGATATAACTTCAAGAATGTCAATTTAAAATTATTTGTACTTTTTAAAATTAATGTGACACAATAATTTTCAACAAATTAAACCAGTAGGATAAATTATTGAAGTAAATGATTAGTTAAACCAGAACTTATTCACTTTTTTTTTAAAAACAAAAGATTATGAATAGTTTATTGCATCGTAAATTATGAAGAAGTTTTGTGGGACTAAGCTATCAGACAGTGGAGGCAATAACACAACTATTGATCTTTTTTCCTTTCCATACAATATTTACTGCTCCCAGGGAAGCCGATAGTCTTACAAGCATAATTAAATTATAAATGTATCATTAATATTTATTCATTTAACAGAAAAAGTACTATCACAAAACATTTATTTGTCTTAGTAGCAATTCGTAGTGAGTTTTGGAATTATTTTGTTGCAACATATAAATAATAAATACAAAAATTGGCAGTTCTGCTTTTAACTTTTCCTTGACCCAGATATTGCAACTATTGCTTGTCGTTCTCTCTTCAGATACAGTGGGGGCAACTTTTACCAAACCAAAATCAATATTTCCAAATAGGTTGAACACGAAATGTCAGATAACGTTCCACCTATTATTCCTGTGGAAGAGGAATTAAATAACGAATTGTTAGAAGACTATCCTGGAGACAAACGTGAATGGTGTTACGTAGTGGGAGAGGAGGAAACCAAGTATTTACTCCCAGGTGGCTTCGTAAACATTGCCGAAGAGATTTATGATTTCGAAAACAGGCCAGATGATGTGTGGATTGTGACTTTTCCCCGCTCAGGTAATCTTTTAAATATGCATCAAATATTATTTAAATTAGTAACTCTTTATTGATTAATAATATCTCTTTCATTAGGTACAACACTAAGTCAACATTTAGTATGGCTACTAATGAACAACTTTGACTATAAACAGGCCAATGAAATGAATGTTTGGTCACGTTCTCCATTTTATGAGTACGTAGTCTCTAACTCTCTTGTTTATTCTTATCAATTCATGTAATTGTGATCTAAGAAGAATGCATAATAATTATCTGTTAAGTATGATGACAAAAAATAATATATACCAGAATGCATGTATAATAACCATATTGGTATTTGAGTAGATAATTCAGTTTCATATATTTATTAAACTCTCACTCTAAGGAGGTACAGAGTACCCCTGAGACAACTATAAAAAATTATCCCTCTTAATCAACTCTCACTCTAACATTATTCCAAAGGTTTCATTTATTTATGCACAATGATACTGCCCAATCATTGATGGAAAATAGCGATCCAGAAGCTATCGAGGTACTGAAAGAACTTGGCGTACCAGCACCAGAGAGATTGAAAACTATGGATTCCCCAAGATTAATAAAAACACATTTGCCACTCACTCTTCTTCCAAAAGGAGTGAATACACAAAAGGTATTAATTAATGTAAATTAAAATAATATAACAGAAGAAGGAAAACACAACAAAATTATTTCATAATGACTTTTAGATTATATATGTAGCGAGAAATCCTAAAGATGTTCTTCCTTCCTATTACTACTTACTAAGGCTATGGAAAACAACTGATTACAAAGGGAGTTTCCTTGACTTTTGGAAACAGTTCAAAAATGGACAAGGTATGTCTTAAATTATTTTCTTATAATAAATTTATCACAGTATTTTAATAGAACCTTAAGCAATATTTCTTTAGAAAGTATGGCTATTAAAAAAAAAATATAAGGCTTGTGATGAATATTCAATTTAATTACAAATTTTAAAATATAAATTTTTTAGAAAAAATAATAAAGATCCTGTATCACTAAAACTCATGATAGTTTTAGAATTTAGTAAGGCCATACTGTTTCTAACTCATAAAGGTCATTTGGCACTTACGTTCTACCACCTTTAATTAATAACCACTTTATAGAAGTCGGGTCCACCCAGGGCCAATTTATTGCTGATATAACACAATAAATAATTTCTATCACAGCCATACACGAGTCTGATCCCAGGACTCAAAAACACATGTTTTATTAATTTTATAATTACACAAGTTGCGAAATAAATTATGTTTGTTGTTAGTTTTATAATGACTATAAACTCTTTAAATATTTATTAGTTTAAAAACAATAAACAATTATAAGTATTTAATAGAAATGTATCTGTTTTAAAATTTCACTTTATATTTCAGTCCCTTGGGGCCCATTCTGGTCTCATATTCTCGAAGCATGGGAATGCAAGGATAATGAGAATTTCTTATTCCTTTTTTATGAGGAGATCGTTCAGGTATTTATAAGTTAATAAATTTATTATATTTTACTAAGAAAACTTCATTCAGTGATTAGTGTTAATTACTTGGTGTGGAAGGATTTTTCTTGACCAATAGACAAGTGATCCTCAGATGACCTTGGGCTCCCTGTTTGGCTTTATCTCACATCAGTGTTGTATTTTTTTTATTTTTTTTTTTACACCAGAGAGCAACAAAAGGCTTCAGCAGACTTATAGCTTTCAAGAAGTGTACTTCATTACTAAACCAACCAACAATTTCTTTTCCTATTAATTTTATAATTTCAATTTCAATTTTGCAACAACATAGAATCGTACAAGGGATATTTTAAAGTCTGTACTGAGAATGTAAATCCATTTTAAGCTATAATATCAATAATAAAATAAAAAGATGGATCAACATTTTTTCAGAACATTATCTAATTGTTTAATATTTAAAAAAAAAAATAATTGTGCAACTTATCATTCATTCTTCTTCTGCTTGTATCACATGCTTTCTTAATAAAGAATCATTGAAACCATATGATAAGTCTCTCCTTAGACCACTCACCTGGGATAATTTTATACAATGTTTTGGGCAATGCTTCATTGTTAATTCTCAAAACAAGGCTCTACCCTTTCAGTCTTTGAAGCTTTATGTGTAAACTATAAGTTTCATTAAGTACGAGTTCTTTCTCTTTCACCGATCTGTTTACTATATATATCTCAAAAATACTCTTTCAAACATTTTTATGAGGCTACTGCATTTCTTGTTGAAGGTCCTTATACTAAGATTAGATCTTCCACTGATAAATGGATGTAATGATTAATCTTAGGATTTTATACAGAATAAAAAAAGATCTAAGACCAGGAGTTCACTAAATCTATCTCAGATAGATTTAAGAATAAATTGGTCTTGCTATAGCATAAGCTATAAAAAAGAAACAGAAATCAAAGAATAGTAACAGAGTTACAGAATAGTAAAATGTTTATAGTGTGCTAGGTATCATTTAATACAAGAATGTATTAACCCCTTACACAGGAACTGACTCTTTGTAATAAAGAAATCTATACACAAGTTTATAATTATAATTATAATAAAAATAAGTATATGTTTCTCTTTAATTTATGTTATACCACTTTCACAATTTATTTTAAAATGATATCTAAATTAGCCAAACAATCATAAATATAATTTTTTTATAATCATTGGTCAGATGTTTTTGATTTTTAAATATTTTTATTTTAAAGAGTAAAGATATGCCCCCAGCCGGGATTCGAACCCGGAACCTCTGTCTCCCCGCGACAGCGCTCTAACCAATTGAGCCACCAGGGTCGCCTGCCGGCAAGGGACAAATCTTTTCTCTTATCGGATCCCATGTCCCTGTGTTCTCTCAATGTTTTGCGATGTATACACGAGAATGAATGTTTTTTGAACATTACTTTTAATTTAAGAATCTTTTTGACTTATGTCATATTACTATTTATAATTTTTTATAATTATTGATCAGCTGTTTTTGATTTTTAAATATTTTTATATTAAAATTAAATCTGTCTCATGGAGAGACAGAGGTTCCGGGTTCGAATCCCGGCTGGGGGCATATCTTTTCTCTTTAAAATAAAAATATTTAAAAATTATAAATATAGTAGGTAAGTATTAAGGTAATCAAAGGAATAGAGTTAAACCAACTGACAATATTATTAAATGATATTAATTGTATTTCAAAATTTTAAGATATATAGTAGGTATATTTACTTTAATCTTTTTTAAACATTTTTTTTTTTTTACAGGATCTTCCGAAAGCGATATATAAAATTGCTGATTTTCTGGAAATTGACGTAACAGAGGAACAAGTAAATGGCTTGGCAGAACACATGTCCATTCCAAACTTTTCAAAGAACAAATCTGTGAATATGGAAGATCTAAGGGTTACTGGCATATTCAATGAGTCTGAACCTTCATTTATAAGAAAAGGTGAATTAAAAAGTGCAACAAGTAATTTTCTAAAATTATAGATAAAGATAAATTACAAATAATTTATCAGCAACAGCTGGGTTTGATCCCAGGACCTTCATCACAGCTACTCAGCGCTCTACAAACTGAGTTACCTCGCTTCCTAAATAAAACAAATAGAAAAAAAGTTATTCAAAATTATTAGTTTCAAATTGAATTTTTAAGTAATATCATCTGCAATTTTTCAATAATCTTTAATATGGATATAATATATTAATCATAAATATTTTCTGCAAATAATTTAATTATTTTTATCAGCAAGAATATAAAAACAGATGGCCTTTTTAAAATTATATCTTTTTATTTTTTAATTATATTCCGAACAATACAGTAGTCATTAAAAATTAGTTATAGTTTCTACAACTCGGAATTTCAGTTTAACCCATTATTGCTTATTAAAATTTAATTAATATCTTCTACTTAATAGAAGTACGACTTCTACTTTGTTTTCCAAGTACGATTTTTTTTACTATATTACTCAATTATATTCAGAAAAATAATCAGTAAATTATTTTTACTTAGGTATCAAAATACTCGTACTCCATAATATAATAGGCCAACTATTATTGTTGATAACAAACCTCTTTATTTCCACATAAGTATATACAAAAAGGAACATTATACCACTAGATGGATCCAGCATATGAATGAACAACATATTCAGTTGTGTCCGCAAAACAAACAGAATTTTGATAATACATGTATAATAAAAATATTCTCACTTTAAATAGGAAAAAAAAATCCCTACACTTACCTACAATGTTTTTCCCGACTTTGCACCAAATTTTAAGAAAATCAAGTAACAATTAAATTGAAAAGTGATATAGAAATAAAATGAGGACGAAGCTGCTAAATCAGGTTAGGAATCAACCTGTTGGCAAATCTTATTATAGGCAATGAAAAAATAACTATTTCAGTAACAATGGATATAGCTAAGAATTATGCTTAGTGTACCTTGGATAGTCATCCATTTATTAATAACAAATAATACAAAACCTAATACTGCAAATAAAATGTTTAACATATGTTAATAGGGAAAAAGCGAGAGAGACCTGAAGAATACACACCAGAAGTTGAAGCTGAAATAGAAGAATGGATTAACGAGTATTATGAAACTACAGACTTAAGATTTCCAGTTTATAATTAACCAATTAATTCTTTAAAACCTTTATCATACACTGATTGTAAGCACTGTACCTTTAATTGAATGATATCATCAATTGATTTTTAAGAAGTCCTTACATTTAAATTTCAATCTAATCCTTATGCTTAAATATGAATAATTTTTTGAACGGTATTATTAAGCACATTCACATCACTTCTTTTTAAAATTCTATGAGTGAAAATAATAATACAAATCAAGATTTAGAATGAGTGAAATTTCTATAAAAATAGTGTAAGCAAAAAAAAAAAGTATGATGTTGTTATACAATATCGAATCTTATTTATTTCAGAAGATATTCTATTCCTTTTAAATTGTACTAAGTTGTCTAATTATTTTCTGTAATTAACTTCAAATTCAATCATTTCATTAGTATTAAATGCAGATCAAATTTGATTTGTTTTATTGCGTATGCACTTATTCCAAATTAAATTGCTTTTTTGGAATTTTCTTCTTTTTTTTTAATAAATATCCTTTTGAAATAATTCATCAAGTGTTAAGATAAAACATAATTATTATATATAATAAAGAAAAGAAAATTAATTATGTTATTGAAATGAGAATTACAAATATTAATGTTTTTTTAACCATGAAATCAATGAACAATCTGATCCAAACCTAAACCGACATCAATTCAGATAATCGACGTTCCAGTATACAATAGAAGTAAAATAATTATAGAAATATCTGCTATAGCTATAAATTATTTCTCTTAATAACAAAACGGAAAATGAAGAAAGACCTTGAAATAATAACAAAATATTCAAACATATAATTTAAAATATATTTTACATACAATAAATACAAAATGACTTTCGAGTATAAAAAGAAATAGGTCAACTATTTCTAAAACTTTTTTCCAATTTTAATGATTTTTTTTCAGTTATCACCAATTTCAAGTGTACATCAGTGAGAAAAGCATCAGCAACTGCTTGTTCTGCTTCATCGGCAATGATTTTGATTCTTCCTCCTTTTATACCTTTAATCAATCCCACTAGTCTACTATTATTGCATTGCACCAAAACGACTGCAGAGATAAGTTCTGAAAATAATTAACATCAATTTTGACTATTAATAACTAATTATATAAATCACTAAAATAATTAGCGAAAAATAAATATTTTAAATAATAATAGTTAACCTTATATACATACGGGGGGAAGAAGATGATAAAGTGGAGGTAAATGAAAGAATTCCTGAAATGGAGATTCTCCAGGACTTTTAATGTAGATTACAAGTAAGAAAGTTAAAGTTCTACCAAGTCTTAGATAAGGCCTTTTAAAAGTCATGCTTGATATTAAGCGCTCTTTTTAATCAAATTTTAAATTAAGGACTAATACATACTATATTACAACTATAAACTATAAACGTTCTTAGGCAGCTGCAATCTGAGGGAGGCATTTACACTAGAAATCCATAAGAATACGGACAACACTACAAGCATAAAATGAGAATTATTTGTGAATAAATGGACGCTCCACCAGTAAAATGGAATAACATCATCCACACTCAAGGAAAAAGGAAAGGAGGAAAAAAGATAAAAAGAGGGAGCCTTGGAAAGAAGACTCTCCAACACATACACTCACACATGACAGAATAACTATACAAAGTAATGAGAAAGAAAATGGTCAGGGGGGAGGTAAAAAAATTATTTTATATAGGGAGAACTGTTAATTTGGAAGCAGATGTTTCGATCCACATTGCAGGTATTCTTCAGGGCTGGTGAGATCAGGAGTTGACACAAGCAGAAACGTCGGTTTCCAAATAAACAGTTCTCCCCATATAAGAGAATTTTTTTCACCTTCAACTGGAACATTTTCGTCCTCATAAATATATAGTCAACTAATATTATTTTATAAATAATAATAAGTACTAACAGAACTATTTCTAGAATAATATCTAGGTACCCCAACTGAAATGTTAATTTCCTACTGCACAGTATTTAGTATAATTACATCAACGATTGTAACATTTGTAAAATATGGGTGGGTTTAACATTAATCCGACAGGGGGCGGCAGGGGGAACAGGGGGGCAGGGGGCTCCCTCCTAGTTTATTAAGAATGATATAAATTTGAGTATTCAATATGTACCAACCTTCTCTTTCCATATCCAAGTACTCCAGTTGTACTTCGACACTATAAGGAATTTCTTCAGGCAAATGTTCCAATAGTTTGGAATACACTGCTTCTTCAATTATTTTTACAGGATCTTGATCAGTATAAGTATCAGCAGGGAAAATCCATTTTCCAGGGTAAGTCTTATTCAAAAGGTAACGCTAAATATAACAAGCATGAACATCAATAAAGTCAATCATAAGTATCTTTAGTAGACTAGTTGATTCATTAATGTTTAATAGGAAACTATAACTAATACGGGAGCTGGTTAGTCACAAGAAGATTTATTGATTTATTTTTAAATTTTTTAAATTCAAATTCAACCATCAACACCTAAATATGAATATAATCATCATAATTCAAAGTTAAAAACACAACATGGATCTGAAGAAAATAAAACTAGGCAAGGTTATGGAAAAATAAAATCAAACTTTAATAAAAATGTACCAAAGAATACATATAGAATATTCTAAACGTAGTAAAATTGCAGTTTCTCATGAATGACATATGTTCCGCATACCAAAAAATTGTACTTAAATTTAGGACCAGGGTGAGAGAAATAAAAACCATTTTCCAGTCAATGCTTATTCTCGACTTTCATCTGCTTCATCGACTGCATCTTTTAAAAAATTCTTTTACATAGTCAAACACTTCTAAAAAAATAAATTAACAATTAACAAAAATAAAAATTAGGACCAGTTAATTTGAAGAATTAAAGTAAACAAATTCAACAGTTTACCTAAGATGAAAACAATTTACCGAACCAGCCTCTGATTTGCTGAAATTCGTATGTTCAGACAAATAATAATATTAATGCGAAAACCCTACACATTAACGATAGTAAAATAAATAGAAACAAAAAAAAAATTACTTACAAATATAAATGTTTAAATTTTTAAGTTTAACAAAGTAAAAACCTTCTAAATAAAATCATAAATACAAACCTTAAAATTATTCACACCCTTTCCAAGTAAAGCTGATACCATGAAAACCTCACTAAAATTCTCCCAATAACGTTCTGTTTTAATAATCTGTTGCAATTCTATTTCTGATAATGATTCTTTCACAGTATCTTCACTATTGTTAGATCTCATTTTTCCATCAGTAAGTTTCTTAGATAAATCGAGTAATTGAGTTTTCGATTTTAAAGTGTCTATCTGTAATGAGATATAACATATTGATGAATACAAGATCGAACAATGTTTCTCTGTAACTTACTTTAATACCTTACACAGATAAATACTAATGAACTTGGTAAGCTTCAAATTAGTTGAGAGAAATATAAAAGATAAATAAAATTGCTTTTTCAACTAAAAATTAAAGTTCAATATCATCATTAGCTTTCAATTTATAACAAAATTGCATAATTTTGCTCAAAATCATTTTGAACCTTTGGCTAATATTGTTGGGTACGCCGGAGAAGGATGCAATTTCCAGTAAATGTTTACTTTTTATTTCATAACGGACAAACTAAATTTATATGGTACTTTATTAATCATACTGTATAATTATATATAAGTAAATTCTAGGTATACTACCCTTCCCTTATTTACTTGCCCGCAGAGCAAAAGGGTTGTGAACATAATGGAAATAAATCTGTTATTTTTTCTAAATTAACTTTCCGACACAAAACTTCTCAAGATAATTCTAAAATTCTCTAGTGTAATTTACTTTTTACTCATTTCTTAATTTCATTCTGCCTAGTTTTGTCCTCTAAATATTGTAAATACAGCTAAAAACACTTATTAATTGAAAATGTTTTTTGAGTTATATGAAAGCAACTCGTAAATATACCTTGTTCAAAACCAGCAGGGACTCCTTATCTCGATAAATATGGAGAAGACGTAGAACTTTAGGGTCCAGAGAGAATCGATGACCAGAATTTGAAACATCATGGATAACACCAATTAAGTCAGCTTCTGAAATAGCTTCTTCCCCACCGCTTAAAAATGATCTTCCAAGGTTATATCTATGAAACGAAAATATAAAATATATAAGGCTATTGATATCATATGAATAAAATTGCTTTTATTTGCAATAATAGTTTAACCTTTCTGATTCATTTAAAGAGACGAGACCAGGAGTGTCTAGAAACACAATCTGTTTATTATCCTGATTTAAAACTGCTCTAGCACAAACTTTGGTGGTATGAACTTTTTTAGAAATAGCAAATACCTGTAAAATAAAAAAATATTGATATGGTCTTTTATTTATATGATAAGTACAAATGATTATTGAAACATTTATTTTTTAATGAAATGATTACTGAACTATAGACATTTCCCATGATTAACTCTTTTTCTTCCACACTGAAACTCATGATAAATTTTATTTTCGAGAAATTAAACAGGAAACAAATGAAAAGTTAAAACTTGTAGTGACTTAACAACAACCTGTGGAACAGATACCTACTTTAGTAGAATGTCTCGTTTCCAAATGAAAAAAAAAAATACAACAAATTCCAAGAAATTATAGGCATCAATCATATTCATATAATTACAGAACTCTGCTTGTCCTAGGTCACGCTCAACTGCCATATTTTCCCCCTTAATTTGGGTACCCTATTTTGATAATATTTTATAGAGGCTGGGTGAGCCCCAGGAGGGTCCTAGATCCCATATGATCCATCTCCAGCTGCAAACAAACTAAATAAAAGTCTTGGTCTGCAGCAGGATTTGAACCAGGATTTCCGGTATTGCAACTCAGTGCAGAATTCTGCATTACAATGACTAAATTAGGAAATATCTGAAATTAATAATTCTTAATGTAAGTTGTGCAAGTGGGGTAGCTTAGTAACCTTTCTAAAATGTTTTATGTCACGGATATTCAATATCTGTTAAATTGTAATCTTCTTCTTAGATTCTTTTTAGACAGAGCTCATACAGGCTATCCTTAAATAAGGTAAAGTGGGTATCCTTAATTGGTATAAAAATCTGGCACCGCGAAAATCATTTCTCTCCACTATCGCTGTTTTAAAAACAGTACAGTACTTGACGCAAAAACATTTCATAGGTTGTGAAAGTGCAATCTTAAAATTCAAACTAATCATTAAAAACAACATCCTATGAAACTTACCCGTCTTTTAACAATTTGATTAATTACTGTACTTTTTCCAGCATTCGGAGCACCTATAATGGCTACTTTCAGAATATTTGTGCTTTCAGTAGAGCATTTTCGAATGTAAACATCTGAAATATACTTCTTATTGATGGAACTAAGGTAAATGAACTTTTCTAAAGTTTTAATTAAACCCCACATTTTAATGTTTGCTTAATGTTACTTCACAGATACTGTAATCAGAGCTGTCACATCATAATGTTATATATAATGTTTATATAAAATATTGATGAAAACTATTAAATAGTTAGAGAAACAGTTAATGATTAAATTAGGTGTTTAGAGCTAACAAATATATAATCTAAACCAATGACATGTCATGAAACATATTGAACTCATTTCTTATTAAGCAGAATTGATACAACACTTTCAAAACTTTATTCCAAGACAGACCAGACGATAACAGTGAGGAAGGTTTAAACTGAACAGGAGGTTACTCACTTGTGACCATCTTAATATTTGCAGGAGAGTTAATTTATCAATTCCACAAAATTATAAGAGTTTGTGCATTAAATATTTTAAAAAGACTTAAAAATATAAAAGCCATTCGGTATGGACTAATTTCTGAGTTAGTGTTAATTGGACCTTCTTAATCTGAAATGATGTTATTTATGGGTTAGGATAATTCTATTTGAAACTGTAAACATTTTGTGGTTATGTGGGAATTGTAGTTTTAATCGTATTCTGTGATATGTAGTGAACATTAAATATAAGTTAGTGGTTTCGAATAATTGTGAAGATTTCATGTCTGAAGTAAATCCTAAAGGTCTTAAAGAAGCTGAAGGTAAGGCATTTTTATGTTTTCTGTGTCATTTAAATGCTTGCTTGTTTCATTTTCTAGTTGTAGAATTTTTTTCTGTTATTTTAAGTTTTGAATTAATGCTTATTTTGTTTTCGAAGAACTTGCATTTAATTGGTATAAATTTCTGAGTTTGTATTTGTTAAGAATGTTTTGAAGTTGCAAACAGAAATTCAAATACTCATTTATGGTTTGTTTCTTTGATCATTTATATCTTTGCAATTATGAGAAATTACTTGTGGACGCTTCAATTTTTTTTATAAATATTTTTATTTTATACAATTATATGTACTAATAACCTTTCTAAAATATACCTAAATGTATTAATAATGACAACCTTTTCTGTCATCTTTATGTTTTGTGCTGTTTATTTATGGATACTAAATGTATTGCATGACATATAATATATGTTGCAGTTTTATTTTAATGGTCACAGCATTATGCACTTATGTTTAGTTTTATATCAACATTCATACTATGCCTGGGATTGTTCCATTACTGTATTTATTTTGAAATGCATTTTATAGTTTGTTAGATAAAGGATAAGTTAAATTATTTGTTGTATAAACTTTTCAATACCTTTAAAGAATTGGATCTGACATATTTCTAATAACTTTTACAAATTTACAAATTCTTTATATTTGTATGTTTTAATAATTTAGTTTGTAGATCAACATTAACTAGTAGTAACAGATATTTCTGTTTTATACAATTTTTACAAGCTCATCAATTGATTGATGATAATTTGTACTTGGGACAAATGTGTGATAAATGTTTTTCCTGATTATGGTAAATAATGTAATCTGAATTCAATGATTATACTCTTGTAAATTACTAAAGTATATATCGGTCATTTTCAAATAAAATGGCACTTTTGTAATTCAAAAAAGTTGAAATTTCGTGGGGAAAAAAATCATAACTATGGATAAATTTAGTAAGCCTTAACATTTGAGAGCGTCATTGTGTGTGTAGTTGATTTGTTAAGTTTTAGTTCCCCTGTGTTTCAACTGAATTTCAATTGATATTATTTAACTGAGAAACTCCATTATTTTACTGAACTAATTCTATCAAATGATACCATTTTATTTGTCAATTGTTGGTCAATGAATTTTATACAGATAAGTATAACTTGTTCATTTGTTTTTGTTTATATTTATTTGTGGAAAATTTATTGACCACACCCCCGATCATTTCGAACATTGCTCAAGATGCATTTGATCAAGCATTTCCTCATCACCTTAAGATATTTGAGTACTTCAAATTATTCTTCTTTCTTCAGTACTACAGCCCATCTCCACATTATAGAATTTTTGTCTGAGCAACTATGTATTACCAAGAACATAGTTAATGACATTATTTTACTTAAAGATAGAAAATTCTGAATTTATGAAGATAAGATTTTCAACAATTCAAAACATTTACTAGAGAAAATGGTCGGTTCCTATAGGCCTTCGGTCAGGGCTCGATCAAAATGTTTATTTATTACAGTATTAAAATTCTGGACAGAGCCATTTAATGAAATTAACCAGGCTGCAAAAATTACATATTGAATTTGGATAGTTTTTATACTGATAACCTGTTTACCTCAGTTTAATCTAGATAATTATCAAATTTACTTAACTTGAGAAAACTGTTTCCGTGATGACCAGATTTTGGATATGGAGAATATGTCCTAAACATGAAGAACAAAAGTCACTATATTAACTTTAAAAAAAACAATGGAAATGATGTGGAGTATTTAAAAAAATACGAAATTAATTATCTAGGGTACTGGACTTTAAAATTATATTTTTCCTTGTGTGTAAAAAAAACCTTTAGTCCAAAATTCATTTCATCTCATCTATTTTTTGTATACATTTCGACCCAATTTGGTCATTTACAATACATAGATTTCATCATCACTCAAAACAGTATAAAACTTTATCTGCAAAAACATTAAAATGAAAAATTCAACAATCTCAAAAATCAACATTATGTAAAAAATTACTTAAACACAACAATTTTTTACAGCTTATATTAGTTACACAACTATACACGGCACCGCCAAAAAGTATTCCACAATTGTTTTAATCTTTATATTGATTTTGTCCTTACAATAGTACATTAAAGATATCTTTTTTTGGAGATTAATAGTATCATTATTAAAATATGCTGGGTGACAAAGTCCCAGCTCCACTTATTATCTATAGTAACAGACTATGGGATGGAACTCACCCAGCATATTTTAATGGTTGACCTTATACCTACGGGGAAGAAAATGGTCCGGGTGGAAGTCAAAGAATTAATTCCTAAATTAGTGATGAACTATTTATTAACGTCAGTTTCTTATAAATAGTTTATTACTATTTAAGGAATTAATTCTTTGACCTCCAGTTGGACTGTTTTCTTTCCCCTAAAATGTATTCAGAATATTTTCATGTAAAAGGAGCATCTGCCTGCGATATAGTCAGTAACCGAGTTGCAATAATCACTGGCATAACACCTGGTCTCTTTTGACTTCTTTCCTTCTTACAATCTTTCTTTAGCATCCCACAAAACCTGGTATTGTAAGAAAGTTAACATTTTGGTTTATTCGCTGGCACGACTTTTTGAAATGAATTTTTGACCTGACTCTAAAATGCTTTTCAAAACATATGCTTCACCATTTGTAACTAATATAAATTAATGTGAACATTATTTTATCTATTTTCATTTCTAATATTCTGTGTGAGTTTCAAATTTACGAATTAGCTTAAAGGTTATAACATAATGGAGGCTCATTTAAGAAATAATTACTCTTGGTATGAATAATAAAAGTTAACTTGATATGCTCTGTAATGTACTACCAAAAATAATTTTTCAAAAAAAAAATTTTTATAATCACTCAAAAATATGGCCAGTCAATGTCACTTTATTTGAAAATGACCCACATTCTATATGTCACTGATATTAAAGAATAATTAATATTCTAAATGACATTTAGTGGAAGATTTGATTGATTAATAGCAACAAATTTTTATTTAATAGATGTGACATTAATATTAATGTAAAGTTTTAACATTTTCCTTAAACAGTTTATGTGTCTTATCACAGTTCATGAATGTCTTTTGTAATGCTAATTATTTTTATTTTTTGTTTTGTTTATACAATACTAATGTTATTACATTTTTAATTGTATTGTAAAAGACAAAGTTTCTAGTGATTTTGCATGCTCAATTTTGTAATTTATCAACAATTAAAATTTATAGCGACTTTTAGAACATTTGATCAAATTATTTTAGTTTTAATTAATTTATGCCATTAATGTAAAATAAGTGTTTATTGCATGTGGCTTTGAGTTTTTATGTAGCATGACATTGGAATGAAGATATACATTGTTTCTATAAGTTTAAATCTTGAGCACTTTTGTCATGTATTATTTTGTAGAAAAGAGGCTTAGCATGAAATATACAATTAAACAGCCTGTAATTTAATCAAATAAGCATGTCATGCTCAGAATACTTTTACTACCAATGTGATTGGTATATTTGTTAAACCTGGAGAGATTTAGTTCAAGACATGCTTATTTTAAATTATCATTTTTGTAAGCCTTTTATTGTTATTTTTGTTCTGTATGGCTTTTTTTTTCTGGTTTCTTTTATGTTAATATTTAAAATTGCTGGTTTTATTATGATTTTCGAACAATGTAGTCTTAAAGGATTTATATTATTATTACAAAAATAAGAATAACAGATAGATAAAAAAATGGATTTATATTATTATGTTCTCAATGTGTTTTAAAGCACAAGTGATGACTTTTATATTTGTTTCATTAATCACTTAGTACTTTGATAATTATCAATTAACTTTATGATTTTAACTTCTTTCAACTTTCTAGTAATAAATATTGAAAAAAAAAAGTAATACTAATAATTAGCTGAATTATGCTTTATTATGATGATACTTATCTAGATGTAATTTATTTTTTATTATTATAAAACTTGTATTTGTAAGGTAATATGTCTTACAGGTGCCCTGTTCCTTGCTGACGGGGACCCGCCATGGCTTCTCAACATATTTTCATCCATCGTTGACTCTCCTACTGCCATGGAACAAGGGATTCTTGCTGTCCTCTACATAATTATGTACGAAGCAGGCTTTTATTTTCTGGATGGACCGTATAATTCAATGCTCAGTTATGATATTCGTACAATGCGCTGTTTGAACGATCCCAAAGTTTTATTGAAGCATTTGACTATGGAAAATTCACAATATGTCACTACTTTCACGCATAAGCTTATGTATCCTAATATATTGAAGATGGTAACATATTCAATAACAACAAGCAAGTTTTATAATGATCCTTTGTTGGTTGTGAATTTTTTCTCTCCTCATAATAAGCAACTTGAAACTATTTCATTAACCCCAAGTACTGTCATTTCTTTCAAGCCAAACAAAGGACCACTTATTGCATATGAAAAATTGCATTTCATTATATTTATTAAAAATATTTTATGTTCTTTTAAGAGTGGAGTTGGTACTGAAGTATATCATCCACACCATCTTTTGTCTTTACCTCTACACGTTTTACAATTGATTTGTCGTGATTTGGATGGTAAATCGTTTATTAAATTTGTAATGACTTGCAGGTTTTTATATGAAACATTTTCTGATGATGAAACTCTTTGGAAAAAATATTCTTTAAATGAATACAGATGCTTGAACAGAACACCCAATGAGACATGGAAATGTCATTACGTATACCAGGCTAAAAAGATTCAACGAATAAGGGATTTTCGGCTTCCACCTTTTGTTCTGAATCCTTACTGGTATTAATTATGTTATTTCTCCTTTTTGCCATTCCACCTTCTGTTCTGTATCCTTACTGGTATTAAGTGAAGACATTTCTGTGTTACTTCTCCCTTTTGCCATTCCTAAATTAAGATTGGTCCATTCCAAAATTACATTGATTTATTTTTGCTATTTGTTAATTGGAAATGGCTAACTGTATATAGTGTATGAGGGTTATAGATTGTGAGGATGAGGTATACAAAACATTAAGTTTAATCTTTGTTACAAGCTAAGGTTTCAGCTCAAACATAAACTTAATCTTTTGTTTTCTAGTGTCATTTTGACTTATTTTCCGTCAGTCTGTAATCCTTATTTATTAAATGTGATTCTGTGGAAGAAAGTGGTCCGGGTAGAGGTCACAATGAATTTCTCCAATTCTACGAGAAATTCATTGTGACCTCTACCCGGGACTTTCTTCCACATATATTATCAAGGTCAACAATTATCATTCAATATAAATGTAATTCTGTTTGCAACTTTATTAGATTGATAGAAATAAGGTGAATGTTTGAATTATATTCACTTTGTGAATTATCTCGTGACATTAATGTTAAGGTTGTTCAATGGTTACAGTTCAATAACTATTTTTGGGTGTGAAATAAAAAAAAATAAAAAAACATTTTAATTATATATTAGTACTTGTTATTTCAGTATATTAATCTATTTCAATTTGGCTGTTATAGTAATGTTTATGTTGTATAGATAATAAGACGTAATAATAATGATAAAAAAGAAAAAAAATTACAAGAATTTTTCAATTTTGAAGTAGCATATTATTTAGAATATTTTAAATTAATTTGGAAGTAATTATTAATTATATTGTACTTCCACCCAATTTATTATCTGTAAGACAGATAGACTTTTATTTTTAATTTTAAGAAAAATAAGTTGTGGTTGGTTGATTACCTTTTGTATATTTATATTTATTCGTTTTAAAAAAAGTTTTATATTTAACAAAATTTATTTTGTGTGTTTAAATGAAATTATTAACTTGGTTTTATAAATATATTTTTATTGTTCTTACGTGTTCTGTTCTCCCAAGCTAGAATAAAAATTATTAATATATATCTGAATCTCAGAAGTAACTGGTTTTCTTGCGAGTAAGACAGCGTGATCAATTTGTATACATAAATCAACAATTTTTACAGTAAAATTAATAAGCTGAATATCTTCTTATACAACAGTAAGACCAGGTTCGAAGCTGAGGCCCGGATATTACTATAAATGAATCTTCAGTGGCCATAAGTTCTTATATTTTATCGACAATGTTCATCAACTGTAAAAGTATTTTATTTTTTATTGGTTGTTGTTCCTTGTCGAAGGAATAAGTAAGAAATAGTTTTTATTATTTTAAAACTAGAAACTAGAAATATTTTGGCATCGATTTTAATTTCTTTGGTCAGTATTATTATTTTTTGAAATTAAAAAATACCCTATCAATACAAATAATGCTTTCTTGAATTCCTAGTGTAGTTTTTAAAGCAGTGGTTCCCAACCTGGGGGGGGCTTGAAGGCAAGGGGGGGCGAGACTAGTTGAAAATAAAAAATTCTCACTTAATATTTAGTTATTGTTCTCTTACCGGTACTTCTTTATCTTAAATTGAAACTTATAATATTGTGACAGTGAAACCAAATGATCCATTTTCAATCCAGTACTTGTTTCATACAATTCATTGTGATAGGGAGGCATGGATGGTTTTCATTTGAACAAGGGGGCATGGTACAAAAAAGGTTGGGAACCACTGTTTTGAAGAATGTTGTTTGCTAGAAATCTTTTAAATCAGTCTCATAAAAAATTGCTATGAACCTTTGGATTCTGCTTGAGATTTTGCATATATTTATTTTTTTTAAATAAGTTTAAAATCATATATTTATTATGAAAATCAAAGGCATTTTGAAAACTTGATTCATGCAATCAAAATTGAATGCCAATGATATGATAATGAATGAATGAATGATAATGAAAGCGGAATGAGTCAAAATTGGGGGTGGTTTAGTTTCTATGCACGGTGGCAGCTACAATTTTCCACTTGAATTTTTCATTTTTAATGGTCAAAACAGTTTTTTGCTTCTCTTGTAAAATTGCCTTTTCATGACATATTACCTTTTCCGTGTTAATGCTCTAATTTATCATGCTTTATGTGTTATTAAAACACATATCAATAGTATGTGACACTTGTTTCTAAATAATGTTTTTCTTAATCAAGTTTAATTATATCAGTCAATAATTGTTAGAAATGTTGACTGAGCACAGAACGGAAATGGATATTGAAGAATGAGGAAGTATAATCAATACATGGAAGGACAGCAATACTTCGGCTGCAAAGAAACATAACTATTTTTAGAATATTTAATTATTAATTAGTTTCTAGTTTTTTTAAAAATGAAATTTCAGTTTTAGAAGAGGCATTGTAACTTCTGAGTTAATAAATTAGTATTATCAGGCCTAACTCTCCTAGATGATTAATAATTAGTCATTTTGAAAATGCCATTCCACTTAATTAGTTGGCGACTGATTGCTATTTTCAAAGCCTTGAACTAAAAATAAGCTAGTGTTTAATTGTTTTGATGCAATTTAAAATATGTTCGAGGAGAGAAGTAAAAACTAAAAAAATATTATATATGAGTGTGTAAACTAAAGCTGATAAAATGTATTTACAAAACTCCATCTTTCCAGACCTGAATTTATCATATGTGAGGTCAACACATGTCCATTTTCTGCGTAATGATGGCCCATTTTGTAGGTCTTTCCGGCTATAGGATAAAGAATTCTCAATATGGAGAGGAAATAATAAAGCAAATAGAATATTATGAATATGGTTACAAGGAATACAAATTCCAAATTTTGTGACTGTAAATGTATATGAAACAAAAATATAGGAAATTCCTACAAGATATGACTATCAAAATCTTAATCATGTGGCTCGATAAAAATAAGGAGAAGTAGTATTGTATAATATAGGTAAAAGTAGTAAAAGTTTTAAAAACTCAAAATATATGAATAGGATAAGATTTGAATAATTTTTTTCTCATTTGTTATAAGGTGTAATCTATTTTTGAATTTACGAAGTTCATTGCGTTAATTGAAATAGCTAAGGAGTTGTGGAATGTTATGTCAAAGAACTAAATAAACTCGTAAACTGCTTTGATGTGAAAAAGGGCATGAAGTAGATTGACCCACGATCACCAGTCCTTTTCTGTCCTTAAATTTGGACAGTTCTTAATCGACTTACCCTTTGCCTTGTAAATACAGATGATGTTTTTAGCAGTGTCCACACATCTACTCTTGCAACATTATTTTAAAACCTTGAAATTATAGCGGTAAATGGACTTTTAATACATTAAGAAAAAAATCTGTATATGAAGTTTTTGCTGTTATATCTGGATCAATACAGATTATTCATAATCGTTTTTTAATGTTCAAACTATTCATAATAGTCAGGAGATGTCTTGGCGGGCCTAAACAAAGTGCAAGACAGGATTACGATTTGTGTTTTTACACATTTGCAGAAATGACATAGAAGGATTTGTTTATAGCTACCAGGTTAGTAGACTATAACACAATTATAAGGCCAGTTGTCAGGAAAGCGAGAGTTTGTAGGCTGAGAAAAGTATGAGGTTTGAGAGAATTAATGATGTGCATAAGGAAAATTATACGTGGAACTATATGAACTCTATAAGAATGGCAATATGGTGAAGAGGAATCACCATGAATATTTTGGAAAATAAAATGGAAGAAGGAATGGACGAACTCAGCCATATGGATTGGATACTGGAATATGGAAAAGAACTACCACTGACAGGAAAGCCTGATGGAAGCTTGTTTTGTTCTGAAGCCATACTTAATGTACAACTTCAAGGACTGCTTTTGAAGAATCACATGAATACAATTGATTTTGCCAAAAGAAAATTGGAATTATATGATCTATATTTCTGTAGCATTTCTTGAAAATACAACACAAATTCTGAATAAAATTGCTTTTTTAATCTGTCTTTTAGAATTAGAGATATAAGGTTTCAATTTTAAATGCCAGTGTCAATTGTACACATTTCTAATCATTGGGCCTCCATAAATTAATATAGTAATTGGAGCGGCCTATTTATTTATTTTTTTAGATTAATTTATTGATATTATAACTGTAATAATATTACATCAAGTAAATTTGCTGATATGAACTAATGACATGACAACAAAAAACACTTGTGGAGAAACTACCACCCATCGGTAGCACTCCATCCCTATTGATTGGTTACAATAACTTACTATACTTAATTGCATAGGGAACTTACTAGACCCATCCAGACTTTACTTCTAGATTCTAAGGATTGTCTAAACTGTTCTTCTCACATTTGCGATTTTATTGTTGCTGCAGTAATATTATAATTAATTGTAAATAAACATTATTAAGTTTTAGTGTACCTTTTATTAATTAAAATAACTGCGTTTGCACTTTCTTTGTTGTGTTTTTGGCATTATTGACCCTTACTTCTGTAATCCCACAATAATAACTTTGAAAAAATAAAATCCTTCTAATTTTTATTTCTTTTAACTTGTTACTTGCATTTTTTTTATTTTTTTTTTAAATTTCTTTTAAGCAATGGGGGGGGGGGGTTACATTCCCAATAACCCCCCCCCTCGTTACGCCTATGCCTAAAGCAGTATTAATTTACGATTTCCACAGGTCAGCGGAAGTCATCAATAATAATAATTATATTAAGTAACGATTATTGCAGTATTAACTTTAGCAATTACGAAGAAAACTAACATTGAAGTTCAATAAAAAGCAGTTAGTTACCAACAATTCAGACAGATAGAACTAATGCGGGGGCGTGAACTCACATCAAGACCTTTTTCTGGAGTTGTGCCATCCTGATTCTACATCCTGTTTATCTTTCTATATTTTGGTTGTTTCACATTTTTTATTTAGTTTATTAGTTTACTTTTCCTTTTAATTTTTTATAACCCTACATGACATATTTGTCCTTCAATAAATCATATTATGAATCTTACTTGTAAATACAGATGGCGAATTCCACACAATGTGCGACCCTGCCCTTTGGGCCATCTTCCTCCAAGGTTGCTTGCTATTTATGACGTAACAGTTCTCTTCAGTATGAGAAGAGGATGATCATCAATACAATAATGTTGTCGATTTTATCTCAACATCTGTTCTTCGTTCCTACTTCTTGCACCGCAACCTAATTCGTCTTCATTCTCCATCCATCCGCACTAAGTTGTTGGGGGGCGCCCTGTGTAGTGGTTAGCGTAACAAACTACTAAGCCCAAGATCGGGGGTTCGTAGTCCGGCAAGTGGCCCTAGGATTTTTTAAAGGATACAAATTTAATTATACAACTTAACATTAGATTCGTTGCTATTCTCTACTATAGAAGATCTATTACCACGCATTTATTCTTTGAACATTCGCATTGCTAAAACCTGATATTTTGAAATTTATTTGGAATGAAGTTGTCAAACTCAACCCATGTTGTCATAGTGATTGATAATTGCACTGAATGCAATTATCAGTGTAATGTTGACATGATTGGGTGAAATTGTTTCGTATGACACAAAATGACAAAATTTGTTTGGTTGTTAGAACTGTGAGGGAGCGGAGTGGGCTCACAGACCACTGAGTTGCCATGCCGAAAATCCTGGTTCAAATCCCGCTGCGGGCTAGACTTTTATTTAGTCTGTTTGCAGCCGGAGCTGGATCATATGGGATCTAGGACCCTCCTGGGGCTCACCCAGCCTCTATAAAATATTATAAAAATAGGATGGAAAACTTCGCGGTTGGGCGTGACCTAGGTCAAGTCATCTCCCTGCAGAACCGTTGTCCATGAAACAGTACAGTCTCTACAATGTACTAAACCCCAGACTCGTTGTAGTGGAACAAGTTTTTTTTTAGAACTGTCGAAACATTTTCATTTAAATAGCCAGTATTATACGTATTTTTTTACTACGTCTACCATGGACGATAAATGGTGTCATAATGGTCGGTTCATAAGTATCTAGAGTACGCTTCTATTGTACAGGAGTTGACAAGACATCGGTATAACTTACCTATTTAGCAATCTATTTCTTACAGAAACATGAAAAATAGTAAGCTCCTTAACTACCTAAATAGATAATTTCGGCAGGTAATAATAAATAACAAAAAGCTGCTTGGTGGTAATAAGAAAGCTTAAGAGTTAAAAGGAACAACTTATAAACAGAAAAGATTAACAATAGAACAAGATCGTTGCATAGATCGTACACTTTCAGTGAGTCGGTTACAAGTTATATACACATAGATACAATATAACTGTACCACCGGTGAATAAGCGGTTGTGATGAATTTTATCCAGAGTGAGTTAATTGTATTGAGAGAAGCGGAATCATTCCATTCTCTTGATTTTTGGATTGAAATGAAGTTTAATATAAGAAATAACTCCATTTGAAGCCAATGCTTGACTTCTTATTCACTACAAAAATAACACGATTTTGCTTCTCTGTGTACAAGAAACTCATTTTAAGTAGTAAGTTTGACTTAACCCCTTATTAAACGGATATATGCTATTGCCTGTGTATACGAGGTGTGGCTATTAAATAACGAGACTGACGTTGCTTTCGATATTCATGGGATTGTGTACCTTCACTGGGTCCCCAAGGTCAAAATATTAATCAATACTACTACCTTGAGGTACTTGCAAAACTACGTGAAAGAGTAAGGAAAAAACGACCCGAAATGTGGAAGGACAAATCATGGGTTCTCCACCAAGACAATGCCCCAGCTCATTCCGCGTTATCTGTCAAGAGGTTCCTATCCCAGTACATCATCCCAGTGTTGGAACATCCACCTTATTCACCAGGTCTTGCACCATGTGACTTCTATCTGTTCCCTAAGGTGAAATCTTCATTTAAAGAGCCGAGATTTGAGTCCGTGGAAGCTGTAAAAGAGAATGCGGCACGTATGAAGGAGCATACAGAAGATGTTTTCCAGCACTGTTTCCAACAATGGAAAATTCGCATGGAGCGTTGTAGGGATAGAGAAGAGGTGTGTATATTGAAGGTGATAGTAAGTAATTATGTATAAAATAAAAATAAATTTTATTGCAACGTCAGTCTCGTTATTCAATAGCCACACCTCGTATAGTTTTAGCAGAAAGTTTAGATACATTCTACTTGACAACCTTGGTAAACTTTAAGCATTCCTACTAATTAAGTATGAGAACATCCGTTGTCAAAATTTTGTCCATTTGTACATTTATAAATAACGGAGTTATATATCTATTTTAAGAAGTGCTGAAATTATGATAGAATTTTTTTATTATGCAATACTACCTGTCTGTGTCATATTCAAGAATTCAAATTACCAATTTTAATGTCTTATTATGGAAAGGAAGAGCGAAGAAAAAATAAACTGGAGAAAGAAATACTTCGTGGTTTAAGAAATTAAGATATTGGACAAATCACGACGATATTTTGTGATGAGGATGAAACGAGGATTTTTTACCAACTTTCAGTTCATAATGCACCTTAAGAAGAAGAATTCTTTAAGAAATCGAATATGAATCAATAAGACTATATACAAAAGTGATGGCCTGTGGTGTGGTAGTCAGCATAACAACCTACTATGCCCAATATCGCTGGTTCGCAGACCGACATGTGGCCCAAGGGTTTTGTAAAAGGGAGTAAAGAATCCTTCGATATGCCGTCTTTCGGAAGGGACGTAAAAGGGGGCCCTGAGCCTTCGTGGTGTCAAGTAAACGTTAAAGGACGCTTTCCTGATTATACCTGGATAGGCAAAATTTAGGATTCCCAATGTACGAGTAGCATCGTCCGATTTGCCATAACATCATAAAGTGACCTTGAATGAATAAATAGTAAACAAAATACTTAATCATATTTATAACCTCATTATTTCTTACAGACTATACACTTCTTAGTATCTAGTATCGACCCGAGCCTACCATATATATATATATATATATATATATATATATATATATATATATATATATATATATATATATATATATTGGATATAAACGTATTGGAGGTACCCTACCTCTATTCTTGCAGAACTATTTTATTGAAATATATTTACATCCTTTCAGTCTAATTTGTAATAATGAATTAGTTCATATATAATAATGAAGAAGTAGTATTGGGTACTCTAAGTGCAGGTTCTAAAGCCTGCAGAATAGTTTGTATTCTTCTACAGTGAGCGCATCATTGTCAGATTTAAATGGTTGACGCTAGAGCTCACGACTGTACCTCCCTCACGACTTTGGTGTTACTTACTCAATGTTAATTCAAATCAGCGTTCTTTAACTTCTTGAGTATCATTAATAGGCAGATCGCCGTGACTTCCTCTCGACGAGTAAGATGGGACTAATCTGCTAGCGATTGCGCGGACCATTTTAGTCTTAGTAGTACAACTGTGATTGTAAACAGATACCTATATCTACAGCCCCGTGGGTTAGGTCGAATTTTCTCAAAGATGAGTTTTTTTGTTCTTAGGAAAGTAGAACCATGTTATTTTCGTAGTGAATAAGGGGATGAGTTTGTCATCTGCTTGAAAAGGAGTTATTGCTTATATTAAAACTCCATTAAAGCCCAAAACTACGAGAATGACACGATTCTGCTCCCCTTAATATAGTTAACTCTCTAAAAGTTCAACTTATCCACTAATTCACGGATGCAGTAGATATTACTTATCAATTTACTTCTTTGCAATCGACTTTGTTTTGAGTAAATTCAAAAGGTAAGGTGCAATAATACCTAATAGCTAGTCAAATTATTTTGGTCAGTGCCAGTATATGAATTGGCCTAGAACGGTGTAACTAGAATCATGATCTACCAGGTTAAATACTGTAGTAGTTCTATACGCATTTATGTTAGATAATATATATTTGTTTATATACTCCTAATCTGGTAAGGTCACAATAACCGCATTTCGTTTTTAAGAAACTCTTTTTGGACGTAAAAGTGTAAGACGTAAGAAACTAAAACTTCAGAATGGTAATGCTAATAAAAGTAGTTTGGTTCTTGGTTAGTAACAACCTTTTTTTTTTATTATAGTTGGTTTATAACAGTTAGTTCAACAATAATAATAACCAACCGTTACAAATAAAGACGCCTTCAGTTATTTTGGTCATACAACACCTGCTATGTCAAAGTGCTGCAGTTTCGGAACAATTAGGAGTAATGTAGAGTTTCAATGTTATTAAGAAAATAAAAAACAAAACACTTTTCTTCAACGCTTATATTGATGTTATAAAAAATAGATAATTTATTTATGGATTGAGAATTTTGGAGCAAGGAGCTGACAAGCTATTCATTTAATTAGTAATACAATTTAATAAGGAATGCTAAATAGCTATTTTAAAAATTCCATCCTCTCAAATCCAGCTGTGGCCGATATCACTTGCTCATGCCTAAAATCTCAATAAATGGTTATTTGATTGGTAGTCAATGTTTTGTTTCTTAGCAATAAACTATTTCTGTTGGTTATTTAGATCTAACCTTTTTGTAGTCTCGAGGAACTGTGATTACACAACCAATTTTTAGAAAATATAAATTGGAAATGATGAATATCAATCCATTTCTATCGATTCAGCAATGATAGGGATGGAACGAATGTCGTGGAACTATTACTGGAACCGGTTCTGAGTGTGGAACAATTTGGAACTGTTCCTACGAGCCCTACAGATCCAAACAAGTAAGGGCTTAACTAGGGGCCCAGATTAGTCGCCCCGGGACAAGGGTGCAAATTAGGATCTCTTATCACTCGAACTCTTATCACAATAGTACAATACTAAATTTATGCAATTTATTTACGGCGATCTAAACTTACTGTTTTTCCAGGGAAGGTATTATACATTTTTCTATAAAACTTCTAATGTAATTACAATTATTAGTCAATGTTGTTGTTAAGAGGGTTAAATACAATAATCACTTGACATAAAAAGTGAGAGATCCGATGGTAGATTTATCGGATGAGCACTATTAGATAATCACCTAAGCAGGGTTATAATAGAGGATATGAGATAGGGATCGTATCAGGAATGGGATGACTAGAGAGGATATAGGGGACGTCTCTCTAAAGGATACTCTTGAAATGAGGTAACCTGGATGGTTTGGACATCTCAGCCGGATGAGTGAGGACCCGGACACAAGAAATTAGTTTGAGGTCAAACTAACAGAAAAACGTACTAGAAGGAGATTCAGAACTCAATATATTGACTACAGCTCCAGTATGGGATAGAAGAGAGGAAAATATCGAGAAGATGTGGAAGGTTACATTGCCTGGACAGAGGCTATGACACGCTGGAAGCACAAATAAAGCTAGGATGAGAAGAATACAAAACAGTTAGTTCAAGATGTGCTTGATATCGCTAATGGGAATACCCAACTATAAATGCGACCCTATTGTCAAGTTTTACCGTTTTTAATTTTATGATTGTTATTTTAAATTTACTGTATTTTTAGTTCTGTGGGTGGCGTTCAGAAAATATATAGTGTATAACCTATAACCCGGAATGGTAATATTAACTGAAAAAACGTACATTATGGAAATCTTTAACTTGGTATTACTTCTGGTTTAAGTGGCGTTTTATTTTTATCAGTCACAATTATTGATGATTTTTTTGTAATCGATGTTCATTACAACTTCCCCGAGGTTGCCATGTAGTGTAGTATGTATTAGTAGTTTGTTATAATATTAAGTATATTATTATAGCGCATATTAGTAATAGTTTATAATATGAGTTACACAGGATTCTGTCCTCCTAATTAGTTTTAGATTGGCCAATGCTTTTGTGGCTGTTTGCGTTTTCAGCGTGTTTACGTAGTTACTATATTATTTGTGAAAAGTTGAGAAGATAAAGCGTATAATTATAAATTTTATAATTATACGAAAATGTAGTCTCATGTCAAAATGCATTCAGCATTCAGCACGAAAAGTTAATTATATATTTATATGTGTATTATTATTTTTTTCTGTAAGCAGATTGTTTTATGTATTACTACTGCATGACCTAATCTTTTTTTTTTTACAATTGCAGAAGAAAATACAATCGTAGAAAACGACAATGAAACTGCAACGACAGACAATACGGCGGATAACAACAGAACAGGGCAAGCGACTTCCTCTCAAGCTGAAGAAGCTAATTCTAAAGATGGATATTCGACTAATTCACGTAAGTCGTTTATTTATTGAATAGATAAATAATATTTATTTGTTTATAAGGAATTATTTTTTTATGGCTTTTGATGGGGGAGGGTCTGTATATATATACAAGTCAGTTAAGTGGTAGGCGATGAGTTTGGTGCAGTTAGAGGAAGGGGTAGAAATGACTATATTGGCAACTTGGAGAGGGATAATGCCGGAGGATATATTTAACTCATTTTTTTACTGCCCATAGGGTATATTTTCTGGTCCAAAGATTTGGATTAAATGTTTTTGATGGAACTCATAAAAAACAATCTCTTATTTCCGAATTCAAAGACATTTACCCCAAATATTTATTTGTTTAATTAACTAACTAAGAGTCTTTGGCAAAAGATATATAATCCGCGCCCGATGTCATTTATCGGTTGGGATAAGAAATTAAAACCGTTTTATGTTCACCATTATCAGATTTAAAAAAAAAATCATTATATTATCAACATACTTCGTTTGAAATTAAATAAAGACAGTGTCAGTAGTTTTTTTTTTTTGTTCTCTCAATCAAAATATCCTACTCCAAAAAAAAAAGAATGTGTTATTTCCATAACAGGTTATTGTGATCAGTTAACACCGAACTATGGCCTATAACCGGTTATTTTTCAATAAGAACCATTCCTGCTCACCAAGGAACTAGCTGGTACTACTTACCCTGTTATCGATGTACGTATATTAATGATTTGTATTATGCATATTTTAGGTTTGGCATCTATAGATACCATCGTATTCACTTCTAAGAATTATTAAATATTAATATTAATTAAAAATAACTCAATTTCTGTTTTTACTTTTAAGCACTAATTAGAACAACAATAATAAGGCTTAGTGAACCCTTTGGTTCGATGCCGATACCACTAATCTCTGCTTACAAACAAACGGACCCCTATTCCAACCCAAATCCGCCAGATCACTCTTAACGCTATCTCCCCACCTACGCCTCGGTCTAACCCTTAGACGCTTCCCAGTCGGCACAGCTCTTATTAACTTTTTAGGAATTCGTTCGTTACTAATCCCAGCAACTTTATAAGTCCATCTTAATCTTCGCAGCGCTATCACTTCAATAATATTAACCGGGTGCATATGTTCCGCAATTCTTCGTTATGTAATCTCTTAAATTTTCCCGAGGTCTCATCCTTTTTCGATCCGAATATTCTGCTCGACGCCTTATTTTCAAATACTTTAAAACGTTGTTCCTTGAGGGTTAGCAGCCATGTTTCACACCCGTAAAGAAGAGTTGGAAGGATGATAGTTTTATAAATTCTGATTTTTAGATTTCGGAACAAAAGACTTCGGATTCGTAATGTCGAGACCGAATAAGAACAAGGAATCGCACCTTTATTTCCTCTTGAACTTTGTTTTTTCTAGTTACCATAGTCCCTACCGTAAAACAGGGTTACTTTGGCCCAATTTTTCAAAATTTTTTAATCACGCTTAAATTTTTGTTGTAACTTTCCTATATCTAAGCTCTGGTAACATTTTTATTACACAACTAGACTACCCTAAATTTAATTTCTAATGAGTTTAACAAAAAAAATTAAGTTTTTCTTTATTTTTTTTTTTATTTCTTACTTGGGCCAATGTTACCCTCATGTTTGGGTTACTTTGGCCCAATGATATTTTACCTACTTTAAAGCGTTGTGGAATTAGGTTGGGTCAAAGAAAGACTAGGGTTAGTAAGAAAATTCATTTATAAGACAGAAAAATACATTTAAACATTCTTGTTTTTATAAAAAGGTACAAAAAACTAACAATTTAAAAAATAGACATTTATCTTATGACTCACTAATTGCTGACAAGGAAGAGTCCTCTTTTCATCCAGTTTTGGAGGGTCGATTATCTTCTTTATAGCAGTGCATTCTTAAACAAAGTTTACTTTACTGCTGGCCACTTCCAAAATTTGTTAGTGCGTCCCGTGCACTCAACATCAGCACATTCACCCGTCACATTCACAGTTATCCCAGGAAACCCTAGCCCGTTCCATTGCACAACACAATTCCCTTCTTTTAAATTTGCCTTTAAATTTTCTTTAGGAGTACTTTCTGGAGATGTATTGGTGTTTTCTTCTACAGGTTCGTTACTATCTTGAGGATTATTGCCATTTAGGGAAGTTGGTGGTACAACTGAGTCAACCAATTCCTTTTCATCATCACTTGAAAAAACGAGGTCCCTGTGGCCTGAAGAAATGAGGCTGTAGTTATCACTATTTTCTTCTGTTGATGAGATGTTATGTTTTCTTGTAGCCTTCCTCTTCAGGAATTTTACCATTTACTTTCTTTTTTTCAATTCTCTCTGTTGTATTTTTTCAAGTTTTTGTTTATCTCTTAATTCTTGTTTTTGATTTTTTTTTCATGTCTCTTTTCTGTTTTTCTTTCTGATACTTTTGCATTTCTTGATATTGAATATCTTGGACTCCTCTTATCACCAGCAACTTCCAGTTTTTGTCTTTAAATTGTTATGGGCTGAATAACCTCTCTTCTTTTTTGTTCCAAATGGTGAATGAAAGTTTTTTCAACCAGATCCAAATTAACAGACACATCCTTAGAAGGTAACCATTTTAAATCTTCTTCTTTATTAATATGATGTATTCCAGCCTTCTTAAATCCAGACTTAAAATTTCTTCGGCTCCGTCTTCCGCTTGCTCCTAGCTCCTTGGGATCTGTTTAGAGAGTCCCTTTCTAGTGAGTCTTCGACCCCCACCTTTAGTTAATTCTTCAGTCACCTTGACCATAAGGGGACCATAGGGGACACCCTTCTACTTGCGTGACCTATTTCTCGTAAACCAACATTGTTCTTTGTGCAAAACAAATTTACTTTCATGATGCCGCCCCCCATAATGCATAGCAATAACTACAAATATAAGTTTTCAAAAACACGACTTACTTTGGCCCACAAAACAGGTGGGCCAAAGTAGGTCGTATTTTTGAGGTTACTAGAGCTGTTGTTATTTTATATTTTTTCACCAAAAACCTAAACCGTAATGACAAATACAACTATACCACTGCCTACCGTACTAAGCAAATTAGTTAATTAGGTACTTACCAAAGTTGTAACATACGTGGAACGGTTTCGAAAGTTGAAAGTTTGAGAGTAAATAAAACACGTGTTTTCACAAGGTTAAGAAATCCACAGGTCCTGATACTAGCAGACAATTATCGGACTATTTCATGTACATCAGTGCCGACTTGGGGCTTCAGCCTAGCAGAAACTGCAGTAACTAGTTGAACAACTACTACTTGAAAGTATTTAGAGAACGTTTTATCTTTTCCTACATTTGGGCCAAAGAAGGGCCCTAGGGCCAAAGTAGCCCGGTATTACGGTAAATATTTAAACTTCTAGACAAGAATTTAGAACAATTATCCACTTAATTAATAAAACTAAGTATGAAGAAAAACTTATTTTTATTTTTTCCTTTATAATAAACTTAACTTTGAAAGAAAAGATATTTTTCTCTGGAACACTGTTTACTTGGAATTTCAGTACTGTTTTTACTTACCTAATCATTTTTTTAATGTTAAGGCTCATTTTATAAAAATCATTCTTTTTTAAATCGAACTTATTTTAGAGTCAGGGAGCGGAGTAGCTGAGCTACCATGGCGAAGGTTCCGAGTTCAAATTAGGTTGTAGCAAATAAATTATTTAATCTGTTAATAGCCGTGGTTGGATCTTGAGGGATCTGACGACTCTCGTGGGATTCACTCAGCCTCTATAATTTGGATACCCTGCATTTGGGAAAATTGGGGCGGTTCAGCCTGAGTTCGGATAAATCGCATCTCTACACAACCTTTGCGCTAGGAACAGTACAGTCTCTACCAGGTACTGAACCCAAGACCCTTCATGGGTTGTAGTGTAACAGGTATTTTAAAGTTTGTGGACAATTTTTTTTCGTGCGGTTGCAAAATTGGCGCATAGAGATAGATTCAAGACTTGAATTATTATAACAAGACGTAGCCTGGCTCACGACCTGAAACCCGTTCTTAGGCTCAGTGACCACCACTCGCCTATCCATCATCCTGGCGCACCATCATTCAGTTCTTTTCTTTCTTCTTCTTTTTTTTTTTTATCGTATCTTCGTGTTCATCGTACTATCGGGCGTCTCTAAGAAGTTGATGATTTATAACATAGTAATGATGAGAGTTGGCAGAATACGTTTAGGAAGATGGCTAACAGCGTCTTATATCCCAATAATTATTTTACTCAATTGTTTCTGATTTATAAATATTGGATGTAATAGTAATATGATCATTGCTCAAGTACTACACTAGTTATACTGTTGGTTTTGTTTGTTTTTTTGATAAATTTCCACTTTCTAGGATACCATGTAAAATTGTGGCAATTAGTATATTTTTAAAAGAATTTTTTTTTTACTTCAGTTACCGTTGTCTTTAGCTTTTGAGACAATAAATTCTCATTTTCTGATATCAAATCTATTTTTATTTAATTATAGCGTTATCAATTTCTTAGTGTAATAATAATATAAAATTCAGTACATTGTGTGTTAAATTTTAAAATACATAATTAGAAACACGTCTTGAGTCCTTCGCAAAGTCACTTTTGGTGCCCAAACTATGAGGTGCCAGTTAGCGGTCAGTGTCCTCTTGCACCTGAGCATAATGAAATGAATTTTTTTTTTGTCATTATCGGATTTGGCGATTTTCTCACATCCCGGTACCCAATACATATTTCCTTCATAGCGCCAAATTTCTAGCTGCCATTTCTGCCATTTTTCTCTATCTATGCAGTCTTTGTCTGACATGTTTAAGTTTTCTGTTTTATCTCTCATTTGTTTTATACCCTCCTACGCTCTCGTATTGACGGATTTTGTCAAAGCCTTTCTTGTCTAATCATCTGATTCTTATATCGGTTTCTAGTCCTTTCATCTCCATGTAGATTTCTTTCAGGTTTTTTCACGCTTTTCAGGTTGGGTCTTAACCTGTAGCCTTCATGTGTTTTTGTTGGGCCCATAGATTCTCCTCAGGAACTTCCTATCTATTTTCAATAATGTTTCTAGTCAAAAGAGATAGTTGTCTCCATTCTGTACAAAATTACTGGTTTTATCACCGTGTTGTAGGTACTATTTTATTTTTATTTCTTGTTCCAATGTATATTATTAACGGTTGAAGGATAAATAAATAAAGGTTTGTCGGGCAATGAAGGATGTGGTATTATATTAAATATTGTGGGAGAGAGGAAGGGTTTGATTAAAGCTTATTAAAGCGGAGAGGGCCGGGTGCGGTGGAGGAGTGGGGATGAGAAGGCGGGGTGGGGAGGACGGGGCCGGCAGTCGGTCCCGCGATGCGGGCCTGTGCGTGTCTCTCAGTGTTACTCCTGCTCCCTGCCGGTGGCGGGCCGACCTAGTGCCATGTCCGTGCGGATCAGCGGACTCTACCTGGACGCGGGGGCCAAGCCGCCCCCGGTGGCCATCGTCACCCCACACAGGTCGAACAGCCTCGACTTCCTCAACTTCGAGGAGAAGAGGCAGCTCATCGCCAGCTCCCTCTCCCTCACAGACTTCCTCCACAAGGGGGGCTCTGTCACCAGTCCTTCGTCCCCAACCACCGGGCCGATATATGGTAAATATATGCTCATGTTTGTTATAATACTCTGAACCATCTTATGTCTCTTCTGACCATATTCTCATTACTTTAAGTATTACAACAGTTTTACATTTTTGCATCCACTACACATACTCTTTTTTTGGTATCAGTTCCTCAGGTTGTCTGGAGTGCTAAATATTTAAGAAAAACTAATGTACAGTGTAATATATTATACCGTAGAAGGAGGGGAATTGGAACTCACACAAACCTAAATTAATGAACACGAGAATACTAAATGAGAAAAGCCTTTTTTTATTTAAATTTTTCTTAAATTTACCTTGAGCTGGAAGGTAAGAGAATGTAGTGTGATGCGGGCACTAGTTTTTTTTTATTATTAAATTTTAGGCATTCATATTCTTAATTTATTTTCAACCCCATAATTAATTACTAATTTACATACTCCACTATGTCCTTTTCGGTGATAAATTGATTATAAATATCAATATCTAGGTCTTCTGAAGTAGGAAGATAAGATGATAATGAACTAAGACCTCGTCAATTATACATAAGAAGATGTACATAACTACATACATAGATAAGAAGACTTTTTATATTAATATTTAAAGATGTATTGATGATAAATTGTGGTATCAGTTCGGCAGATTGTCGCTTCGAGTTCAGTTACAACGAGTTCTAACTTTTCATTTTTTTTTTGTTGGAGTTTGTTATGGAAAAACATATGTAAATTGTGTATATTTCGGTAATCATTCATTAAGTAACAAACAGAGTGTGTATGTCGGTTCTTTAATATATATATATACAGTTACCATATACTGTATATATGTATTAAAAGTAATCAAATTAGTTTTATTTTCGAGAATATTAAAAAGGAAATGGATAGAAAGTTAAAAGTTATGACTTTACTCGATGTGACAACCTGCGGAACTGATACCTTTATAGTTTACAAAAATAAAGGAAACACAAGGGGTTCTGTCAGGAAGGACCATATTAAATAAAATATCCTTACTTAAATCTGGCTTTGTATCTACATAACTAAATATATATATATATATATATATTTAAAACAATAAATTACATAATTTCTTATGTGCGTTATTGACCAGGAGCTTATCATATGAACTGTTTTGAGAAGAGCATATTTATAATCATAAGGGCCCAGAGTGTACAAAGTACATTAATAATTAAGTATACGGTTGAAAATAATTAGGAATATGGATGCCCAGTATTTAATTTTTTTTAAAATATCTGGTGCCTGAATCACATTACTTTCACTTTACCTTCCAGCTTAAAGTAAATTTAAAATTTTCTCATTTTCATGACTTAGTTAAGTTTATGACACCCCACGGTTTTATTATTTACGTGCTCTTCTTTGGAAAATATGATATTTTTTTTCCATAATTTATTTTCGTCCTCTATTCATTGATAATAAAAAGTAGATCATTAAATATTTAGAATAAAGAAACATATAAACAGGTCATTTTAAAAAGTTTGCATTTAATCCCTGTATGAATATTTTGGTTAAGGGCTAACTTAGGAAATACTGTTCGTAAGCATAATTTAAAATGTTAAGTCATTTTCTAGAAAATAATGTAAAACCTATTTTCGATTTTATTATAAAAAAATTGTAATGTGCTACCATAACTTTATATATTGGTAAGTTGAAATAAAAATACACTGTCAGCATTATTTTTAATCTCAGAGAAGTGGAAGACAATATTCTAATTGAAAGATGAAAAAAATGATAAGAAAAACTATGTAATAATAAGAGTTTCAACACACGTGCTGTTGGTTAATTAAATTTATCAAGATTTATCAAGTAAATTGAGTTACGATGCTTTGATGGTTAGGGCCAGGAATCGAAACTCTAATGCGCTTTTGTGGTTGTATCATTAAGGTGTTATATATAATTTAACCTTTGTTTTAGATATAAATTACTTTTCTAGTAAGATTTTTCAATCATTGCTCACTGGAATTCTCTGGCAATATACGTAAAATATAAATTACAAAAATCTAAAAATTTTATGTGATAAGTTGTTTTTAACTTGATGATTTCTCGACTGCTTGTTACATAATTAGAATTTTCATCAAGGAAGGGAGGGAATGAAGGATGTAGGTTATTTTTAAACTTGAACTGATCCAATCAAGTGATCTGAATTAAGATGTTGGTAATAGGAAGTATTAGAAACATTGAATTTTGTCATATACGCTTGAAATCACGATCAATTTACCGTTTTAATCACAATATGTAATACATAGTAGTAAAAATAATAATAATTTCAGATAAATTATAACTCCTTCACGTATACCTTTTGGCCCTCCTGAGGATTGAAATAAACTGTACCTGGAAGGGTCTTTGTTTCAGTATATTTTTCATATATAATAACAAATATATTCAGTATAGATTTGTCCTCAACTCCCAGGTTTTCCTCTAATCATGGGTGCCTACATTATAGGCTGGATAAGGCATGAGTGTAATTTTTTGAGGCAGACTAAACTGACATTATAAATTTACGAAGAAAAAATATTATTAAAAAAATATTGTCTTTTTATTAATTTGTTAACTATTATTTAAAAATAAATTATAGTTAAAAATTTAGAATTTAAACCTGAATTTTGGGTGTTTTGCCTTGAGCTAGACGAGCGTTGCCAGAGTGACACCCTCGAGTGAGCAATATAGTACTCCCCATCGCCAATCCTTTGATCTAACCCTCGCTCTGATAGCCTGGGGCCCTCCCTTATCTATAATTAAATTTTTTAATGAAATTTAATTGTCTACCTTTCCTAAAAAAGATTTTTTATCTAAAATTAAAAATAAATTGAAAAAAAAAACAAGACTCAAAAAATAATTAGGTTTCTGTTTTATATATAAATATATACCATTCGGATTCTGCACAGGCCAGGTTCCGCCCAAACAGTAGTAAATGGAGTAACAAATTACAATATACCAATAACAGCAATACAGGAGGTAAGATGACCAGAAGGTGGAGAAACCAAAATTGATGGCCTCACAATGTTCTACACCGGAAAAAACACTAAAAACCAAAAGCCCAGTTGCAAATCAGTGGTAAACTTTACCCAGATTAACGAAAGAATCAATGTTCTACGAATGAGAGGTCGCTGGTTTAACACCACGACTATCAACGTATGTGTATCAACGGAAGACAAGGATGATGAGGTGAAGGACGAGTTCTACGATCAGCTAGAAAAAACAGAGGAACAGATTCAGAAGCATGGCATAAAATTAGTCCTAGGAGACTTTAACGCTAAAATTGGTCGTGAATAATATTTTAGGCCCGTTATCGGCAGCCAAAGTCTCCACGAAACAAGTAATGACAATGGAGTGCGATGTATTGGTCTGGCAGGAAGCAAAGGGCTTAGTGGCTAGTAGCACGATGTTCCCGAAAGGAGCTAGAAACCGTATTGACCACGTGCTGATGGATAAGACATCGGAGCTCTATCCAAGACATAAGGCTATCGTGGAGCAGACTCTGATTCGGACCATTCTCTGATCAGGTTCAAAATATGTCCGAGACTGAAACAAATCCATAAAATAGAAACGGAGAAAGTTTGAAGTCCAAAACCAGAAACATCCTAAACAAGAAGACAAATTCGAAATCGAGTTAAGACATAAATTGGAACCCTTGGACTTAGAGACTACGGAGTCCGAGTTCAAAAACACAGCGAAGAGAATAATAGGAATTCAGGAAAAACGGAATCCCAAAGTATGGTTCACGGAGGAATGCGAAAAAGCAGTCGAGGAAAGAAGAAAATCGAAGGCCCTCTATGCAGTCAAAACTGATCCGGCTACACTTGAAAAATACTCATCCGCCGGGACGAAAGCAAATAAAATAATAAGAACAACAAAAAGAGAATTCCTGAAGGAAAGACTAAATAACATTGAGGATAACTGGCAGGCTGAAAATACTCACTGGAAGAGCGAGAAGTACTCAAATGCGAGGAAAAAATGGAAAATTGGCGGAATCCAAAGTAGAAGTATTAAACATCTGGAAATAACATTTTCATAAACTTCTAAACCAAGGGAAACACACGAACGAAGAGGACATGGACCACGAGGAGGATCTTGACCCATAAGAGTTGAAAAATCAGACATTTTGGACTTAGAAATATCAATCGACAGGCTTAAAAGATGAAAGGTCCCTGGATAGGACAATCTACCATCAGAGTTGTTCAAAGATGGGGAAGAAACGGTAAGAACCAAACTATTAGAACTAATCCAGAAGATATGGGAGAAAGAGAAGATACCAGAGGCTTGGAAAACAGGTCTAATATGCCCAATCCTAAAGAAGGGCACATATATAGTACGAGTGTGGGAATTACAGATCCATAGCGCTTCTTCCCGTCGCCTTTAAGATAATGACTAACATATTGCACAATCGAATATATCGGTATTATGAAAACACAGCAGGTGTCCAGCAGCAGGATTCAGAAGAGGAAGGATTACGCTAGACCAGATATTCATTCCGAAACAGGTATTCGAAAACGATGGAAAGTAGGCCGAGATGTACACGCATTATTTGTTGATTTCAAAGCTTCATATGATTCTGTGGACAGAAATTGTCTATGGAAGATGACTGAGCATGGCAATCCCGGAAAAATTGGTGAGATTGACTAAGGCGTGTGGAGACGACCCCTGTGCAGGAAATCTTATACAGGGAGATGTGTCTGAGGCCGTTTAAGTTGGAACTGGTTTGAGCCAGGGAGACGGACTCTCACCTTTGCTCTTCAACATAGAACTTGAAAAGGTGATAAGAGCAACATCAAGAGAGAACGGTGGGGTGCACGTCGGAATGGAACATAAAATTCTTGCATACGCCGATGATATAGCAGTCCTCGGAAGTAATGAAAGGGATATCGAGAGATTCGCTTAGGCGCTGATGAGAACAGCAGTCCAAATCGGCTTACAGGTAAATGAGGAAGAAACAAAATACATGATAGTAAACCGTAAAGTCCACTCCAGTAACAGCATCTGCCTGGATCGCAAATCGTTCCCGAATATATATATCACTTCGTCAAATAAAATGCCATTTAATAAAAAATCTTCTGATCTTCTCATTAAATTAATAAAATTCTGCTATAGAAAATTATATGTCTCCCTGATATAATAGATAAAAACAAATTAGTTCAGGTAACTGCAGTTAAACGATTACCGCTCGCTATAAGCAGCAAACGGTTGAGGCGCCACGTTAGAAATCATGAAACGCTTCGGTTGTTATTCCTAGTCATTATATCTAGAGCTTCCTTTTTTTATCATCGCCTTTAGATCGCCGATAAGACCTTTATTACGTTTTGAGCTGATTGGATATTTCGTCTTATCAGCGTACGCAATTAATATTCCACTTAGTTAACCATTTAATTCACCATTAAGATTAAGCTTAGTAGTTGTTAATATTTTTTATTAGAAAGGGCTTCATATTCATATGTCTATATTCATATTCCGTGTTTCTGTTTTGACTTGTAGAAGTATATTTATATCACACGGATTAAATGGAAACGTCAATGCCCTCTTATCAACAGCATCGAAGATATTTTATTTTGCGATAAAAGTGTCAGAGGATCTTGTCACCTTGGTTCTAGCTAGCTTATCTTTTAATATCGATAAATTACTATTTAAAAACATCGATTTCTCCGATCTATATTTATTCTTATGTTTTGTATCCATCTAATTCACTATATGAGGTATTATATACACTGGCATTGATCGTGCCTAGGTAATACTTCTGTTTACTTAGTATTACATACAGAATTCGTACATGATTCTGATTCCCCACAGCTCCACAGAATCCAAAGAGGAGGAGCCAAAGCGGTGGATAAGTATTAACAACTGCTTATTGTTATTAAATTTCTTCACTCATGTATCTATTGATATAGCGAATTCATAATATTTTATTACTAGTTAGATTGCCGAAGCGCCCTTAACCAGCTTCCATTGGAGTTTAATTCCAGTGACGCGGCTGGGAAAGGCAGCAGGGGCCTCCCGAACTTCTGCTTTACCCTCATTCCTGTGGAAGAAGCTTAGTTCGGGGACCCAGGCAAATTGTAAATAGTGTTTGAATGAGTACATTATTTTATTATCATTTTTGCATTAATTTCCTTTTATTACCGCAGGTATATATTTTATTACATTCACTTATTTTATTTTGTTTTTATAATGTTTTGTTTTGTTATGGAATGGTTGTAGCTACATAGCATTATTACTTATTGCCCACAAGTGTCAGGTTGTAATGTTTCAATAAAAAGTTAGATTGATGCATTGCTCGGTAGATGGCATTGGTTGGTACTAAATCCATAAGAATTTAATTTTTCATAGATCCGCTAATGCCTGGATTGAAACAATACAGAACTGAAAAATGGACCCAAATGCAACAGAAACCATTATAACTTAATGTATAGTACACATAAACGAGAAATAAGTGACATAAGAATAAATCGTGGTAGAAACTTAGTAACTTTTTGTTTTATTTTTTAAATGAACTTGTCTATAACTGTTATTTTACTTAATATAAAGCAAACAGTACTAAGATCGTTGCCTAATTGGTCAAGTGATTCAATTAAGAATATGTTCCTTTTATATTACTTTAATTGATTGGAAAATAACAGTTAAAGGGAACTTTTAAAATATGTGTGACCGGTTTTCCTCCAATATGCTGAGTACAAAGAACAGTAGATCAAATATAAACAGATACACAAAAAGTTAACATAGGGAAAAAGACCTAACAAGGAGCATGATACAGAGTACTGCGATTTTCCCTCGAAAATTTAAAATACTTTCCATGCGTTTTTCAAGTTTTATTGGATTTTTTTAGAATTCCAATCCATAGTTTCAAAAAAAAACTAAGAACAAAAAATATTAATTGGAAATGTTAGAAAAAGTTTCTCGAGCAAACGTTCCATTTAACAATAAATTTTGTTCAAGCAAGATACTGTATTCAAATTATAATACTAAGGTCATTTTAGTGATTAATTCAAATATTTTGGTGTACTTAATACATTTAAGCAGGTCTATAGATTTTACTCACTTCCCAGTAGGAATTGGGAAGTTAGACCATCACTCCCTAAGGGGAAGGCCTACATAAATTAACAAGCAAAAAAAAAAAAAAAAAAAAAAAATGTTCATAATCTTACTAATATTATAAATGTGAAAGTTTGCAAGTTTGTCTCTCTTTCACGCAAAAGCTACTGAACGGATTTGGATGAAACTTTACAGTTTATAGGTTATACATCAGAATAACACATAGGCTATAGCAGGCGCGGATTTATGGGGGGGGCGCATGGGTACACGCCCCCCCCCCCCATAGTTTTTTAAGTACTGTGGAGAATCCATTATAGTACATAATTAAAGTCAGATCACATGATAATAGTGGTTAAAATAACAGGAAGAACATGAGAGAAACTATTGTTTTGATATCCTACTAATATTATAAATGCGAACGTTTGTTACTCATTCACGCTAAAACTACTGAACGAATTCGGATGAAACTTGTTGAGTACAATAGGTTATACATCATAGGCTACAGCAAGGGCTGATTTATGTGGGGGCACGGGGGCATATGCCTTTATAGTACATAATTAAAGCCAAATCAGGAACTTAGCATCTTGAATTTTGTAGATAGGTTCTTTGTATAGTTTAAGAAAGAAATTTGGATAATTCCACCCCAAGGGTTTCCCCTTTAATATAATAGGGGTTCAAAAGTTGTATAGAAACCGTTAGTTTTGATATTAGACATCTGAAATTTTGGATGTACGAGTAACTTATATTTTTTAAAAATAATTTAATTATTTATTTAAAAAGATCTTTCATGAAACTTTATGTGGCAGACCAAATTCCACGCGAGCGAAGCCGCGGGCATAAGCTAGTATTATATGAAGTTATAAATATTGTATATAGTATCTGTAGTAAAATTATTTTAATTTGTTATTATTTTAATAATTCCTGTTAATTGTTTGTAATAAAAGGCTTTATTCATTCATTCATATTCATTCATAGATTGTACCATTGAGTATAACTCACTCATACCAATTATTATTTCATCGTAATCCTCACATTAGTTTATTTTATTGTTAATTATAGATGCAAACCAGATTGTGAAGTTAAAAAAAAAATCAAATCAAAGTTAAATGACAATAAAGCATAAAAGACACTTTTTTTGGGGGGGGGGGTCACCTGTGGCCTAGTGGTTAGCATAACACTCAACTACACTGCACAAGATCATGGTTTCGCAGCCCGGCAGGTGGCCTAGGATTATTTAAGGGCAGTAAATAAAAAATCCTCTGTTATGCCATCCTTTGGAAATGGCGTACGGCATCAGGTACTCGTTTGAGATCCCTGTCCTAATTGTACCTGGGTTGACAAAACTTATGACTCCCTTTTTAACATCGTTCGATTAGCCTTAGCTACTGCTAATGGAACTTTTATGCTGAAAGTGATGTTAAATGAAACAAACACATCAGCATTCCAAGCAGACTAAATAATAAAATATTATCTTGAATAATATTAGTTGACCTCGTATATATGAGGAAGAAAATGGTCCGGGTTGAGGTCAAGAAAATTATCTTATTTAAGGAGAACTCTTTATTGGTAAGCCAAAGTTTCGACCCACGTTGCAGGACTACTTCAGGGCTAGTTTGATCGGCGGGGGTTGGCAGTATACTACATTTTCCCCGTATAGTCTCTGTATTACGTATATTCCCTCTATATGAGAGAATTTTCTTGACCTCATAAAATATAATAAATCCCTCTCTCTCTCTCTCTCTCTCTCTCTCTCTCTCTCTCTCTCTCTCTCTCTCTCTCTCTCTCTCTCTCTCTCTCTCTCTCTCTCTCTCTCTCTCTCTCTCTCTCTCTCTCTCTCTCTCTCTCTCTCTCTCTCTCTCTCTCTCTCTCTCTCTCTCTCTCTCTCTCTCTCTCTCTCTCTCTCTCTCTCTCTCCTCTCTCTCTCTCTCTCTCTCTCTCTCTCTCTCTCTCTCCCTCCCTCCCTCCCTAAGATGATTTGCCGGCCCTAGGGGTGGAGGGGGAGAGACCGGTTTCCAGTACCTCTTCCTCCCGAATCACAGCCTCCAAGGACACTCCTTCTCTTAATGTAGATCCTTATCACGACGTATCCTTCTTCTCATGCTTACCTTTAGTGCACTTTACTCTACTGATTCTTGTTAGCTTGATGGAACGAGGTGGACAGAGAAGGTCTCATTCCAAGGATGATTTAATCCTTATGGCCACGACTTATGCAAATTGAAAATTCGTATTACACATTTTTTTTATAGTTGTTCCTTACAATGTATGCCGTACGACCATGGCATATTGGTGTTAACGATATAAGACTAGGCAGAAATACTCCCCCTCTTTTGTGGATTTTTATACCTCCAGAGATAAGTTTGTTAATTAACGTCACTTTATGCTGCTATGGCTTTTCGGAGATGTTAGCGAGCACCTGACAAAGTACAGGCTCGGGACCCTAACCAAGGATTTTTTACTTCCTTTTAAAAATTCTAAGGACACCTGCCGGGCAACGTACCGACGATCTTGAGCATAGCAGGCTGTTATACGAACCACTACAGGTCTCTCTGCACAGATTAAATTAAAAGTTGCATTTATCTTCTTTTAGACTTCTTTCATTGAACTTTCAGCTGCTGTCATTGTATTAATACTCACTGTCTATTACGGTAGTTATAGTGTACCATTAATGGTGGTACACAAATACATTTCAATGTATTGAATGTAATTTGGAGGATCACATTCAATGAGGGATACAAGTTATTTAAATATCTGATATAAACAATACACGATTTGTTGTAGCTATGGAACTGAATAATAACTGTAAATAGATGCGTCAAAATTTTTTCCTGAAACTCACTTAATCTTTTACCACACACTAAAATCTTTGCGTGCAGCATCAAATCCGTTTAAATCATCTAGTATAGCGTCCCCCTTTCTTTGTAAGTAGTTTTATAAGTTATCTTGTAACCATGATCAGGACAAATATATATATAATGTTATTCAATAACTATTATTATTTAATAAACACTCTTAATCAGTCAACCTTTGGAGAAGAGGATTAGTCCCTTATTCATTAATGATATAGAATTACTATATTTCAAATATAACGATATCTGGGTGGCATCCCATTTTATTATTTCAATATTATTCAGATTAAAGGATCTGACTTTTCCTTGAGATCATTGCTTGGGCAGTGAAGCCAATTTAGCAAACTATAAGTATATTGCAGGTTTATCTGTGTCCCCCAACCTACTGCCCTTTAGGGTCAGACCTCCGGAGAACTTTTTTGTTAGGTCTGGTCACCCTAGCTGTTATCATAACTGTTTTGTTGTTTACCCTCCCTAGAGTTAGCTAACATAATTCCCTAATGTTCCTCGGAATACCCTTTTTCAAGTTTAGTAAGTAACCCCCAAGTTGGGGTTAAAGTTATGGCTTTCTAATTTCTAACATAATTATTTGTTATGATTTCTGATTGATAATTACGGGGATGCATTAACCTAAAATATTTGTGCCTCATATAATAAATATATAAGCAGTAGAATGAATGAGGAGCGAGATAGCTCAATGTGTACAGTGCTGATATGATGTGCTGAAAGTTTCGGTTTGGAATCCGACTGCTGCAGATAAATTATTTAATATTTCAACAGACGCGGATGTTCGTCAAAATTTTTAAAGCACCAAACTGCTTCATCCGTGCCCATAGTTGATTCCTGGTAAGATATGGTATTCATTTCTAGTATTGCTAAACAATTTGGTTTGGAAGAAAACTTTGGATATTAATAGTTGGCATTGAGAACGAAATCTTCTTGGAACATAAATATGACTGTTCTGTTCCAAGGAGTCCTTATTTTTGCAAATGTTTAATATACATTTTAATAAGAAAATTACATAGTACATGACATGTAAAGAGCTTATATTCCATTCTGTTTTATGTCTATAGTGTACCAAATGTATAACCATGAACTATATAAGCTTACATTGTGTCGCATGTTCCACGGTTTGCCAACTCCTAACGTGTAATGTATGACCAATATATATATATATATATATATATATATATATATATATATATATATAATTGTAAAATTGTATAATATAAATATGCTGGACATTTCAAATATTTTTATTATGTTTTTATTTAAGACTTCTGTACAAATTATTTTCTTTCTTCGGTGTTGAATATCTTTATTGATCCGTTTTTGACAAATTGGTAGGATGGAAATTTTGTTTTATTTTGGGTGCCTTTATAATATTCTGCGATTTTTCAAAGAGAATTTTTTATTCTCGTTTTAATCAGTCGAGGTCCTTTAAGTATCTTTACAGATCGTTTAGCGGATTCTTCTTTGATGTAGAAATACTTTTTAATTGGTATAAACATTTTCCTTCTTTCCTCTTCGGTCATTTTTTTTTATTTGCATAAAACTTTTTTCAATGACTCTGTGTTCATTAATTTTATTTTTTATTCTTCTCCTTATGATCCTACTAAACTGGATTTAAAATTAACTGATTTTAATCGAGATAAAGGTGCGGAATCCGTCGTGTGTTTTAGCGGTACAAGTTTTTAATTAACATAAGTACATTAAAATCATTATAATTTTGTTAATCTTCTCAATAATAATTTAATTTTGTTAATCTTCTCAATAATAATTAATTTTTTAATAAAAAAAATAGTACATCTCGAAGATAGAAGCTGGAGAAGGCATAGCCTTCTATGCCATGACTGCTAAGTAATTATGTGATTTCTATCCCGGATGTTATTTTTTTATTCAAAGCGAGTTTTCTAGGACTTGGCTAATGATGTGTGCGAGGCTATTGTTGTGAAGAGTAGTAATTTGTACGCGTCGGAAAAGTATGATTGTGGCATTTTTATTAAGGATGGTTATCGCTTTTTGTTGAGGGGGTTATTTTATGATACTGTACATCCAGTTTTGGGTTTATATCGAGTAGGGACTTAATTGAGAGATATTGATGTATTCGGAATGAGTTGGATTTACGGTATCAAGGTATGGATTATAAGTTTTGACGTGGGTTTGATCGGATTACTGGGATATCCTATCACCTTTCGTTTCGATCGGTGTTAATGTTCACTCATGATTTATGGTTAATTTTACTAACTTTATATTGGCAGTGTGTTGTGATTTTTCTGTAGAGCTTAATAAACTTGAATTAGTAAACTCATAACTTCATTTCATTCAACCTCACTCGAAGGATCACCTGTGATTTAGTAGTTAGCATAACAGCATTCTATACCCATGATCGTAGGATCGCATCCCGACAGTTGGCACTAGGATTTTAATTGGAGTAAGAATTCCTTGTTTATACCGTCCTCCGGAATTGACGTACAATGGTAGGCCGGAGGATATGTGATGTCAGGCTAAAGATCCCTATCATAATTATTACTAAAGGTTATAATTGAGGACTCATATAGGATGGTACGATTAGCCCTAGCAGCATACAGTGACGTTAAATGAATGCATAACAACCACATTTAAATGCCTCCTACTTAATGCAATGAAAATGAGCTGGTTAAAATATATCTGTAAATATTATAATAGTATAATATAGTATATAATAATAGTAAACTGACTCATTCACATGCGTTATTTTGAAATTAGTATATACAAAAAAAAAAATATGTTTTCTGTGAGTATTATGTATGCAGCCCTTGTGAATGTGTTTAATTGAAATTTTGTATTTGAAAGAGAAATATTTGTATTGAGGAAGCGAAGTCATCACTGTTTTAGTCTTGGCTTTAAATAGAGTTATAATATCAGAATTTACTAACTCCGTTTGAAGTCAATGCCTGAATTAGTCTGAGCACAAGAAAACTCATTTAAACGAATTTCGGCTTAACCACTTGTTCACATGGGCTCCTACAGATATCTGGTACCTTGTCACTTAGACTTTTGTGTTTTATTTTCAGTTTCTTTATGAAAATAATTAATATAAATAAAGAATAATTAGTTGCTGTAGAGTTAATCCGATATTGTTGGGACTTAAATTAGCCAAAACCTTCTGTTGGTACAGGCTCCATAACAGATATAAGGCACTTTCGCTCACATTAAATTTAATACTATGTTTATTTACTGTCTATAAAAATGTCTTAAAATAAAGATTTCATGACGGTAAAATTCTTTAATTAATGATAAGAAAAGAGGGAAAAGTTAGTAATACTTTTTAATGAAAGTTAATTACTAACTTACAGATTACTTATTTCATAAAATGCCGAAATATGCTTAATGAATTGCTTGCCTGGATCGGAGAGGATAATAGAGAGACAGGTGTTGTACAAGGCGCCTGTCATTGCGTTACATAATGTTGCAACTTTTGCGATTGTAACAATGGATTCGTTTCTGAAGGACCCCGCGGCAACTAGTTTTTCTGCTGATCTATTCAATTCTCATTGATGTAATAACTTCGTAATAGACATTTCGGTGAAAACGATTTGTCGGCTCTATGATATTATTTTTATTGTTGTTCTTTCTCCGTTAGGTTCGTCTTGGTACAATGAGACAGTTTTCCTCCAGTACTCTTTCATCGTAACTCTTGGTATCTTCCCTCCCTTCTTCCGTCCATTTTGAGCCAGTTTTATTTTCCTTCTTGCCACGGAATCCTTCATTCACAATTGTATCATAATATGGTATCAGCTCCATAGGTTGTCGTATTGAGTTAAGTAACAAGTTCATTCGTTTCATTTCTAATATTCTCGAAAAAAAAATAATCATGAGTTTTACTACGAAAAAAACAGTGTAATTATGGGAAACGTGCATATTTCGGTAATCATTTCATCAAGAACAAACATTACGAAGTGTATTTATGTTATATGTGAGTTTGAAACATTCATTTTTTGATGAGGTTATTACCGAAATAAACACATTTTCCATTAGCACACTCTTTTTTCCATACTAAGGCTCAGGATTATTTTTAATTTTGAGAATATTAAAAATGCGACGAATCAAAAGTTACAAGTGGTTGTTACTTACATCGAAGCGACAACCTGCGAAACTCAATCGTCAATTATTATTTATATTATAATATAATTCTGTAATGGACATACAGTACCTGGCCATATTTATGTGACCACCAAGATAGATTATTTTCTTTTTGTTTTTTCATAATTTTTTTATATAATTTCGCGTGTCTTAATAAATTTCTGTTTTAAGTAATGGCAACACTGTTATAAGTTGTTTAAAGTATTTTTTTTTTTTAGTAATGGCAGCATTGGTTTTAGTACAGCCATTTTGTTTTACGAGTGACGGCGTGCATAATTTGTGTTTGAAATTTTTGTGGATTTATTGTTCCTTTTTCATTAAATACAAGTCGGATTCGGATAAGTTTATTATTGATTTATTATTCTTATCATATATTTTAACTATTTTGATAGTTTTTCTCATCAATATTTAAAATAGGGTGTATATAGGGCGACACCACAAAATATTTTTAAAAAAAGTAGAGATTTATTTTCGAAACTATTTTTTTTTCAATTTCATATAACTAACTTACCCGTAAAACTAATATTTAAACTCGATTTACATCATTACGCATTCAAAAAGATTATGCAAACATGTAACAAGAACGAATCTATCCAGTGGTCACATTAATATGACCAGGGGCTGTACACTTGCATACATGAACTTTGCCTTGATTACTGTCTTGTAATGCTGTATCTTCAATATTTTGGTCTGCAGATTCCTGGTGATACTATATGCTCCAGCCCGTTTGTATATTGTTTCTCCTATTGCAGATTTTTCAAAACACTCTGAATTTGATCAGTGCTATTATTAAGCGTATTATTATTATTATTATTATTATTTTAAAGTTATGTTCTCATTAAATATTTGATGAGTGAAATTCCTCCTCTGCGGTTAAAGTGATATGACCCCAATCTCTTCGGTCTGTGTTTGCGGTTTGATCGGAAACTGAAGCGATGTCTCCTAGATAGAGTGTAAGGAATGACTGTACACCACAGTCTTCAAGCATTTCAAGATTTAAAAATGCTTCGGAAAATATTATCCGATTCAAATTACTATTTGGAAACTTATGGTTTTTTTTCGAAAGTATTAAATACTTGGAGTCTAGCCTCTTTTATGGAATTATTTTTGTTTAGTAATTTCTTCGACTATTAACTTAGAAACCATACACGGAATATTTGATTTTTTCTTTTTTTATATAAACGATTTCTTATTCGTTTTACATTTTAATCAGGTAATCCTGTGATTCCCAAAGTGTGCCCGGACGCCGCGAAATATTTAATTAAAAAATTAGGAAATATTACCGAAACAGTTGAAATTAGATATTTTATATTATCCTAAGGAAAATAGTATCTATCTGTTTTTAATTTTTCGCTGTTAAAAGAGGATTCGCTTTTAAAAAGGAAAGTTTTCCAATTTTTCAAGAAAATAAAAAATTTTGAAGAAAAAAATCTGCTGTATTAAGGTCGCCGCGGAAAAAAATCGATTATTTAGGGAGCCGCAAACTGAAAAAGATAGGGAACGTCTGAGGTAATATATTGTATCATAAATATCTCTTAAAAAAACAAGACTATGTGATGGTATTTATGGAACAAAAGAGATTAAGGCAAGGGTTTACGGTGTGATAATAACAAGTGGTATTGCCATGTATATAAAAAAAAAACTACCGACTAAAGGGTTTTTGTAGTCTTTAGCAACGGCTGTGCAGGGAGATGATTTCTCCCTTATCACGCTTAATCGCCAGGTTTTTCCTCCGATTAAGGGTACCCATTTTATAGAGACTGGGTGAGCCCCTAGAGGATCGTAAATCCCAAATTATCCCACCATGGCTATTAATAAAATTAAACAATTTTCCGCCACAGTCTAATTTGAACCCGATAATTTGGCAAATAAATAATTTATACATACAAATACCTGATCTCTGGTGCTAATGTTATTAATAAATACCATTATTTTTAATGAAATTCTAACCGAAATATAAAGAGTGGGTGACTTTGTATCAGATTACTTATAATATGAAAGAAATTCTTTAAATAATCGCTCATATCATATAAAATGAGGAATTATTCAAGGAAAATCTCGTTATCCCCTTACCGCTTTGAAAGCAAGTTGAAGTGGTAAGGGAATGATGGAATTTGAAGCTGTTTATCAAAGGGACTACATACTACTATAAATAGCTCGATTGAGGGTAAGGATCCACGTGGAGGACCTAGATCAACAGAGTTAGCAATGATATTAAGGAGTTTGATTGGCGAAAAATACTGAGAAAAATCAAGATATATGTAGTTAAAATACGATAATAATATAATAATAGGTTGACAACCAGAATGTTAGTAAGGCCTAAACGAAAAAAAAAATGAATTAATAAAGATATTAGTAACGCTAAGGAGCGGAGTGGCTCAGTGGTAGCAGATAGCTGAGTTCCAATCCCGAAGGTCCTCGGTTCGAATCCCACGCGCTAATAGACTTTTATTTAATCTGTTAGTGGCCAGAGATGTGTCCTACGGGATTCAGGACTCTCCTGGGGCTAGTCCAACCTCTTTTAAGTGGGTACCCGATACCCAAAATAAGTTGGAAAAATCTGGTGGTTGCGCGTGATGTAAGAAAGAGTACAGTGTCTATCCTGTACTGAATCACTGTGCATTAACACTAACAATGCCTAAGTATTTAGAAAGTAGGGAAAGATATATGAATTATGTTACCTTATATCTCAAGTGTGAACTTCAATAATAATTATAATATATCTATAATAGAGGCTGAGGGTAAAATCATTTGTGTTAACTATTCTATTTTAATTTTGAAACCATAATTCAGCCATCTTGTGTTAAAAAACAATTAACTTTTTAGTTTTTCTATTCAGTCATCAGTTAAATGTTGAATGGAAGAAATGTTGCGCTGTCACCCATAGATAGTCCATTGAGGAATTAGATAGGGTTACATTAAAGATTATTTGGTAAGAGATAATTAAGAAATCTTGCTGGAAATGATAAGCTCTCTTATATAACATTGTTTAAAGTTTATTTTACCAATTATATAACCTTCAAAACTGAAGATGATAGTAATTGCATAATCAGTTCCACAATTAATTAATCAAATAGGGGTACATTATTCAAGCATAATTTAACAAAAAAAGGCCTTTTAAATTATGGATCAAAACAGGATACTAAATTCAATAAAAATAAGAATATATGCTGAAACAAACTGTTAATATAAGATTTTAGTTCATTTTTTAAAGATTTTATTCTAACTCATTTATCGAAAGTATTCATCTACTTAGTACATTTGGGTTTACAAATACATAAGATCCGGTTTGCCTGTGTATAATTATATATATATATATATAAAATTATATATGTATAATAATTATATATGTATAATTCAACAGCGACGATATATATATATTTTATATATATATATATATATATATATATATATATATATATATATATATATATATATATATATATATATATATATATCGTCGCTGTCAAAATAATACCGCCTAAATACACTTTGGGAGATTTTACAGGAGAGAAAAAAAAACGCGCCGACTGTAGACTTGGCAATTTATAATATATTTTGTATCTATACAATTTTGGAAATATTCCTAAAAAGATTATTTTTAAAAAAAATCATATTCTGCAATGTAGCTGACCTTAATACGTCTGTAACCGTTACTAACTCATTTTCACCAAACGCTGTAGATATTTTAAGCGTATATTTTAAGAAACTGTTAAATGTTAAGGTTTTAGATAATTTAATTTCCAATTGTCTGTGTGGTATCAAAGTTGTTCTAAAAACTACTGTTCAAAAACCTATAGCTATTTACAAAGGTAAGAGATTTCGTAAAAAAATATTGAATGACCTACAAATACCGCTTTGAAAAAAAAAAAAAGGTGCTTATGTACCCTACATAAATCGCAAATAGAAAATATGAAGTTTCTGCTGTTAAGTTTTTTTTTTTTTGGGGGGGGGGAACGAACGAACATTTATAGAAATATAATATAGAAACTAGTCAAATGGTAAAAATGGACATTCTATTATATTTTTCAATATAAAAACTTCATTTATACATGGAATGAAAAAAATAAATAATCAATAGAACAATTAAAGATTATTTTTTTTAAAACCATCTATTTAAACTGTGTTAGAATAGAACATTTATTTATTTTTTTAAATAAAGACATTCACAAAACAAGATTAGACAAACTCCAGCCTATTTAAAACTAACAGGATAACGACACTAAAGAATAGAGGAAAAAGTGTTTATTATGTAACATTTAAAAGATTACAGTCTGAGTTGTGTCTCTTGTCTCTAGGGCTTCTCTCGTCTGCTCAGTTTTTTAATCTGCGTTTAAAAGAAAAACAATATAAAGATGCTCTAGAGCTTAATCCAGTTTATTTTGCGACAGGTTGAATTGTTTATTCAACGAATAAACCTTATAAAAATATAAGAAAAATAAATAAAATATTTTTGAATTACTGTATTCTTCATGTATTCATTATTTGTAATCCTTTTATTAATGGAAACAGTGTTTGGAATGTCTAAGTACGATATTTTTTTAAAATATATTTGTCAGGTAATGTTTACACAACTTTATATTTTGTATCCATTAAATAAATTAATCAAATGTTATTAACACTAGAACTACGAAGATTTACCACATACCTATTTCTACCAACCGGTCAAAATATAAACAAAATAGTAGAATTCAAGAATTAAAACTATAAATTCATAAGATAATTTAATTTTAAAGAAAATAGAATGTATTTCATTCAATATATTCGTCAAAATTTTTTACAAAAAAAATATTCAATATTTATTTTGTACGTGTTGCAACTTGCAACTATACACGGCAAGCAAGAACACTAAATTGAAATTTTATATATTGCATATACACAAATTTGCGCATAATAAATTGAAAACATAGACTTTTTGAATTCCGGAAATTTCCCGGAATTATAGATGTATAAAAATTCCGGGGAATGCATAACACATTCATGATATTTTCATGACCGGTCACAATGACCGGTTCCTATATTTAGGTATAACACATAGATATCTCTGAAAATTAGAAGCGTAAGAACGAAATAATTTATAATATTATTGTATACACAAATTTAATAAAAATCATGACATTATCGTAAAATATTAAATTAAATTAAATAAGACTTAAAGAGGAAATGTAATAAAATAAATGATGCAACCGGTCATTTTGACCGCTTCGTAGTTCTAGTGTTAATCAAATTCTTAGACATATTGTTAATTTTACTATTCGAACATTCAGTTTCAATTATTGAAATGTAGAAACTGTTTTATGTTCCCTGAATCATCCTTCATTCATGAATCACCAACATTGGTTTGTAGCAATGCGATATAAATGTACTAAGGAAAACTTTAGTGCACTATTGTCCGAAAATTTAGAAAAGAATCTTTTGCGAAATTGGAAGCGGAGCAGGGGTGGTGGGGTGGGTAATTAGTTACTTTATATTGCATTATCCTGGGTATATTCCTGCATAAGAAGTGGGGTGCCGAAGCCCTCTTAACTCGGCCTGAGGCCACTTCTACGCAATTGCCAGACTGCATAGCAACACAGTAGTTGTCAATATGTTCTCGTTTTTAATAGAAAATGTTCAATAAGTTACAAAGTTTTGCTTTTATATTTAGTTTTTTTGCAAGTTAATTTTGTTATTTTGTATTTAAAACACATTCTACATAAATCGCTGTTTATTAGCGAGTCGTTTGTTTTTCCATATTTCAGCGTTGTATAACTTACAACTTTTCAATTTGAAAAGAATGCAGTCATGTCCCTTGGATTTGAACAACGTGATCTATCATGCTGATCATTGAAGCATGATTTTGATGGTGCAACAGACCTCTTAGAAATAACAAACTAGATAATTAATGAAAAACAGGAAGGAATGCTATCTGATTAGGGAGGGCATGTTTTGGTCGCATTTAGCGAAACTCTCCTGTGCTATGCAGGAAAAAGTATTTCCAATGATCAGCATTATTTTTAATACATTGTTTTATGCAAACACATTCAAAGTAGTACTATATTGGTGCAAAAAGTCCAAAGATATGAGCATTCAAGAAAAACTGTGTACCTTTCATTTTTTTAGAAATGAATTTTAAAAGAATATTTAGATACATTTGTATTCTGTGCACTACATTTTCCCTTTTGGAACAAAATAAGAATTGGTCTTCGACGTGTTGAATCACGTTGGTTATATATTGTTTAAAATAAAAGTAAAAATATGATAATTTTTTCAGAAAGAACAGCGTATATTATTATTATATCTACAGCCCCGGTGAATAAGTGGTTAAGTCTGCTTTTCTTCAAAATGAGTTTCTTGTACTTAATTGCGCGGAATCGAGTTATTTTCATAAAAAATAAGGGTCTAAGTAAGGCATTGGCTTGAAAAGGATCTTGCAACTCTATTTCAAGCAAAGAACTACGAGAATGATACGATTCCGGTTATCTGAATGATAGCACCCGATTATCATCATCTCTGGACAAAATCTCACTTCACAACTTATTCACCCGGGCTGTAGATATTTGTCATTGAAAATTTATCACTTTAGTTGTTTATTGAATAGGTTAATCAGTTTTTAAGGGTCCTCTGAAAAAGGTGAAAATTTTAATGTTTCGTTTTATTTTTATTGTGCTATGGGTATTCAATAATTTGTAGGAGCCTGGCAACACTGACTGCGGGCAATCGGACAGTTTTAAGAAGAACCTTTCTAGTTATTAAAGTGATAATGTACTGTGTATCGCTGTATGCCAATATACTGTTTTCAGATTACCAAAGACTTATTATTTATAAACAAAAGAATATTCAAAATAGCATCATTAATCATGATTGTTATTGAGTTAAAAAAAAATAGATAAATATTTTTGATAATTCCCCCTCCTAAATTATAAGTAGTGAGGAAAGCGGAGTACTTCAGTCTCCTCTAGTACTTTTTTTTGTAAAAACGTTACCGGTTGTGACGTCATATTTACCATTCTGTCACTAACACCAATTAAACTAAAACTATACTCCTCCCCACCACTCTCTAGTCTATTTTCGTTATATTTTTACTATTTAAAAAAAGTTTATTATGTTTCTTTAATTATAAATACTATTATATGTATCTAAGTATAATATTTTACATAAGTTAATTTGGAACTATACCCTATTTTCTTTTATAGTTATTGCACGTCATAACACTTTTGTAAAATCATTTAAATTATAAATAAATAAATAAATGAAAATCTGTTGAAAATGTTCATTAACTCGTATAAGAAGGTGTGGTGGCTCGCAATCTAGTGTGAAACATTGTGGAGATTCTCCATTAGGTTCGCTTCAAAGATAGGTTTTCAGGTTAATCGTGAGGATGGTCCATGGGAAAATGTAATGTAGGGCATAGGCTTCCTTGATGGCCGAACGCATCATATGTTCTATGTAAATACATATACATTTGTTTAGGGTAAGAGAAATAAAACCGTTTTCCAGTTATTGTTTATTCTTAATTTTCACTCTATTCATTTCATTCACTCAATCTTTTCTTCTCCTGCATCTTTTAACTATAATAAATAAATTAACAATAATTACATTACTATAAATAATTTAACATAAATGTCCAAAGATAACACACTATAAGTATAGGTACCTGGAAACTCATACTTTTAAAAATTCTTGGGAGATCATTAGTCCTCCATGGTCAATAAAATAATATTGCATTAAAAGACCAAATCTTGATCTTTGAACTATTAGATCCTTTTTCAGTTCTATGAATCATTTGACTTTAATATAAAATACCAAAATATGTTCTAACAGCACATCAACAAAATAATACAAAGTAAAAAATTAATTCATTTTTTTTTTAACATTTATTATCAATCAAATCAATTAATTAATTATGAAATATTATAAAATATATGGAAAAATTTTATAAGATCTACTAGTAGGTTATATGGTCAGGTTATTTTAACTATTATCTGATTTGTTTTCAAAGTACGTGTATAAGGCATCTTATGTTCTATTATTTTTTAATTTCAAAATTATGGAAGAATATATTTTACTGATTTCTCCTGCTTCCTTTCTATCATTTACAGTATTTTCTAATTTATCATTTATGAATAAAGCTTCTAAATATTTTCTTTTAATAGTATTATTTTCTCTATGCAAAAAAAAATAAATAAAAATTTATAAGAATATATATACATTTTGAAATGTGTATATATTTTTCAAAGTACTTATATTTTTCAAAGTTCATTTATATTTCCTCCTATAATGCTGATATTTTAAGTATTGATGAATTAAAGGTAGTGTGAGCTTTTTACCCCGAGTAAAATCCCTCCTGATTTCTCCAATAAGTTTGAAAGGCTAATAGTCAAGTGAATATAAATATAAAAAAAGGTACCGAATTTGTAAAAGGTCAAGTAGGTCTATTTTTTTTTTTAATGGTTTTTGGGCTCGTGCCGGTAGTAAAAGAAACAGATTTGCTACTTAGAAAGACCTGTGCGAGTTTGCGTAGCCGCCAAAAATATAGATATTTTGGCACCATTTCAAGTTATCCAAAATTATTTCCTAAAGCATACACCTAAAAGAAAAAATAAATGTTTATATTATTTTAACAAGATTTAATTTATTAATGGTTATGTCTTGAGCCAATTTAGATCGTTCAGTAGTTCCTAAGTTATAGCCTTTAGAAATGATTTTATAATACTAAAAATGTGCATAAATAATATAATATGTGGAAAAAATCGTCCGAGTGGATGACGAAAAAATTCTCTCAAATAGGGAGAAATGTTTATTAAAGAACCAAAGTTTCGACCCACATTCTTCGAAGACAGATCTTTTTTAGGGCTGTCGAGAAGGAGGTCCCTCGGTGTAACTCCATCACTAACTCTACTAACATCACTAACTACTGTGAGTAGAGCAGTTAGTGATGTGAGTAGAGTTAGTGATGGAATTACACCGGGTTCGCCGCCCCCCCCCCCACGATAGACCTGAAAAGACCTGCAATGTGGGTCAAAACGTTGGCTCTTTAATACACATTTCTCCCAACTTAAGACCTCCTTTTGACCTCCACCCGGACCATTTTCTTCCACATAAATATTCAAGGTCAACTATTTCTATTCAAAATAATATAATATGTACATAGAATTAACATTCAGGACATACTTCAAAGGGAAATTCGCAACAACTAAGATAAAATGCAGCACATTTCTATATCAACAGTCCAAAAGACTCATCAGAAATAATTACCTCACTCCAAGACATTAAAATAAACCTCATCAAGAGTCATTGAAATGTAACGAATCAAAGTTTTTTACTGAGTAATCGGAGATCTAGCATAGGTCAATGACTTGTTTGTTTAAGTAGTTAGCGTTGTTATGATTTATTTATCCAGATAAGCTTCAATAAATCAACACGGGCTCTACAACCCAGTATGGGTCTTGGCCGCATCAAGGCGCCGCCTCCACTCCTCTCTGTCTTTTGCCAGGGTCCGCCAAGCTCTTGATCCAACGAGGACACCTGAATCCCTCTCGACCTCGTCCACCCATCTCAGTCGCGGTCTTCCACGTCTCCTTCTCCCATCCACATACCCAAAGAGAAGTTTCTTCTGAGTACCGTTTTCGTCTATCCTAGCCACATGCCTAGCCCAGCTTAGCCTGGAAATTCTTATGGGCTCTACCCCATTGGGCTCCAGATAAATCTGGTACAGCTCTGCATTATACCTAAGCCTGAACTGGTCACCTACTCTTACCCCTCCAAACATTCTTCTTAACACTTTCCTTTCAAAGAGCAGTAAACTGTTAGCGTCAGATTTTGACAAAGACCAGGTTTCTGAGGCATAAGTTAAAACAGGTCTAATAAGCGTTTTGTACAGTGTAGCCTTGGTCTTTCTTGATTATAGACGACTTCTCATTGTCTTGGCCAATCCAAAATAACACTTATTTGCAGCTAATATTCCTTTCTGGTCATGTTGTCCGATTTGATCAGTGAACCAAGATACTGAAAACCATCAACACCCTCAAAAGTGTAGTCACCAAAAGTGATATGAGGTGCTGGTGGTCTTGGAGGGTTAGCCACCATGTATTTAGTCTTGGACTGGTTTACTTGGAGTCCCATACGCCGTCCTGCTTGCTCTAAGGCAAGAAATACCTGCTCCAAATCTCTCTTCAACCTTTCCACTATATCAATGTCGTCCGCATAGGCAAGAACGTGAATGGATTTGGTCAGAATAGTACCGGTCACCTGTATTCCTGAGTCCCTAATCTCCTTCTCGAAAGCAAAGTTGAACAAGAGTCAGGAAAGTCCATCCCCTTGTCTCAGGCCCATAGTGGTCTTAAATGATTCGGACAAGTCACCTTGGATCTTGACCTGACTTCTTGATCCACTCATCATCAGCTCAGTGAGGCTTATCAATTCTTGGGGGACATTTATTTCTTCCATGCTTTGATAAAGTCTGTCCCTAATAATGCTATCATAAGCGCTGCTGAAATCGACAAAAAGATGATGTGTTGTAATATTGTGCTCTCTGGTTCTTTCCATAAGGGTTCTCAGGGAAAAAATCTAATCAATACAGGATCTCCCACTCATAAATCCACATTGATCCATGCCTATCTCTCTCTGAGCATGGGGACGTAATCTTTCATATACTATATTAGAGAGAACCTTGTAGGCACTACTTAGGAGTGTAATGCCACAATAGTTGTCGCAGATCATTTGGTCACCTTTCTTATGTAGAGGGATGATAATGCCGATAAACCAACCTCTAGGAAGCACTTTGTTTATCCATACGTAGTGCAGTAAATCGCGGATGACTTTGGTCAATTCATTTCCGCCTGCCTTTAAAAGCTCAGCCGCGATGCCATCACAACCTGGAGCTCTGTTATTTCTCAGTTTCTGAATTTCATCCTCGATTTCTTCATCGTCTGGTGGGTCGAGGAGCTCACCATCTTTATAATTTAGGATAGCATTTGAGCTTTCTTCCTGGGTAAGATTCTGAACATTACCAGTAGGCTGCCGAAATGGTTAGACCACCTTTCTAGGATCCCTACTTTGTTTGTTTCCGTCCTTCCTCCTACAAATATTTGTTCTGTGTTTAAATTCCTTTCGCTTGGCATTGACTTTCATGTAAAAAGCTCTGGGATTCCCTTGCTTATTTAAGTCCTCCATCTATTGAACTTTTTCTTCTTCTTTCTCCCTCTGTTTTCTTCTATGCAAGCGCTTTTCTTCTCTTCTTAATACTTTATAATCAGAAACAGCCTGACGCGTTCTATACTTGTCAACCATACTCATATAAGCCCTATTTTTCCGCTCTGTTGCCACCCGACATTCCTGATCAAACCAATCTGATCTTCGAGGTGGCTCCCCAGATCCCAGTATTTCCTCAGCTACCTGCATAATTACTTTCTTACAATGGCTCCATGCCTCATCAACAACCTTATCTGCAGCACTCCAGATAAGCTTAGTTATTATTAATTAATAATATAAGTACTTGAAGTCGATTTTTTAAAAAAAATATATGTTTTTTTTTTAATTAAAATTGCTCAGGATTAAATTATGGTTGGTTAGTTCGGTTTAATGACAAGCGTTTCGTTTTTTTCCCACAGTACTAGTTTTTTTTCCTACCGGCCAAGTTTTTTTTTTAATCAAATAAGAGTTTTCCTGCGCTAATCAATTTCGCCAATCAAGTCTAAGCTATCGAAGCAATATACGCAATCAGTTTAAGGATTCAAAGATTGCATTGAGCTAGCTATTCCTCGTTCCACAGTGATGTATTTCTTGAAAAATCCTGATAAAGAAAAAGGTACATCTAATACGTATAAAGTTATTGCAAATTATCTTAACAAATGGTCTCGAGATATTTTTAGTATTATGTATTATCGTTTTGGAAATTTTTATTTCTATTATTTTTAGTAGAAAAAAAAAGTTTAGCGTTTAGATTTTAGTAAGTTCAGCACAATGAGCAAACGATTAATTGGTGCAAATAGGGTTTATGTGTTTTTCATTATTTTATTAATTCACAAAAATATATAGTGATAAATAAATATATTCCAAATCTAACATGACATGTGGATGACATTTAATCTAAGTTATTTTACATTAGTTAACTAATATTTCCTTCCCTAGACTACTCTCTCACACCCACACAGCCTATTAGCATATATATATATATATGTCCCATTCTCGCCAGTTCTAGTGAAATTTTTTTTGTGGTTCACAGAATGGATCCAGACCATTCCAATGTAGGATATTCTTTTGTGCATATTTGGCTACTTGCCTACTTTTGTTTATTTATTTTTTTAGACAATGTGACAGAAATAGAACCGTTTTAGATATGTAGCGATGCTATCAAGATTTATCAATAAATTAAATAACCGCAATTATCGATATATCGATGAACTGTATGTTGGAAGGTTATAGTGAGGTACGGGATAGTGTACTAGTGTGAAACGCTTCTGTGTATTACCTTTGTAATTGTTAGTGTAATTAAAAAGGAATAGAGTTATAAACTTAATAAAAGTGTTTAATTGAAATAATTAAACTTATTTTGCCCGACGAGGTAACATTGGTGACCCCGACGTGATAAGTAAAAAAATATTACTTAACCAGGGAGGTACGGCGTGTCCCTGAGTCATGAAACTCATGCCAGAACAGTCTAACGACTAAAACTCAAAGCGCCCTTAAATGGACAAACCTTTAATTTATGCAATGCACCAGCGTCCCGCTACTGCATCGCCTATACGAATTAGGTGGCTTAATTTTATAAGCCAATTCAGCACAGATATAAAACACGTCGAAGCAGATCAAAATTTGGTAGCAGACGCGTTATCGAGAGTGGAGGAATTAGATCTCAATAATGATATGGATAGGTTAGTTTCGCTGCAGAAGGAAGATCAGGAGATCGAAATGTTGAAAAATCAGCCGAATCTCCAACTCAAGTTACTCAATATTCCCGGATATCCTCAGCCCATAATGTGCGAAACATCGACACCCTCTGCACGAATTTATCTACCCAAGTCACTGCGAAGGGGTATGTTCAACGTGGTGCACAACCTGAGTCATCCAGGCGTGAACGCCTCGAGAAAACTAATGGTTAAAAAATACTTCTGGCCTAAAATGAACAAAGATGTTTCTGATTGGGCTAGAAGCTGCATACAATGCCAGAGTGCAAAAGTAACGAGACACACGGTGACCCAAGTCGGAACATTTGAACAAGCTGGACGGTTCGATCATGTGCATATCGATATTATTGGGCCTTTACCACCTTCCCAAGGAAAGAGGTATTGCGTCACGATGATCGACCGTTTTACGAGGTGGCCTGAGGCTGTAGCCGTTGAAGAAATCACTGCCGAAGCCGTAGCTCTCGTCTTTTACGAAGGATGGGTTTGCCGATTTGGAGTTCCATCCAAAATTACAACAGATCAAGGAAGACAGTTCGAAAGTAATCTTTTTCACAGACTCACCCAATTCCTTGGCACGCAGAAGATACGTACAACACCATATCATCCTCAAGGGAATGGATGTATAGAACGTTGGCACCGGTCTTTGAAAGCAGCATTGATTGCACACTTCGATGCGAGTAACTGGTCAAGGATATTGCCCACTGTTCTCCTCGGACTTCGCGCGACCATCAGATACGACATAAACTTCAGCGTTGCAGAAGCTGTTTACGGGCAAACACTTAGATTACCTGGAGAATATCTTTCCGTATCACCCTGCAGGTCTGACGTTCCAGAATTTGTGCAAAACCTAAAGGACTATATGTCGAGTCTACGTCCGGCTAAATTTCGAAAAAGTAATCGCAGCATTTTCCTTCATAAGAGCTTGGAAAACTGTACTCACGTATTTTTACGTGATGACAAAGTGAAGAAGTCTCTATCCCCACCGTATAATGGACCATACCCAGTTCTAAGCCGTACAGACAAGTTGTGCACCCTAAAACTTCCTAACCGAGAACTTACCGTCTCGTTGGAAAGACTAAAGCCCGCATTTTTATTATTCGACACAGAATCAGCAACAGCCTTACCACAAGGCCCTCAGATAACAAAGGATCTGCTTAGTGAGAAGAAAACTAAGGAAGAACCTAAGACAAGACCGGTTCTGAGGAGCAAGTGTAGAAGAACTGTAAAGCCTAACATCAGGTGTATGGATGCGGTTATTTAAGGGGGAGCCCTGTAGCGATGCTATCAAGATTTATCAATAAATTAAATAACCGCAATTATCGATATATCGATGAACTGTATGTTGGAAGGTTATAGTGAGGTACGGGATAGTGTACTAGTGTGAAACGCTTCTGTGTATTACCTTTGTAATTGTTAGTGTAATTAAAAAGGAATAGAGTTATAAACTTAATAAAAGTGTTTAATTGAAATAATTAAACTTATTTTGCCCGACGAGGTAACAGATATTTTTCTTTGTCTGGGTCTTGGAGTTACCAAAAAGTGATTCTATTTAATTATTTTTTGTCAAAGCTATATATATGGTTTTTAAAATATATCTATAAATGTTTACTAAAATATTATTTTTATTAATTTTTTCTTTTTTTCAGGTGAGTAAAATGGTGTACTTGCTAATTTTAACAATGTAAGGTAATTACTAAAACAAATTTTCTTCTTTTTTTATTTCATTAATTTTTTATTAGTTATCAGTCTTTACACAAAAGAAACAAAATGGATACATTTGTAACCAAGATTTTTTTTGTTAATTTATTTATCGAAATTTACAACTATATTATAAAAAAACAACAAGTAAATATAATGGCTGCACAGATACATAATGGGCGAAGACAAGCAGAGAAACTACGCAGTGGTAGCACTCAAGGAACTAATGTAAGTTGAAAGTTTATCGATAACTTCATGTCATTATTCAACTAATTGTGCTGAGTTGTTGAGCTTAAGATCCCGGGTTCGAATCCAACTGTGACAAATACACGATTTAATCTGTTAACAGCCATTGATCTGCAACAACTCAGTGAGATCTGCAGACCCTCTTGGGGCTCACTCAGCTTGTACCTTTAATTGAGGAAAAACTTGGCAGTTGAGTGACAAATCATCTCAGTGCGGAACCGCTGTCTTAGAAACAGTACAGTCTCCACCATGTACTGAACGTAAGACACTTATTGGGCTTTCGTGCTACAGGTGTCTTTATTCAATAAAGCTGATTTCGCGTTCTCATTCAAAAGTTTATACTTTACTTCTATTATGTTTTTTAGATTTTTTTTTTTTATTAATTATGATTTATCACGGTCAAGGGTTTTTAGTTAAAATAGATCTGAATGAGATCTATAAACTTGGTCTGTTTATTATTATACTCTTTAAAATTTATAGAAAAAAAAAACATTTTTTTTTGTTTAATAAAGATTGAAGCAATGTTTGTAGTGGATGTTTGGCCAAAGTGGCTACAGGGTTCGGACTAATGGAGTCTGATTGGTAGGGCGTTAGACCATCGGACATATTCGCAATCGGAGGGGGAATCCCTGGGCTATGGGGATCTCAATCTTATTAAGGGATATTTTGTCACTCTTTTACAAGATACATGAAGATTCCAATCATTTATGCACAACCAATTGTATATTTTTCCATTTATTAACAGAAATATTATAATTGTTAGTACTGCTATTACTACTAAAGTAATAAAAATATATATGTAGTACTAAAGAAAAAAATTCTAATTATAATTTTAATATTCACCTTGTTCTGTTAATTTGATATTTTATATTGATATTAATATTCCGATTATATGGCAATCGACTCTGTAGTTAACTACTACCTGTAATAATAATAAATTCTTTATTAATTCTGGGGCAATAATACAAGTGTAACCGAAATTTAAATTAAATGTTTTGGGTCTTAGAGTAAAATACAAAGAATAGAAGAACTAATATTATTTGTAATTTGAGAATTTATTTGAAATAAATTATGAGGTAAATTCTAGTAACCGTGTTTTACAATAAGTTTACAATAATAATAAAGAAGGAAGGAAATCATAGTAAATATTTACTTTTATACGCATATATGGATATACAAATACAAATCTAGAAAAAAGAAAGTTAAAGAAAAGCTATTTTAATAAAACAAAAAAAAAAAAGGAAAAATGACAATCGTTCCTGCATTTTCCTTTTTATTTCAGAAAATTTCGCAAATAGAATTGAATAATCACATTTATATAATCACTTATATAAATGCATTTATTTATGTATATGTATATTATGTGAGAATATTCAGCTGAATACAACGCTTAATTTTTATCTTATTTCAATGAAAATGATAATCGTGGGAATTTACTCGTTGCGACATGTAATTAGTGATTGTTAAAATTGTAATTTTATTATAGCTTTTTTATTTTTATTTTACAGAACGATATTTGCATAATAAGACTATTTAAAGTAGGGCTCAGTACAAGGGTTAATAGTTTTGAAGACTATTCGATTAGGAATTGTTTAATAATTAAATATTTTTTTATTTTTTATTTATTGAATAGCAACAATTTTTGTATTATGTATGTATATTGCAATATATGGTTGTTAAATATACGAAAAATCTCGTTATAAAACTGGGAGGTTAATCATACCTTAATATTATGCCTTATATAACTATATCTCATCTCAGTCAATTATATACCACGTGCCCATTAAAAACCAGTGATTGTTACAATTAATTTTTATCTCTGCTATTACTTTTTTCTTTATTTTATGTCTAGTTAAAATTTCTTTTTATAAATATTGTTTAACTTTATTATTCCTCGGCTAGTTGTATAAAAGTTATTATCTCAGGAGAGAGTGGCTGGCTCTCAAGATCTCTCGAGGACCGGGCACAATTATAAATTTGAATGGCCTCCTCATTATTTAAAAAACACCAGGAAAAAAATTAAATTATTTTTCTCTTTTAGCACTTATTGTTCAATTTTTATTTTGAAAAAATTGTTAAATAATAAAATCATTTTTTTAATTTTTGTAGATAAAATAAAAATAATATGATTACATATAAAATTAACGAATCGTTATGTCTTTATTATATCTCAGTCGTACTAATTGTAAAAATAATTATAACTGCATACAACTGAGATTTTAATACCGATATATTGTTGATTGGAGAGCATTATTTTAATTTTTTTTTTAAAGAAATCCATAAAAAAAATATATTTTTCTTTATAGTAACTTTACCATTTCAATGGTGTGACTAAATATAAGACTAAAAGCCAATAATGTTTTTGGTGTTTTAGAAATAGATGGTGTTTAAGGTGTTTTAGAAATAGTGCTTCATTTAGAGACTTCTTAAAAAGTAGAATATTTTGTCTCAGATTATACTAGAACATTATATACACATGTATGAATGTATGTATAAAAAAACAAGTATATGTATAGTATATTTTTTCACTGAACTACTGTTCAATTACTTAAGGAAGGTGTGTTAAACTGTTCTTTAGGATTGCTCTTTTCTATGTAGTCAAAAAAAAAAAAAAAAATAGAAAATCTTACTTTGTAGGTCCGTTCCTTGATGCTTTGTCAGTTAAAAAATATTTTTTAAAACCTTTTTTTTAATTATTATCATAAAGAAAACCAATCACAACAATCATTTATTGTTTTAAAACGTTTCGAAACATCATGTCATTTTCAATTATTAAATAAAGCATTTTGCATCAAAGAACATCATATATAACTTAATAAGTTATAAGTCAATACCTCGTAAAAAACATTACTAATATCTAAAATTTATCTTGTTTGGGATCAACTTAACTACCCTCGTTAGTCAAAACATTTTATTAGTCTAAATCCTTTTTTTTTTATTATCGGTTTGCAAATAATCCACCATTTTTGTTTCTGATTTTCAGTTCTCATAAGTGTTTTTGAAATTACTCTGTACTGGATTGTTCGAAGAATTTTGTAGTGTATTCTTATTTTTTATAATAATTGTATAATTATTTTTTGGATAGCTAATATGTTTTTGATCAGTTATAAATATCGACTGTTATGCAATTAATACAAATGAATACTTGTGAGTAACTCCCCATTAAAATAAGACCCACTAAAAAAATGTTTTCTGTTTATCTCTGTTGGGTCAACAGATAAACATTTGAAAACTTAACAAACAAGATCCCCAAAGCATCAAAGTTTAGCATACAATTCTGATTTTCTATTAAATCTAAAGTAGATATTAAGAAAACTAAAAATAAATTGATGATATGAGAGCTAGGAAGCATAAAATTAGATTACCAGTTTATTAAGTCAACCCTGAGTAGATAAAACAAAGTGTAAATTATATCAGAAAGTCTTTCATTTTTATTTTCCAGTTTTAATATATATGTTAAATAAGTTTAAAATGTGTAAAATTTATAAGGTCCGTAACTACATAATATTTTTTTCTGAGGCCATCGAGCTACCTGGTACTCGGCTATTTTAAAAGATCCGATACACCACTTAAAAATTACAAATGATTTTTGTTATACGACATTTGAAATATTAATTCTGTGGCACCTGTGCATGGTGGTCCAATTTTGTGAATTTCAAGCTATCTACTTAGAATCGTAAATTTTTCTGAACTTATTTTAAGTTCAAGATTGGAGTATCAGCCCACGATTCACAAAGGAATATCCTTCATTGCAATGGATGGAACACTTAGCGTGTTAGACACAAGGAAAGAGAAAAAAATTACGATTTTAAGTAGATAGCTCGAAATTCACAAAATTCGACTTAGCCCACTATGCACAGGTGCCACAGAATTATTAATATACATATATTAGAATACTTGGATATATTATCATACATGTATATCTTTAAAGTTCCCTGTTGTTTTTTCGTCTTGTCTTCATATATCAGGAAATAAATTCTTTTTGTCTTTTCTTCCGGTTCTTGAAGTTCATCCTCAAAAGTTGGATAGAATAAACTATAACTACCAGTACGTTATTGTTATGATAAGATTCCGTTTCTTAAAAAATATAAATATACATACAATTATTTTTTAAGTTTGTTTACGAACGATATACGTGACTCTGAAAAGCAAGCGATACATTCGGTTAGTATTTTAAAAGAGATATCTTTATCTTGAAGGTCGGAACATATTGCGAAGATGTTTTCTAAATAAGCTATTACTTTTAAGATAACAAATGCCGTGGCAAGTAAATATTTATCCGTTCAAATATTTATTTTCCGTAAATGCCATTCATTTTCTGTTAAATTTAAACAAATTTAGTGTAACTTAATTTTCGCTTGGAATTCTGGAGTTATACTGTTTGTGGAAAAATCCACACATATTAAATAAAAAATATTGATTATAATTTTTATTTTAAAAAATAGCATAAGTAGAAAATTGCCACAAGTAGCTCTCCTGTGGTTTGCAGAAAAAAAAAATTTTCGTTAGCCCATATCTTGAATAATCTTTGAGCATTGCGAATTTAATCAATTTTAAATATAACTAATTATCATTATCAATTATCTTTATGTTTAATCACGAGTTTGTCAGGTGATATCTCAATTTGAAAATTACGTAGCCGAAAGAACAATGCTACGAATTCGACCTTCTCCCACTCCTTACATTTAGGGTTCAATTATAGCCATGTTGGTAGAATTAACTGACCTTTTACAGTGATAGAGTTTAAAGTCATCAGTCTTAGTACCAAGAATCAATCTCGAAAATATTGTATTCTAGTATAAATATATTTCACTTCATTTTCATATTTATTTAAATATGTATTTTTTAAGTACCTATATCGTATTCTAACTCCTTTCTTAGAATTGTCGGCTTAATTTTTCAGAAACAGATTTAGTATGGGATGACTACAAATCAATAAGAGATTTTATACATCCAACCAATAATACAATTTTTTCCTCAATAGACACCCTCAATGTACCCAAATTTCCTTCACTACCTCTCGGTGCTTTCTTCTTCCATTTATACGTTTTGATTTTTTGAATAATCGTTTTTGTTAATGTTAAAGAGGTTTTCATTATTGCATCCAGAAGAATTTTAATTAATTTTTTCACTATCATCATTTTTTGGGACTGTACTTCCTGTAAACCTTTCTGAAATGAAATATACACAAGAGTTACGGAAAGATATATTTTCCGAACATAAAGAACATTTTTTCATTTCATTTCATGATTGTAAGAACTACCAGAACAAACAGAATCTAATCGCGATTTCAAGCCAAGTTTTTATAATGGAAATGTCCCCCTTTTTTAAAATTATAAATATTTAATGGTTCTGCCTCATTAAATGCGGCGACAAGAGATAAATAAGAAAGAGAATACATTGTATCTTTTCTCCCACACTTTCCCTTCCTCCGCGAGGAGAGATACGACTCCGTTTTGTTTGCCGGGTTTTTATGTTGTTTGACTGCAACTCTAAAGCTAATATTGTTTTTAAATATTCACGAAGTAATTCTTAATTATTTTATTATATTAGACTTAAAAGTTTTATTAAAAATCTGTCAAAGTCCCTTTTATATTGATTAATTAAGGAAAAGAAACTCTCTAAGCTACCAATTAATTATAAAAGACTCATATACATGACTGTTATAAGCCCTATTTGGACTTGCGGAGATCTTTGGGGCTCCGCGAAGCCGTTGTATTTATCTCGTATCCGATCCTTATTATACAAATCCTTCGCAATGTCCTCTATACTCCTTACTTTGCTACGAATAAAGTCATCCATAATGACTATAAGTCCCATTTTTAGCCGATTTGGCCGGAGCCCGATATCAGTCCTTTCATGACAAACTTTATTCCCACTCAGACCAACTAGCTTCAAACCTACTTACATCTTCAATTCCTGATAATCCTCCGAGGCGTCTGAAAATAAGAAGGCCTCGTGACCTAAACTTAATTTCTTATTTGGGTATATACTACCACTTGCCTTTATCGCACGCCATTACTTATCATTCATTCATTCTATTTACTTGTATTATTATAAAACAGTTGTAAATTTCAATAAATAAATTTAAAAAAAAAAAAAAATATGGAAGAAATGTCTTGTTGATTGTTTGAGATTATGCCAAATTCATCATTGAAATTTTCAGCTCATTCTAAACATTTTTCGTCAGTTGCTTCTATGCCCCTTGTATATGTTTCAGTGTTAATAGTAGTATATTCTTAAAATGTTTTAGTTTAAATACTACTTGAATATAATATTTTAAATTTGTCACATAATTTTATAATTATATTCTGATTAATTTTGTTGTATATGAGAATAATTATGCCATTTCTATAAAAATTATCTCATCATTTCCTAATATTATGGAGCCAAATTTCAAATATTTAAAAACATTAACACATTTAAAAGTGCTCAGCAAGCTGCTTCAGGACTCGCAATTTGTTCTGGCGGTTTTACACGCAGTTAGTTAGACCCATTATAGAACAAGTGTCCCATTCTATAATTCCTAATTCTCTGTAAAAGAGGACCGTAACTTTTAATTAAGTTGAATTTAATTAGCAAATAAATAAATAGATCATAACATTTTACGATATAATTAATGAATAATCAAACGTAATCGTAGATTTGTGAATAATTTTAAGTTTCTTTAAAACAAGTAATTAATTTGGCAGTTTTTAGTATTTTTTTTTAACATTCGTACTTTTTCTTCTTTTATAATTAATTTAATATATTTTAATTTTTTTTTTCTTAACTTAAATTTTAGTACATTCAATACAAGTGTGTACCGCTGCTACGAGTTATACAGTTCAATTACAATTTTATCCTTTGTAAAGCCAGATTACAATTTAACCATTTGCATCGTAACTCTTCGATTTGTCGAAATCGACCGTAGCAGATTTTTACACCTTTATTCATAAAAAATCTGTCATTTATCAATGATTATGTTTATCGATTCTGTTATACGCCATTTATGTGCTATTCTGTTGCTATACTTTTTACTTTAGTAAGGGATAGTTTTAAGATTTAAAGGTGTGTTACATTGCAAACTTATTAAATAAAAAGGAAATAAATGCGGAAAAAGCATGTTTTTATCCTGTTTTTGTCTCTTAAAATTTCAAATATTCCAATTGAAAAAACATTTATGAGATGAAAATAGTTGACTGGATGATCTTATGTAAAGGAGATAGTTGGGGGGTGCAGTCAATAAGAACACCGAATAAGTGAAGTACTTATATTATGTGCCGACGTTTCGACCTACAGTGTAGGTCATCTTCAGGGCTAACAGAGAAACAAACAGAACAAAAAATGTAAAAACATAAAAGTTGTACAGTAACAATAATAGTGACAAATAATGTAGAAAAATACAAAGTGGCAGATATGAAAATAGAAGATAAAGAATATTAAAAAGGAGCCAGATTATAATAAAATAAAGATATAGACAGATTAAAAAAATTAATGATAATGAAAAGGCATTAAACTAGTGGCAGATATAATTATAGAAAATGTGATAGAATATAATAAAATTAAGATAAAGACAGATATAACAAAGATATTGATAATGAAAAGAAAATGAAAATAATGGCAGATATAATAAAGTAAGACAGATTTAATAAAATTAAAGAAAATGAGCAGAAATGATAAATAATAAATAACGCATATAAAATAAAAAATAGAAAATAAATGTACAGAATGGATAGTACAGTACAAAATAATAAAATAAAGGAAAATCAAAAGGAGGAGTTAAACAAAAGAAACAAAAATGAGGATATTTACATATAAAGAAAGGTTGGAATATAAAGAATACAGAAAAACTAGTAAAATAAAGGTATAAAATGTATGATAACGGACTTGATGATGTTACCAAGTTACAGAAAAGTATGGAACTATATGTACAATAACAAATGTGAATAATAGAAATACTATTGTACAATAACAACAGTGTACAATGACTGTTGTGAAAATATAGTTGATAGGAATAGAATATGAAAAGTTAAAATAGGTGAAAACGCTAGTACAGTAACAATAGTTTACAATGTATGTATGAAAAAAAAAAATTAGATGGGATTAATGAATTAGAAAAATAAAATAGGTGTTTAAAAATATGAACACTGGTGTTGGTAATTTTATTTTTTTAATTCATTAATCCCATCTAATTTTTGTTTTCATACATACATTGTAAACTATTGTTACTGTACTAGCGTTTTCACCTATTTTAACTTTTCATATTCTATTCCTATCAACTATATTTTCACAACAGTCATTGTACACTGTTGTTATTGTACAATAGTATTTCTATTATTCACATTTGTTATTGTACATATAGTTCCATACTTTTCTGTAACTTGGTAACATCATCAAGTCCGTTATCATACATTTTATACCTTTATTTTACTAGTTTTTCTGTATTCTTTATATTCCAACCTTTCTTTATATGTAAATATCCTCATTTTTGTTTCTTTTGTTTAACTCCTCCTTTTGATTTTCCTTTATTTTATTATTTTGTACTGTACTATCCATTCTGTACATTTATTTTCTATTTTTTATTTTATATGCGTTATTTATTATTTATCATTTCTGCTCATTTTCTTTAATTTTATTAAATCTGTCTTACTTTATTATATCTGCCATTATTTTCATTTTCTTTTCATTATCAATATCTTTGTTATATCTGTCTTTATCTTAATTTTATTTTATTCTATCACATTTTCTATAATTATATCTGTTACTATTTCAATAATTTTGTTATATTTGTCTTTATCATAATTTTATTATATCTGCCACTAGTTTAATGCCTTTTCATTATCATTAATTTTTTAAATCTGTCTATATCTTTATTTTATTATAATCTGGCTCCTTTTTAATATTCTTTATCTTCTATTTTCATATCTGCCACTTTGTATTTTTCTACATTATTTGTCACTATTATTGTTACTGTACAACTTTTATGTTTTTACATTTTTTGTTCTGTTTGTTTCTCTGTTAGCCCTGAAGATGACCTACACTGTAGGTCGAAACGTCGGCACATAATATAAGTACTTCACTTATTCGGTGTTCTTATTGACTGTACCCCCCAACTATCTCCTTTACAGAAAAAACATTTAATTCTAATTATTCCCTATCTAAAGATGAGTGAGCTTGCTCTTGTTAATTGATGAGATAAACAAAATGACATCAACAAATTATCTTGCAATTACATATCGATATTATTTACGATTACATCGTTCACTTTAAGTTTTGCACTGATTAATTATTTTTAATAATCACGAGTTCTATATTTTATCAAGATATAATGAACATTCCTCATCCGGTTATGGCTTTTATTCAATGACATGAATTCAAAAAAGAGAACTAGAATAAAAATTACTTAGGTTGCAATGAAAGAAAAGGCATCACATAAATTATAATAATTTATGTATATACGTGTGTGTGTATATAAATATGGTTATAAATGAATCACATATTTGTGGGTGGTTGCGATATTTACCCTGCTGATGAAGTTTATACTTAATGGAAATGATGAGATAAACATGGAAATATATTGAGCACACGTGCTTGGTTGTTGCTGTTCTCTAGCAGGCCATTTTGTTCTAGTAGAAGGCTTTGGGAGATTACAGTTGGCTCTACCTCTATGGCAAAGAGATTAAGCAGAGTCAGGAGTAAGTTCTTGTGTGCATTGAACAAAACCATTTCATGAAATCCTAACACACTGTTATTTGGAAGGCCTGAATCTGACATTACATATTTTATGAGGTATTTTAGGAAGTTAATCACAGGTGAAATAAAAAATGGTTATCTTGAAAAAGAGTGATTAAGAACTACTGCAAAGTTATTCGCCGAAACGTGCTTGCTGGCTTGCTTCTCTACCCTGCGGGCTGCCTGCTTTGGGTTTCTACTTAATGAGAAGTTGAGATGAACGTGGAACTGTATTGAGCACACGAGCTTGGCTGTAGCTGTTCTAGTTCTCTGAGCCAGGAATAAGTTTTTGCTATAAATTGAACCATTTCATTCCATGAAATCTTGACAAACTGTTAGGATATTAGATGTTCCATGTATTCCATATAAGGCATTTGATGAACTAAATCAGAGGAGAAATAAAAAATGGTTATCCTGTAGGTATTGGCCGAGGTTTGCTGGAAGCAGAGCGGGAGGAGGCCATGCAGACGGACAGATGAGAAGGGACATGAAATTGTTTTGGAGTCGGCGCCCCCTCCCCTCAGGGGCTGGGGCGGGGGGTGGGGGCAGAAATCGATGCTGGATCTCCTCCACTGCTCTCCCTCCATCGTCTCCTGCCTCTTTATCCCGGCCAGCTCTTCCCTTTTAGTCTTAGAGGAAGTCTTCTTTATCCTTTTATATCCTTTTCTTGTCTTGTTGAAGTACGAGGAGAATGTAAAAAGTCCACATTTTCTCGCAATACCAGGCCTGGAATCATCTGATAAAACAAGATTTTATTAGATCATATCCCTCACGTCTACATATGCATAGCTCCTAAATCCAGAGATTGCACAACCCGATTAGATTGTTGCATGATAATCAATAAACCTAACCCACAATTAGCCGGGGTATAGATCTGGGAAGCGCTGGTGTACATTCCTCTTCAAGATCGCGTGTTTATCGGACGTAGGTAGTCAGAACTATGCTCTTACCACTTGATTAACAATAATAGTTGTGGCAAGTATTCATTTATTCTATCAATGTGGCACTTGCAACTGTATTGCAATACGGCAAGTAAATATAATGAATGAACATAATGGCATAATGCTTGCATATTGGTTCGATTTAGAAGATGCCCTTTTTCGTCTTCTTTTATTACTATCCTGTGGTATTACACAAATGGATCATATAAAAAATCGCTAAACGCGGCTAAAGAAGTTTTAGCATAAAAAAAAAGAAAAAAGGATGTTGAAGCAACTTTGTGAATAAATCGTTAGAAAATGTTTGTTGTTTTAGCTTATGATACTATGGCACACCATAAATGAAAATTCTTGTTTTAACTTCCTGTTCATTTTGTTATGTGATTGAATTTCTTTATAAAAAGGTCGATTCATAACAATCACTCTACATATAGCTAGAATATGTGATTGTATTAGTGCTATAGGGTTACATCAACATTTCAGTATGGGTTTGCACAGTAGTACGTTGATTAACTGATGTTATAACACTTCTTAATTTATCAAAAAGTTGATTGGACAGTAGTTGTGCTTTCAGGTGATCCTAGACACAACACTTATGTCATTGTTTCTGGAACCTTTCCATTAAGAACTTTGCAGCTTCAACAATTGAGGCGTTGACATTGAAAAGGAGGTAAGTGCCAAAATTGCCGAACATTTTTTTTCCACTGAAACAGAATTATCAGTCATCTTTCAGTGGAAAAAAAAAATCGCCAATTTTGGCACTTACCTTCTTTTCGATGTCAATTTGCTTCACTGGTACTATATCTGCAGGTAATAAGTGGACTGAATTGAATAAGAGGTTAATTCGAATTTTGCCGACGAAAACGAGAAGTAGAATCGTGTCATTTTCATTGACTTTAACTTGAAATGAAGTTATAATATAAGCAATAACCCCTCAAGGCCTACCCACTGATGCATTTCGAGAATGACAGGATTCCTCTTCCTTCAAAAGAACTCATTTTGGACAATATTCGACTAAAGCACTTTTTCACCGAGGCTTCAGGTATTGTTTGTAGTACTATTTAAATAAAAATGTTTCCCTAACATTACCAATCAGTACCAAATCAGGGAGAGGGGTGCATGTCTAATGGGAGAATTATACATCATGTGCGTATTCTACAACTGTGAAACGTCAGTAGAAAATCTCACTCAAAATATTTATTCTCCTTTAATCTAACAAAAATATTCTTTACGAAATGAACTTTTTGAAAACCACTTCTTTAACGATCAGCAAATTATAACATGTTCAATTTTTCTAAAAATAAATTTTGTTCATGTCGTATCGGAATATCTGAGAACGGCTTGAGAGTATATGGAGTATGGAAATGTGCATTCCTCAGGGCTTGAAATAGCTTGGAAGGGGATAGGCTATTTTTGTAATATATATTCGTCTAACCTTTCACCGCACCAAAACCTTTGACTTCATCTCACCAAATCCTATTAATCATTATTTCTTAATTTGTTATTTTTTGTCATTGATCCATCTTAACTACAGATATTTGATTATTTCTTCTTTTTTATTGAAATTTCTAGCTATACTCTAAAATTGGAGAGACTCATTTATACCTCGCAAGAGTCTACGAATGGAATGTCAGCTATGCGGCTCAATAAGTAATTAGATAAGTGGAACGTACGTGTGCAGAGTACGAGTACGCTATGAAGGACGAAAAGTAGGATAGACTTCCTGAATAGCCTTGAATGCCAATCATTGTTATTGGCTTCGTTATTTAAATAAATTATGAATAGTTCGTGACTATACGCGCTTGGACTTTTCTAATATTCACGTATCTTAACGTTCGGACTAAGTGTCCTGGTGTAAAACTGCATTGTAGGTGCACCTATCGATCACGAAATTGCTTGTTTATTCATTTAATGTCACATTATGCTACTACAGCTAATTGGACGATGCTCCAGGGGGAGTCCTAATTTCTGCTATTCAGGTGTTATTAGGGCAGGGATCTTAAACGAAGTACCCATACCTCATTTTAAATCCCCTCAGAATGATGGCATAACCATCGATTTTTCACTCCCTTTAATAAGGCCTAAGGCCACTTGCCGGGCTACAAACCCGCGATCTTGGCCATAATAGACGAAACTACTCTTATTGTAAGTCCTAAATCTAAACTATAACCGATTCAGAAAATTCCGTCCAGGTGGATGCACTTATATAATACAAACATGTAAATAAGAGGAGTAATTGATATTGTTTTTGTTTTCATATTAAGTTTTTAACTTCCTAACTTTTACCTATAAAACCTATCGGAATATACTAATATACTTGTTTCATTAATATAGTATACAACGAATCTACTTATTTTTACTTTAACGTTAAAGTACCTTCCTCTTACTCAGGTGTTAGAACAATTTTAAGACTATTACAAAAGACTTAATTGGTTTCGAATTTGACCGTGTTGATTAATTGTTCGCCAACGTTTCGCTAGGTATGCTGCTGACTACTTCAGGGTTGAAATGAGAATTTGAAATGCGATTCTTCAGATGATATTGAATTTTGAAACTTGAGACTATTTGTCACCACTAACGGGTAATAAAATAATTCGTACCACCGTACTATTTATGAAGGTCGCGGAAAAAATATTGAATTATTTATTTATCCTAATGTGTTGGAATAATCATGAAAGCCTTTTAAAGTATTCAAATACGATTTTTATGGGGTTTTTTTGTTGTAATTTGCGAGATACGGCTCAATATTTAGGTTACTTATTATTTTCCTATTATCCTATTGATCGGATTCAAAGTTATATTCTTTAAAATAATAGTTTGAGAACAAAAATAACAAATTGTAAAAGTGCAATAAAAATCGACTAGGAAGTTATAGGGACTCTTGCATGGTATCTGTATGGCTGGATGTAAAAATATCTTGTAAGTCTTCTATTACCCCCGCATCTTCAATAATAAAATATTTGATTGCTACAAATTGATAGTTCTGGTTTCAAACTCTTCCATTACCGTTAGTTGTGAAATACGATTCTTGGTCCAACTGATATTATTCCTCACGTTTTTCGGACCATTCTGCCGGAGATCATTGATACCAAGACGGACGATTGATTTCATAATGGATTCCATCTAGCGGTTAGGCTTTCCTTTCTGTGTTTGAGTTACTAACTCATCAGAAACACAAGCTACACACCTGTGGTTCAGTTATGTGGTCGTTCGCGGTAGTTGTGGAGAGTTTATTCTACCATCTTCCGATTAATCATAACCGTTACAGTTATCTGTTAACAACTGTGGAAAATACAATGTTGTTTTCCTCCTTGCTCAACTACTACTGCTTCTAGTACTCGATTTGTATGCCTAATGCTTTAAGTACTTATATGAAAACTTTAATGGCCACTCACACAACATGTGTATAATGGTCATATCTACATATGTGTGTGTGATGCTGACGCCAATAGTTTTTGGCCGCTACCACAATATCTGTTTAAGATTTATAAACGAAAACAAGCTTGGATATTGCGTCTGTCATTTTAGATAACTATTGTTTTATTGGATGTTTTTAATTTTAATTCTTTAATGCTGTGCTGTCCGGTTTTGTTCAGGTGGGTTACGGGGCAAACAAATAAATAATGGAATTATCGTGGATGAAAACTTATGATAGTAATCCTGCTTCATTTAGCGTCATTAGTTTAGATCCGATTGAAATTTATTCAGGAGGAATATAGCATCAATTGGTTAAAATATTAGAAAGAAATATGGATAAATATGTGATCGTGTGTTTGACGAATTATATTAGAAAACTAACATTTTTTATATGTAAGATATGACAAATACCCTTACAAACTGGTAAATGTGTTGTAAATATGTTGTTTAAAGTGTTTATTTGTAGATTTTGATTTATTTGATGAATTTACATAAATTTGTTTTAAAGTAATTCTTCAAAAATACAGCCAGCCCCTGGCGAAATGCGTACGCGGCGTAGACATACGGCCAATAAAGTGTTAAAATTGTAAATAAATGTTTGCATAATGAGAACCTTACTATTTTTAAGGGTCATCTTTTTATTTGCATTTCTTCTATTGAAATATTCGACAGATTTTTGTTTTCCATTTTTCTATGTAACCTCATGAAAGATTTATTACTTCTGCTACACACACCTACTGTTACATTGCCGAATTAGAACAATACCCTCGACTCACAGCTTTCCCATTCCAACAGACTTTCTGCCGGGAAAGTTTTACTACTAGTGACCTACTATGGCGTGAGTTCTCTACGCAAGTCAAATAAAACAATAATGTTTCCGAAGATGTTATTGGTTATGGTTTCGGTATCTATGGGATTACCATAGTTAATATCTAATGTAGTAACCCGGCTGTCGAAAAAAACGGTTGTTTATGTTGTGTGTGTCTGTTTGTTTATTGGTGTATCGTAGAATGTAGTGAATTTCAAATATATTTTGTAATGGGAAAGGGAGTAAATATAATATATAAATCTTTATAGAATAATAATTTTTCGAAGATAAGGTTGGATTTAATCATACCAATATATAAAAATAGGGGTAATTCAAAACTGGGAGTGATTTAGTTCCTATGAACGGTGCTAGTTATTTTCCAATCCAAAGATTTATTATAATTATAAACAGTTTTTTCTTCTGTAAAATATTTTTTTATGATTTGCTACCTCTTTTCCATGCCAATGCATCAATTATTCAATATTTTCCAATTAATATATATATTTTTTTTTAGTTTTACCCAACTTTGGGATACTTGGAATCAATCATAAGTAAATTTTCTCAGCAAGTGCTTTTCTCTCCAGCCAGTATTGCTTCATCTCCTACTCATTTCCTCATCGGAGTTTTTGATCGTTTGCTTAGTTCTCGCCACAAACCTTATCCTCTTGTCTCGAGTAATACTCTAGGCAGTTCCATCCATTAGCATATCAACCGTAACACAAAGCTCTTTATGTCCCCCTCTGCTTACTTAAATCAGTTCGGTTTAGTTTTTTATTTCGAAGGAATTCAAATATATTTTTTGTAAGCCTATTTCCATTAATTCCCAGTATATGTCCATAGAAATTAACCCTTCTTTTCCTGATTGTGTAGGTGATCCTTTCTGTTGCTTTCTACATTAGGGTTTCATTTCTTTTGTGGACTACTTTGTCATTGAAGAATGTAAGTGCTACAATTTTCTTTAATATCTTCTGTTCTTTAATCTCCAACCTCTTAATTAGGGCCTTATTGGTATTGGACAGTGTTTTCGGTCCATAGAGGGCTTCAGGTTTAATCACCTTATCATAATGCCTTATTTTTTAATTCGAGGAGGTCTTTTTATTATGAAGAGTCCAATTGCAACTGTATTTAATATATATTTGATAGTATGTTGTTTTAACTTGTGTTATGTGGCGAGATGGTACAAATAGTGCCCACATTCACGGACTGCATGGTTATTAAAATGTGGAAATAGGAATGATAGGAATACTGTTATGCGATAATACTGTTCTTAACTCTCTGTAGTCTATTGGCGATTTTTCCCTATCGAATATTTTTTTTTAAAATTTATTTATTGATATTTACAACTGTATTACAATAATACAACAAGTAAATAGGATAAGTGATACATAATGACATGATAATGACAAGTAGAGAAACTACCCACTGGTAGTACTCAAATCAAAGTTCAATTAAGAAGGTCACGTGGCCATCTTCTTTTTAGACGCCTCGGAGGATTATCGGGAATGGAAGAGGAAGCTAGGTTTGAAACTAGAGGGTTTTGAGTAGGAATGAAGTTTGTTATGAAAGGATAGATACCGGGTTCGGGCCAAATCAGCAACAAAAGGGACATTAAGGTCGTTATGGATGACTTTATTCTTAACAAAATAAGGAGCATTGAGGATTTTACGAAGGATTTTGGATTGTAAGGATTGGATACGAGAGGAATTCGATGGCTTAGTGGACCCCCAAAGCTGTACTCCGTAAGTCCAAATAGGTCGTATGATGATCATGTAGATGAGTCTTTTGTAGTTAATTGGGAGCTTAGAGCGTTTGTCTAGTAAGTGTTGAATTAACCTGAAACGTCGAGCGGTTTCTTGTCTTTTCAGTCTTGTATGAGGATTCCAGGTTAATCGTTTGTCAAGGTGCAACCCTAAGTATCGGATCTGTTCTACTGGCACCAGCGGGATATTATTAAAGGATACTGAAGGGCAGGAAGTCATTGGTTTACGACGTAAGGTAAAAGTGATTTGAAGCGATTTTTGGGAATTTATTTTAATCCTCCAGTTTTGACACCATTCTTCAAGATAAGTGATATGGGATTGGAGGCTTTGGGATGCAATAACTGGATAACTTTGAACAATAACTTTGAGAATTTATTTTAATCCTCCAGTTTTGACACCATTCTTCAAGATAAGTGATATGGGATTGGAGGCTTTGGGATGCAATAACTGGATTAGTGTTGACTGATAATACACATGTATCATCAGCATACGTGGTAAGGATAGTATTAGGATGAGTCGTATCACTGATGTTGATAATGCAAAAAGACTGAATGATTACATTCTAATTCAGCAGATTTATGCAGGGAATGGAACGGGCGGATGTAAAATAAAATAATAAAAAAATGCCTGTATTGGTTCGGGAGATCTACTGTTTATACACCGTGGAGTAGTTCCGAAATAGCAAACAATGCTAAGAACTAACTTTCACTACGGAACGTGATGGGGTGTCGTGTGTCAGATCCATCTTCCTCATATTTGCCCTGTGATATCCAGGTTTACATAACGATGTGGAATTGCAACAGCACTGCTTACACGGCACAATTCTATTTTCGTAGCATTTTACATTTAAGCCAGATATTTGCATAACGTTATCAGGTTCAGTCATGTTATAAGACTTTCCTTCTGTAATTTGGAAAATATTAATATTTATAGTATATTATCTGATATATTATGGTTGTTATGAAAATATCAATATATTTTTTATATGTGTTTATATTTTTAGAAGGTGATTTTTATTTGCTATATTAAAACTTCAATATTAAAATTTTGGCTTCCACAATCTATATATTTCCTTAAGCAAAAAAAAGTAACTATGTAGCTGTTCATAGTTACTTGGCTGACAAAAAATATTTTTAAAAAGTCTTCTTCATCAATAGTGGTCTATTTTAAATGAATTTTCATCATAACACTTTTTGGTTAGGCACGTAAATATCAAACAAAAATATCCATATTTATAAAGAAAAAAAATTGTTTTTCATTAATATTTGTAAATTAAAAAAATACTTATACTATTACTTACTTATACTTGTACTATTACATACCATTAGTTACAATAAACATTGATAACTTGTTTTAATAAAAAAATAATGGCAGAAAAGTTATATTGGACGAATTTTTTAAGAAACCTATCGCTGAAAAAACATAAGATTTAGCAAAATAGTGACTTTTTTAGTTCTGATTTCCATAGGAATTATCAATGTTGTCCTTCTTATGACCCAGCTAAATATTGTGATTAACTTCATAAAATGCATTTAAAATACATATAAAGTACCTGTTGTACACTGTGCTTGCAACTTTCTTAACTTGTCCTTTATTATATTATTATGCCTTATCGTTTATTAAAAAAAAAGAGATACATCAGGATGTGGTTAGTGATTTATTTAGCATACTTTTATTTCGGAATAGTAATGATATATTTATTCGGTTTATCAAAAAACACTTATACCTAAGTTCGAAGCCATGTAGTTTGTGGACCCACATACTCTGTTCACTCTGGAACAGGACGTGTAGGGAGGAAATAGTGGTACAAGATATATTTGACAAGGTAACTGTCCTATGTCATGTACAGAGAGAAGGCTCTACCGTCTTTGTCAGTGACTTCCAGCTCTATCTTCCTCCCACAAATATCTTTCTAGTCCAAACAAAGGTTCTTCATCAGTTTGGAACCCGGTTCCACCCTGAGGCCTCTCGAGGCTTATTTCGCTGTGTATAAATACAATTTTAGTCAACTTTTTATTACCCACAGTATGACCGGTTAACTCTGTCGTTAGTAAATGTTCTGGTACTCAGGAAAATCTGTTGGTACTGAGCTTAATAGTTCAGTAAGAATACAATATTAATTATTATTTCTTTTATTTGAATTTTTTGAATCAGCGATTTTGAAGAATATTATACATGATACATAATAGAATAATATGTACATGTTTCTTTAAATGTTCATTTATTAATGTTATAACTCTTAAGATGAATACGTTTTAATTATTTTGATACAGGTGAGTAGTTGAAACTTTGATGAATTCACTTAGTAAGTATACATTTTTTGTTAAACGCTGATATTTTGTAATCAAGCTCCTTGTAGATTAATTGGGTTCACTAATTTCAGTACTCATGTTATAATAAGAGAGGGTTATTAGTGCTCTAAAAGCATTAAACACATTATTATACAAATAATTTATGCATACATGTATGTGTATTTATTAATTTATGTATGTATGTGTATATTACATGTATACATATAATTTCAGTAATGGTTTAAATAATGTGCAAGTTCAATTTATATGCTAGTTTAAATTGCCAATGACTTACCAATTTGTTTGTTTGTTCATTTAACGTCACTTTATGCTGCTATGGCTAATCGGACGATGCTAAAGTGGGAGCTCTAAATTTTGCCTATCCAGGTTCAATTAGGATAGGGATTTTTAATCACTACCTGACATCGTACAGGCTTGGGACCCCCGTTTAACGTCCCTTCCGAAGGACGGCGTAACTAAGAATTTTTTACTCCCTTAAAATAATCCTAGGGCCACCTGCCGGGCTACGAACCCGCGATCTTGGGCTTAGTAGTTAACCACTAGACCATAGGTGACCGTCAAAGTGAAGATCTTAAAAGACTTACCAATTTTATATTTAATAATTAAAAATAAAACATTTAAAAAATGACGAATGGATGCGCGCATTTCTAAAATACAAACACTTTTACCTAACCATTTATTGTAGGAATTTTCGGTCAAGACTATGGTAGGATTGGGTCGGAAGAAGATGGAAATAAAAGTTTATTCTCAGGAAACTCAGAAAAAATACAAATTTACTTTTTAAAAACGACAAGCTACATTAACAATTATTTCCAGGAAAGTCGCGATATCTTAATCAATTTCATCGTCTTTATCACATATAATTGCATTTAGCACAGCTTTCACGTCTAAAGCATTATTCAAATAAAAAATATATTACTCGACTATAATAATAGAAAATAAGATAGCACACTGAAATGAAATACAAATTCGCTTTACACTATTTGTGGATACGTGGGTTTACGGTTCTCCCCCACTCCTCCGATCTCAACGTCAGTTTGAGGAACTTATTTTGGTCTAGTCCCATTTGAGACGTAAATATTCTTTCACGCTTCCCAACTAGTCCTCGCTCTCTCTTCAAATAATATAATGAAATCGATGGTATATTTTTTTATTTTAATTTCTGATTGATGTATAAATTAAACTATTTTGTTTGGTACTAGTAACCAGTTTTACTACCCTAATCACAATCCATGAAGGGTCTTGGGGTGAGTGCGTGATAGAGACTGCACTGTCTCTAGGGCAACGGTTGTACTAGGACATGATTTGCCAGATATGACGCTTAACCCATAGGTTTTCCCCCAACTAAAGTCACCCGCCTGGCAAACTTCTGAAGGGTTGATTATTCACTTGATTGATTATTCCAATAAAACGCTTAACCGAAACGAGTCTCGGGAACGTTTGCAAATCCCACAGATTCCATCTTCGGCTGTTTAATAGATTGAAGAAACTTAAGTTTAATTAAATCTACCACAGCCGGATTTTAAGCTGGGACCTTCGGCAAGGCAACTTAGTGCTCTATCGCTGAGCTAACCAGCTCCCTTCAGAGTTCAATTGCACCAAACACGCAAAGAGAGCTTTTATCATTTATTATGACTTGAGCTCAGATTTCGAGCTGTAAGAACTATAAAACGTGCAATAAAAACGTAAAAATGTGCTACAAATAGTAAAATCCTGCCATTCGCTTCTTCTATTAAAAAAATATAAATCTTGAATACACTTTCATCTTTGACACCATAAAATATTTGATTTGAGTATTGTGCTGCTCTAAGTTCTATAGATTTACATTTATTTGGACATTTTTGGCTACATTCTATTTGAAAAAAATATGCTTGGGAGATGCAATCCTGACATTCATAAAACATAAGAGAGAATTTAAAATATTTACTTTATTTATGAGAATATAGGATACTTTTGAAGTGATAAAACATTCAAAAGATTAGTTTGTAAAATATCGATTTCTTTAATGTGTCTCAGGGTGGGTTGATTCGTTGTTGCTGCTAGGCTTTCAATTTTTTTTCTCTATCTTTGTCTGGGAATAGAAAAAAATAGGGTCAGACGGAAATGATAATAAGAGTGGCATTTTTTAAATAATCCAGATATATGTGATTTTCTAAGAACATCTCTGAAATCGGACTAGTAAGACCGTAAACATCTCTACATTTTTTGTAATTTATGTATGAGATGGGCTCGGAGGTAACATTCTAAGTAGCGCAGTCTGGTAGTAAGTAAGTAAAAACAAGAATCTTCTTAGGCCATTTTGACAGTCATGATCAATTAGTATACTTGAATTTATTTTGATTAAAACAGTATCAAAAGTATATTATTATATACAAATTACACCGAAAGGATGTCCATATAGACTGAAATTATTACTGAGTGCCTCTTAAATTTCGAATATTTAATCTTTCTCAGACCCATAAATTGAGGATACATTTTCGGATATAATATTAGAAACTCAGATCTAAAACATGCAATTGAGATAATAAATATTTTAGAGAAAATAATATATAATATATGCATATCGATTTTTCTTCGAAATGACTTATTTGTACGTTAATAAGGGTTAAGTCTGGCGTTGACATTGAAAAGTAGTTATTGCTTACGTTACCATTTCATTATATCAACAGGAAGTTTTATTTCATTATTATTATTTATCTATTGCGATTGGACCCAGGAGGATCACGCAAAGCATTCTGTTGTGTTTTTCCACACTTTCTTCAACTTTTCTCCTTGCATTATTTTTCTCTCCTTTGTCCATTTTGTTCCTGGTTCCTTCAATGCTTCCTTGCCTGAGATTACTATCCACTTTATTACAACATTTTTACACCCCTTCGCTCTATTTTCGCTTTTTTTAAAAATATTTTAACTTGCCTAGTGGTGAAGTTGACTTGACCTTTGTATGCAGGTAATATTTCTATTGATGAGTCTTGTTGTGGTATACAATTTTATTCTTCGTGGAAGAAAGTGGTCCGGGCAGAGGCCACAATATATTTCATGTAGAATTGAAGAAAAACTTTACTGATTAGCCAGCGTTTCGAACCACTTTGTAGGTCTTCTTCAGGGCTATATGCAAAATACAGACAATTAAGAATAAAATTGGTACAAATATATTAAAACATATATAATATAAATAAACAAAAGTAAGGCGAATACAGGCAATAAAAATGATCAAGATGCACATTAAGGTAAATATGAAGGTTAGAATGTATGAGTGTATAGTATAAACAACGAAGTGCCAGAAAGGTAGTAAAATACATAATGAATTTTTATTGCCTGTATTCACCTTACTTTTTTTAATTTATATTTACTAATGTTTTAATATATTTGTACGATTTTTTATTCTTAATTGTCTGTATTTTGCATATAACCCTGAAGAAGACCAACAAAGTAGGTCGAAACGTTGGCTTATCAATAAAGTTTTTCTTTATTGTTCAAGAAATTCATTGTGACCTCTACCCGGACCACTTTCTTCCACATATATTACCAAGGTCAACAATTATCATTCAATAACAATTTTATTCTTCATTTTCTAATCTGTAGCCAGGGTTGAGATATTTTCTGGGGTCTTTATTGATTTTCATCGGTACCCTTCTTCAGTTAATTTTGAACCTAATAATAATTTTGCGTCCTTCTTTTACTATTCTTACATGTTACATTTTTTGTGGATTGTGAGTCTTTCATTTATTACTGCTACTTTAATTACTGTACAAGTAGTGCCTGATCTTTTGGCTACAGGGAACTTTATTACTTTATATAAAATAGAAAATTACTGACAAAGTTACTTACCTTCATAATTACCTTTTTTTGCGAATGTTTGTATAATCCAGTAATAATTAATTTTTTTAAACCTAGATCTGAAAGGTAATAATGTTTTTTAAAAGCCATGGACAGCTATCATATATAAACGATGATATAACGCTCGATTATCACAAAATTATGTATATTATTGAAGTGTATTACTTATTTTCTTCGATATATACTTATGCGTTTAAAAATATTTTATTCTATAGATTTGCTGGGATAGGAAGAATTTTTACCTCCTCTCCATTGAATATGATAGTAGATAGAAATTATTAGTGTATTTCTTTTACGGATGAAGAGAATTCCCAACCCCAAGAACAGAATAGCGGTCTTGTTAAATTCTAAAGCTCGTTAGGAATGAAACAAAAGCCGGTAGTGATTTGATAACGAGGGAGCCAGTCTGTGATATAACGCTATTATTTATTTTATTCTGCTTGCATTTGTTTTTGTGTTTTTTTTTAGTTTGAATTTGTTTTCTATGTATTAAATGAATCTCTGATAGACACAAAGGCAGTACTTTATTTTATTTAAATATATTCATATGTATATAGAAAGCGGGAATAGCGCTGAGTGCTATTGCGAAAGTTCCGGGTTCGAATGCGGATGTGGCAGATAAACTATTTTATCAGGGAACAGGCACGGAAGGCAATGTTGGATCATCAGACCCTCCTGGGGCTCATCCAGCCTCTATAATGGACACTCTTAATTAAGAGAAAACTTGGTGCTTGAGCGTGATCTCGGACAAATAACCAATGACCTCCCTGCCCAACCGTTGTCCTTTACAACAGTTCAGTCTCTACCATGTACTGAACTCCAAACCGTTCACATTAGGGTCTTTCTTCCTTCTTGACCGCTGGACTACTTGATCATTGTCCAATTTTCACCTGTAAGGAACTTCAATGGAACTAGCTGGACCCGTTTTTTTTTGTTTTTTTTTTAAGGAGCTGTTACTTCTCTACCTCATTCTTTTTCAGATGGACCTGGGACAGTTTCTCTCTGTTTCTTAAACCGAGAGTATTAAGTCTCTTTTTCACTTTGATCTTCATAATCAGCTTTTAAAATGATTACTAGTAACTCCTGAATATATGAACCAAGCAGAGATTGCTTTTCGTTCTCAACCATATATCCTCAATTCTAAAATGGGAAAATGCGTCGGACGGGGTAATGCTCTCATCTCATCTGAATGGACATCCGCCAAATTTTAAATATATCACAAAAAGTGACTTATAGGACTCTCGACTAAACTATTCAATTAATCTCACTAAAGCAAATTCAATTAATCAAGTTTCCGAGTGAAAAGTTTACTTGCTCTTGGATTTAATCAAAGCTAACTAAACTTACAGCGCTAGTTACATTAGCTAAACTTGGCTGCCGGGTTAGTTTTAGCATTGTGGTTAACTTGTTCTGTGTGTTTATACTGTTCCCAGTAGCTTATCCTGTTATTATCGTTACCTCAAAACTAACAGCTGGGATATGAAAGCTATTACCTAACAAGCAAACAGTGAAAGAAGGGGTGAAACTTAATGGAAGGTTGTATTTGTTGTTTGTTAATTTACGCTGCTATGGCTAATCGGGCGATGCTGCAGAAGGAGACGTAGATTTTGCCTTTCCAGGTACAATTAAGGATCTTTAACGAGTTCCTGACAGCGTACAGGCTCCCTATATCAAGCCCCCTCCGACGGACGGATTGAACAAGCGTTAGATAAATTACATTTGTATATAGATTTTTATCTACATTTTGTATATAATTTCCTATTTTTATTAATTGGAGAATCAAAATAAAATTGTCTATTCATTGGACATAAAATTTCATGATATTTAATACAGATACTAGGGTATGTACCGAGTTTGAGACTAGCTGCAGCAGTTAAATTGTTTATAAAGGTATAGTCCATGGATTTATTCCACTAATAAAGACATTGGACTGCATCATCCAGCCAATGTGTGAAAAAGAAAAATCTGGGAGTTGAACGTGGTCTTGAACAAATCACCTCCAAGTACAAAATTCAACAATACTGTTCCTACCAAGCATGGGTTATGGGAACAATAAGACCCGCCATGTCTTATGGTGTAACAATTTTTTTTTAAATATATAGATTGATAGATAAAATTTACTCTTCAAAATTAACTGAACAAAAAAACAAACAAAAGACGATACCTAGGGTTTTTATTTACTGGTAGGTTTCCCATTTTGTATTTTTTGTTTGCATCTAAGTTACAATTTAAATAATAAACGTTTCTGTTGGGTCTCCGTCCCCTAATGCAAATATTGATGAACATATCCATTTTTAAAAAATCCGCAAAATTATTATAAATATTCCTTCGTCGTTGATTTTGTAATCATCTTCGTTTTTCCCAATTTTCAAACTATTAACCTTATGGAATTTTTCTTTTATTTATCGATCATTTTTTTTACTAATCGATTTTTCGAGAAACAAATGTACGTATTATAGATATTATAATACTTTAAGTAAAAGTAAACGGGAACGGTTGATCCTAATGTAAAGAGTGCCAAGAAAAAGAGAGCTTTTTTGGCAAAGAGCTATCTTGTAATTTGTTACGCCCTGGTTACAGGAATCCCTCTCCTAATTCTTCGGATAGTGATAGAATAATAGTGATTTACTTTTATTTTCGTGTCTAGCTTCTTTCGGGATTTTAAGCTATTTATTTTAGGTTTACTGTAGTTGTAAATCTGCCTTTATAACTTTTATTTAGTCAATTCGGTATCGGGAATATATTTTTAAACTTTTCTCCTTCTTTCTTTAGAATAAGTTATATTTTTGTTTACTTAATGTATTATTTTGAGTTCAGACATTGTTAACTTCTATTTTATCGTAAAATCAACAGTTTAAAAAATGGTTAAAAGAAAAACTATACCACTACAACCCATGAAGGGTTTTGGGTTCAGTACATGTTACAGACTGTACTGTTTTGGGTTCAGTACATGTTACAGACTGTACTGTTTTGGGTTCAGTACATGTTACAGACTGTACTGTTTTGGGTTCAGTACATGTTACAGACTGTACTGTTTTGGGTTCAGTACATGTTACAGACTGTACTGTTTTGGGTTCAGTACATGTTACAGACTGTACTGTTTTGGGTTCAGTACATGTTACAGACTGTACTGTTTTGGGTTCAGTACATGTTACAGACTGTACTGTTTTGGGTTCAGTACATGTTACAGACTGTACTGTTTTGGGTTCAGTACATGTTACAGACTGTACTGTTTTGGGTTCAGTACATGTTACAGAGTGTACTGTTTTGGGTTCAGTACATGTTACAGACTGTACTGTTTTGGGTTCAGTACATGTTACAGACTGTACTGTTTTGGGTTCAGTACATGTTACAGACTGTACTGTTTTGGGTTCAGTACATGTTACAGACTGTACTGTTTTGGGTTCAGTACATGTTACAGAGTGTACTGTTTTGGGTTCAGTACATGTTACAGAGTGTACTGTTTTGGGTTCAGTACATGTTACAGACTGTACTGTTTTGGGTTCAGTACATGTTACAGACTGTACTGTTTTGGGTTCAGTACATGTTACAGACTGTACTGTTTTGGGTTCAGTACATGTTACAGACTGTACTGTTTTGGGTTCAGTACATGTTACAGACTGTACTGTTTTGGGTTCAGTACATGTTACAGACTGTACTGTTTTGGGTTCAGTACATGTTACAGACTGTACTGTTTTGGGTTCAGTACATGTTACAGACTGTACTGTTTTGGGTTCAGTACATGTTACAGACTGTACTGTTTTGGGTTCAGTACATGTTACAGACTGTACTGTTTTGGGTTCAGTACATGTTACAGACTGTACTGTTTTGGGTTCAGTACATGTTACAGACTGTACTGTTTTGGGTTCAGTACATGTTACAGACTGTACTGTTTTGGGTTCAGTACATGTTACAGACTGTACTGTTTTGGGTTCAGTACATCTTACAGACTGTACTGTTTTGGGTTCAGTACATCTTACAGACTGTACTGTTTTGGGTTCAGTACATGTTACAGACTGTACTGTTTTGGGTTCAGTACATGTTACAGACTGTACTGTTTTGGGTTCAGTACATGTTACAGACTGTACTGTTTTGGGTTCAGTACATGTTACAGACTGTACTGTTTTGGGTTCAGTACATCTTACAGACTGTACTGTTTTGGGTTCAGTACATCTTACAGACTGTACTGTTTTGGGTTCAGTACATGTTACAGACTGTACTGTTTTGGGTTCAGTACATGTTACAGACTGTACTGTTTTGGGTTCAGTACATGTTACAGACTGTACTGTTTTGGGTTCAGTACATGTTACAGACTGTACTGTTTTGGGTTCAGTACATCTTACAGACTGTACTGTTGACATTTGTGAGTTTGACGAGTCACCTGGGATGGGCTGCATCTACAATGCCGAAGCGTTGGCACAATTAAAAAATAAGTTTCACTTATTTTGTATTATCTTATACTGCACCGATCATCATAATTATTTAGTCAACTATTTTCCACTAAAATATGCAGATTTCAATTTAAATTTGATTCAAGATTACTTTTTGAATTATCTATTTATGGCTTAGTAATCGTAAAAGGAAGTTGAGAGGTTCCCACAACAGATGTCATGTATTAGTATAAATATTTTTATTGTTTAATGAAAACGATAAGTTAGAACAACAACACTTTTCTAAATGGAAATTTGACCTCAACGTTCAAAAATATAGTGCAAAAATGTTCACCCTTAGATGCCCTTCAGACCCCCTGAGGTAGTGCTCAACGGCAGCAACCTTCCGTGGAATGAAGAAGCAACAAAATATCTCGGAATTTATTTAGATCGTCGTCTTATCTGGAACCAGCATATCAACACTAAATTAACACATTAACAGGCCTACGCACGATTAGCTCTACTTTATCCGATAATAAATAGAAAATCTAGATTAAAACCAGAAACAGCCTTGTTAATTTATAAAACCATTCTTAAACCTCTACTAATGTACGGTTGTGAAGTATGGGGTGCAGTGTCAACAACAAAGCGAAACAAATTACTAACTTTCCAAAATAAAATCCTACGAATCGCAGTAAACGCGCTTGGTTTGTACGAAACGACAACTACACCGAAAGCTAAAACTAGAGACGATTGAAGAATTCATTATATTTTATTATATTATAAAATAACATTATATTTATTATAAAATAAACTTAAACAGAATGGGCAGTCATTAAATAAAAATGTTTAAAAAGTGGCTACTTCGGGAAAAATAATGATCTAAATTTTGGAATGGTCTTATTGTTTTTCTCCAAATTCCTAGACAATTAAATAATATAATTTTTAAATAATATTTATAAATAATGCACTCGTTTCCACACCACCGCAGGGGTAGAGTGCCGGGGTGCGTTTTTTTTAATGTGGTATCCCCAGTAGGCCTAGTCCACAATCGTCTATGATTTTCAAGGTACAAAATCTTGGTGGATTTGGAACTACTATTGATCGCTTCAGATCTTATATAGATTTCGGCTAAAGCTGTTGGGGTCCATTCATATTACTTGGGTACAACCTCAACTGACAAGAGGGCAGCGTTGCTCTGATAAGAGTAGGAAATGACTATTTAATTGTGTACAGTTTTTAGTGTGTAAACTACTGCAAGCACACCGTAAAATGTGTAAGATGCAGCGGCTCACATATTATTTCTGAATGTCTGCGACTAGGCGAACCTAAATGCTTGAATTGCGAGCAAGGGTCGAAGATTCGTTCCCAAAGAATCGTTCCTAATAGATCTCATTCAAATCGTTCGGAGCAGGAGCAATATTTTATAAGGAAAATCGTTCCGATCTGGACCGGAACGAAATCATTTTGTTATAAAACAACCGCTCCCGAACGGGTCAGAATCCGTCAGGAACGATATTTTTGGATCCCTTGAGGATTTGAGCATCTTTTGCGGATAGGATTCGAAATAGAGCATTTTCGGAAAGAACGTTATTTTTTCTACCTTAAATAATGGTTTCATTTAGAGCAGCAAAAATATAAATATATCGGTTTCATCCCCTGATTGCGAGGGAGGGCACGTCACTTCTTATAGTAAATGCTTCCATAGAAAAAAAATAGAAGAAATAGCGACTAAAAGGATGGAAGAAAAGAGATCTAAGCAGATCAGTACTAACTAAACATACCCAAACTAATGACTAACATCATGACAGTTCACCCAGGTGTAGAATACGCATTTTATCTACAAAGTACCAAAATTACAACCAAACCACTACCATCAATCGGTAAAACCAGTCTCCACCACCATTAGAGCCTCCACAAACTTTCGCCTATATACCTCAACCACCCCAGACGAACCAATCGAATTTCATGTTAGCTCTTGTCAATCAGATGGCTCAGCTCATGGCACCTAAGGTTTATAGGAGTAGCTGGCAAAGTTAACAAACCTGCGAATAGGATAACGTATCTCGGTGTCACCTCGACCGGCACTTGACGTTATCCCAACATTGCAATAAGAAGATCAGGTCGGTGAGAACCAAATCTTACAAGCTAAATCATCTTTTAACCTCACCGAACTTATCACTTCACCTCAAAGTAATGATCTATAAGGCAGTTATTAGACCAGCCTCTCTCTACGGGGCCTTTATGGGGCGCCTATGTTGAATAACAATTCGCCAACAACTTCAAAAAGGCTCCAACAATTCCAAATCCGTATGGTGAAGCGTACAGTAAGGCACACTTCTCTACAAAGAACGAAATCAGACAATAATACACGAGACTCTCGGACTCCCGACGGTAACGGACTTCATCACACGGAGGCAAATCAAATTCTTTGATGGCCTCCAACACTGCACGAACCCACTATTCAACGTGCGATCTAGTGCTTCGATTGCTCTTTTATGGGACATTGTAGATTCATCCCAAACCAACAGCTTACACTGCTGTAACATTCTTACTCGCACACTGATTTTGCTAATGTTACATACTGGAATGCAATGGCAGTTTTAGAATTGAGTGCGCTATTCGTGCCCCACTAAGTAGCGTAGCAGCTATTCCAGAGGAAACTACTGCAAAAAAAAAATCTAGCTTAAATTCAGACCTTATCAATTCATAAAACCATACTTAGACCTCTACGGTTGTAAAGTGTTGGATTTAGTGTCTACATCAAAGCAAAAAAAAATGCAAACCTTCCAAAATAAAATCCTACGGATCGCAGTGAACACGCCTTGGTTTGTACGAAACAGTCAACTACACCGAGAGCTAAAAATAGAGACGATTGAAGAAATTAATATTAAAAAAACTAAACTTATTTCCCTCCCGTTACATCAATTATTTTATATATACATTTTTGTGCAAATGTGTGGCAAAAAGATAAAAAATTAGATATCAAGCATAAAGAATTTTTTTTGGAATATTTATATATTATAACTTTTATTCAAATGTGTGGCATTCGGAAAAGTTTTCTGGCTCCTTTTCTCAATTTATAACAATTTTTGGAATATTTAAGATTCGGTTCTCACCGACCTGATCTTCTTATTGCAATGTTGGGATAACGTCAAGTGCCGGCCGAGGGTGACACCGAGATACGTTATCCTATTCGCAGGTTTGTTAACTTTGCCTGCTACTCTATTATCTTTAGGTAGAGGGCGCTTATTCTAATTGGGACTCAGGATTAACTGTAATATTCAATCCGTCCAGTCTTTTAGTTATTTCCTCACAGGTCACCTCCGCCTGCCGTAGAGCTCTCTCTGCATTCAATGAGCTACTGTAGATGGCGATTACTCAAATTATTTTTTCTTTAAACGTCCTAGCTTTATTCTAAATTGGATTTTTTTCCAGAGGTTGGTTGTGTGTTTACCAACTTACTAATTATTAACACCCTCAATATATTATTCATAAGTATATTATTATTTAAGTATGACCCTTATTATTATGCACTTCGGCCTAAAAAGGCCCATTGTGCTTGAGTCCTAAAAAAATCCCTAACATAGGTCTAGACTTCTGAGAAATTTTAAATAGTCTTTAAACCTCAGTTCTTAAAGTTCCTTGTATCCACCGGGGCCAAGGTCAAATGTCCTCTTTCGACTTAGTGCTATACATTCAAAGAGGATGTGCCAAGGGGTTTCGTCCTCCTCTTTGCACCATCTGCACCTAGGTTCTTGTTCAATGCCTAGGAGATGCATGTGTTTCCTGAGTTTACAGTGCCCAGTGATGGTTTCAACCATACTTTTGAGGTCGGTTCTCGACGAGTGAGCAGCTTCTTTCTTGATTTTATCAGAAAGATTATCGTTGGGATCCTTTATGAAAAGTTTTGTATGCCTTATCTTGGCTCTATCCCAACGTGTTTTTATCTTCCTCTTGGCTAGTTTATTAATTGTATCCTTAGCCAGGGGAAGGGGGACCCCGCACCATGGTTCTGGTCCAATACATAAGTATATAGTGCATTTGGGTTAAATAAGCACCAAATGAATTATACTTTATTCATACAACTTAAAATCCGATTCAGTAATATAGTAAATACATTAATGAACTATTGACTTGATATAATTCCAAAAATTTGTGCAAGTAGAGAAAAAAGTGTTTAGCCTATTTACCGACAGGCCGACCTCAGCGCTGGCAAACACACGTACAGACACTCAACATGGACTGAGTAAACTACTAACAAACTCCAATCAGACAGAACTAGTGAGCCCCATCACTGGATCCCCCACTCCTTCCATCTAAGTAATGTTCAGAAAATTCAATTTCCTGAACAACCCTCTCTTAAAATGCACCTGGTGCAGTAAAAGAGATACCCTGTATCATTATTAATATGTTATTTTTCAAATATTAATAAAAGCCTAAGGGGTTAAGAGAGAAAAAAAAATCATCTTAAATGATTACTCTGGCATCCCAAAATCAATTAGAATAATTTTTGAGAGAGAAGAAAACACTTTATTGAAGCATTACAATCTGCCTCTTGTGGGCAATAAGTAATGGTGCTATGTAGCTACAATCATTCCATAAAAAATCAATAATATAAACGAAATAAATGCATAAATAAATATATACAAGCGAAAAAATATATACAAAAATAAAGTAAAAAAAAAATATATATATATAATAAAAAAAAATATAATAATAATAAATAAAACATAAAAGAATTAGAATAATTAAAAAATATTTAAGACTATAATACATAGCAACATGGAGAATTAATAGATGAATTCTTTTTTTTTTAAGCGGGTTTTTTCTACTGCTATTGTAAAATTTACTTATAAAAGACAACTCTAATTAATTAAAATCATTGTTGTTTAAACATGTAAAGGAAGTCCGGAACATTTATTTACACTTATTGCTGCTTGTATATGTAAAACTGTAAATAAAGGTTTTTTTTTTTGGTATTTTTTTAAATATATGAATAAACTTAACTGAAATAGAGAAATACAGCGAAGCAATAATGGGTACGATAATGCAAAAAAATCGTAAATGAAAAACTATAAAGGATAGTTGTAGTACATTGTGTAATAACTGGTAAGGCATAGTAAGGAAGGAGAACATACTAGATTATACAAATTATTAATTAAAAAATGCGATCAGTAAAAAAAAACAAGATACAGATCGTCGCAGTGCCAGACAGCAGCAACGCGGACCTTTTCTTCTTCAAGTTCTTTTCTCTATCAACCTCAATCAAACACTCCTGATAATTCGTAGTTATGGTGCTAGCCAAGTTATTAACTGAGTAGCAGATTAAAAGATTATTGAGAGCAAATATTTATACACAAAAAAAAAATTTTACTTACGTGAATTAGCTTAGTGATGGAGTTATAACTTCTTCTGCAATTCTTAAACTCAAAAAGACTTCACCCATTGGCGCTAACGATACTTTGATATTTCCCGAAATTCGCTTCTACTAATTTTCTTGTTTTAAATTGACTATTCCATCAGAAACTCAGTTGACTAATGAGAAAAAATTTCGTTCTTACTTTTATATAAATACACTCAAGTATCATAACAACAGAATAATCTTTATTTTATCGTTATTTGCTTAACAAATTTTGAAAAAATCATTAAAGATCGATTTTTAATAATAATAGTAAATCAAGATTGATGAAATAAGTGTAGTAATAAAGAAAATGTTAGTTGACTAAAAGAGAGGGGTACCTAGATGATAACTGTACGCGATATCTGGCCGGACTGAGGGTATTAAGTGTCATACGTATTTTAATTTACTATACATATTTCAATATTATATCTTAGAATACACAGGCTTGTTATTTAAATGTTGTTTTTTAATAAACTTTTAATATTCGGTTAGCAAGAGGAATATGTAATAACCTTAACATGACCAATATTACCACGAGTTAAATTAAATTAGTAGCATAACTCAGTTCACAGTGCATCCTGGAGTGAGCAACATCGCCTCGGTGGCATTTCTTAATTTTATCTTTAACTTTCACGAATTCCTGCCCTACTGTATCCTTTAATAACATTCCACTGATCCCTGTCGAACAGATACGTTACCTAGGACTCCATCTGGACAAAGGGCTCACTTGGAATCCTCATACAAGACTGCAAAGACAAGAAACTGCTCGACGATTTCGCCTACTTCAACATTTACTGGACAAACGTTCAAAGCTACCAATTAATTACAAAAGACTCATTTACATGACAGTTATCAGACCTATTTGGACATACGGAGTTGAGCTTTGGGGCTCTACTAAACCATCCAATTCATCTCGTATCCAATCCTTATAATCCAAAATCCTTCGTAAAATCCTCAATGCTCCTTATTACCATATGTCACAAACAAACTCATCCATCATTATCTTAATATCCCATATGTTGCTGATTTGGCACAAACTAGATACCTATCCTTCCATGAAAAGCTCCATACACACTTGAATCCGCTAGTCTCTCGACTTGCTTCCTATAATATTCCTGATAACCCTCCGAGGCGTCTGAAAAGAAGATGGCCTCGAGACCTTCTACTATAAAACTTCATTGGAGTGCTATCAATGGATAGTTTCTCCACAAGTGATTTTTTTGTTCATGTCCTTTGTTCATACAGCCAATTTACTTGATGTAATGTTATTACAGTTGTAAATATCAATAAATAAAAAAAAAAAAAAAAAATCTTTAACTTTCAACGTACATACATGGCCTTTTACATAGTTATAGTTCGTGTTTCGGTAAAGTGAAATGTGAAGTTTCATAGTAAATTACTGACTCGTAACTTGGGAGTATTAATTAGAAAATTGAGTGATTCAAGAGACAGGAGTCCGTTATCTTGTGTGCAGGCTGCAGCAGGTCCATCCCCACCCACAACCTAAGGTAGAATTAAAGGAATAAAGATCCATCAGAGTGGTAGTCAGAAAATTGCATCCCACACCCCTGCTGACATCATAGAAGAACAGCTCACCGCCATAAGCTTCAAAGTTAGACAAATAACAAATGTCTACAAGAACAATATACGATGTAGCAGGAATGGCTGCCTGCTAATGCAATCAGTTTATGAAACCACTGGACCATCAGTCCCTGCTCTCTCGTCATCAATCCAATTATTATAGATAGTTCCCTTCACTGAATGCCGTAACAGTGATCCCCAACTATTAATGCTATCAATGATTTCTTACGGAAGGACTGTACTTTGTGATTTGATCGTCTAAATATCATTCTTAGTGTCCCTGGGCATGGGGCCTCTTCTAGTGGGCTGATCACTCGGAGGAGAGAATCATCGATTCAAATTACACTAAGTTCTCTCGATTAGAATAGACACAACGGTTACGACACGGCGCTCGAAAGGACATCATATTTGGAATGTGGAATATAAAGACAAATATCAAATGGCAAAGATATTGAAATAGTGGAGGAGTAATTAGTTGAATGTTCATGCAACAACCTATGCCCCATAAAAGTGAAGATGGAAAAAGGCACAATTAATCAACTGGTCATTGTCACTAAATTGAGACTAAATTAGAACGTGTTTTTAAGGAACTATCTGATGACAAGGAAAATTCTATATGGACAATGATGAAACGAAAAATGTTTCAAGTCATTTAAAATATTTCAAGGATGAGTGGGTTCTATAACATCTGGCTTATTTAATATTTTCTTAATAAAAACTAACTGAACATTAGTTTAATTACTGCTACTGATAACTGAACATAAATTTAATTACTGCTACTGAACTTAAGGGAGCAAGGATAATAAGACTAAAAATAATTTTTTTACAGGATTTATTTTAACATCACAATAACAGGCTGGAGCAAGAACTATTTTAACAGGACCTGTGAACAGAATGAAAAGAAATTATTAATAAATAAAATAAATGTTAAAATATATAAATTAAAGTTGGTAAAATACTGATCAGAATACTATGCTTAATCAAAATTCTCATTATGTGGAGAAGGGTAAATAGTAATTTCATCATCATCATATATATATATATAAGTCTGAAAAAAGCCGAAAACTTTCATAAATTTTAATACAATATACTACTACTTACTACTTTGGAACTGGAGTAACTCTATTCGAAAAATTAATTTTAAAAGGAAATGTTATGTGACAATTAGTTAAATTGTTTTATGAAATAAAAGTAAAACATAACTTAGGAGTAACACACTTTAAAGATTAAAGGTAATTTCAAAAGATTTAATAATAGCTGAACTAACAAAAAACATTTTTAAATTACTAAAACTCACGCAAGACTGAAAAGAATAGAAACAGCTAGACGTTTCCGTCACTTCCTTCAACACATACTAGATAAGCGCTCAAAGCTTCAGATCAATTACAAAAGACTTATTTATGTGACTGTTATAAGGCCTGTTATTAAGGACTTATGGAATTGAACTATGGGGCTCCACCAAACCATCGAATTCCTCTCGTATCCAATCCTTGCAATCCAAAATCCTTCGCAAAATCCTAAACGCTCCTTATTTTGTCACAAATAAAAACCATCCATAATGACCTTAACGTTCCATATGTTACCGATTTAGCACACTCCAGATACCTATCATTCCACAATAAACTTCAAACCCATCCAAACCCACTAGTTTCCATCCTTGCATCCAATTCCATCCCGGACAATCCTCCTAGGCGTCTGAAGAGAAGATGGCCTCGGGACCTTCTATTATAGAACTTTATTAGAATGCTGCCAGTGGGTAGTATCTCTACATGTCCTATCATGTATTATTTACTCTTATAGCAATTGTACTAGATGTATGTATTACAGTTGTACAACTCTATAAAATAATAAAAAAAAAAAAAATTACTAAAAAATATGTTTCCACGCGTTGAAAAATAAACATGCAGAAACATATTTGAAAATTTGAATGAAATGTTAGCCTTATTAATTACTATTTTCATCGTAATCAAACATATGTCTTAAACTTACATTTTATCCGAATCAAGATGAATTTCTCAAGTAATACTTCTGACTGAAATGACTGACCAGGAGTATCTGGAAAGAAAATATAAGATAATTGGCATAAAGCGCAATGAGTATTCTTCGCTAAAGGCCAGTAAATAGCTATTGATCAATCAGCAAACACCATAAATTGAATTATTTGTTTTTATTAAGAATGAATAATTAAAATTTGAATTATTTGTTTATATTAAGATTAAATGATAAAAATTTGAATAATTTAAGTTAGATAAAAAACTCCAAGAGGGTTTAATTAATTTAATTTTATATCTATGATAGTTTCTTAGTTCGAATGATTACAAATTTAGAAAGTATAAATTGCTAAGGGGTTGTTAACGATTGTGATATCATTTATAGAAATAACAAATCAGTAATTAAGTCTCATTTTTTATTTTAATTCTCTTGTTTCTGTTACTGGAGTACATCTTTTTTAGTCAATCATTCAAGTAAGTAAAAAATTTTTTTCCAGTCAAATATTTTTTCTTTATTTAAAACCGTTTCAACATTCTTCTGTCATTTTCAATTTACATCTCTTATAAGTCCCTTTCCTTTATTTAATTTAAAAATATTTTTTAAAATCTTTATAAATTTGCACAAATTTTAACCTTTTAGTAGATTGTCAAATAATTTAAAAATTTTCTTATAATACTTAGAGTTTACAATGTACTTCATGGTCATTATTAACATTTATGAATTGCTTTTCAATGCATTTCAGACCCATCGGTAATATTTCGTACTATTTTTATGCTCGAGGTCACTTATAACGTCTTATAATTCGTCTTTCCAGCTTTAAAATCTCGTTAATTAGTACTGTTTTCCAAATGGAGAGAGAGAATAGTGATAGACCAGAGAGCAGAATGAGAAAAAATGTTTTCTAGGAAATCACACAATTTTAAGGGAGAGCGAGTGAGAGAGACAAGTTTTCTAGGAAATCACATAAGTAATTCATACTGTTTTGACTCATTATAATTATAACATTCAAAACTTTTATCGCATCGAAATAGTGATGCAACTTCTTGACAGAATCGATAATGGACTACATCACAAAATCACATTATTTTCAGCTATGGACATAGCCGACAAGGCATGGCAAAACGTTAGCACGAGCACAATAAAAAACTGTTTTGGGGGGCGTGGGTTTACCAAAGCAAAACTTCCGTTTACAGAAGAAGATGCTGATCAAGATGTTGAATGTAATTTGGAATGGGTGAACAAAATAAAGAAAATCACATAACATTCGAAGATTTGGTCCATTTTGACAATGGCCTAGCAGTATCGGGGATGTTAACTGACAAAAATTATAGCCCCATTTGAGGACGTTGATGGTGAAGAGGGGGATGAAGAAGATGATGTACCAACAATTACAGCTAGAGTTGCTAAACAATAAGTCAACAAAATATGCGCCATTTTTTAGCAAAATCGGATGATCGTGATGGTGTATTTTTTGCTTCGACCACTCTTGACGAAGCAATTGGTAATACCAGTCTGCAAGGGTTGCATAAAAAAAAAATATTTTTTTTTAACAAATGTTTGGTTGATGTTTATTTAATTGTACATATTGTATTGTTTATTGCATAGTTTAGTGCAAAACAGTGTTAATTTTATAGCCTTTATTCATACCACATTGAATATATTTCTTAATGCATACATGTTTGCATTAATATTTTTTTAATTTTTTTTATTTTGTATTCCCGATAATTGGCATTCCTGATAATTCGCACCAAATCATCAGTCCCTTGACCATACGAATTATGGGGATTCTGCTGTATACAAATACATATTTGTAATCAACATTACTTTAATACCATTAAAAATGTATTTGGTTAACAATAATTCAAATATGTTGAGTTTGAAAGTAAATATCTAGCATAAAATAATAATAAAATAAAATAATACAATATGTAATATAATCTAGAAATAGTACAATCCCTAATATGTAATTGATCCAATACTTTTCATAATTTATTTTAAACGCAAATTCGATTGATATTGACATCAGTTTTTTAAGAAAAGCTACCTTATCAAAATTATTACGATACATATAGAAATTCACAGCAGGACTCATAGGTGTTTCGGAAATAAAATTTTTGGCAATAATAAATATGGCGTAAATGAATATTTAGATACCTTAAGGTCTGTAATTAAACTGTGTTTTATTATTTATATAACAATGTATAATTTCATGATTTGAAACTAAAATGGCGGACTTGCGCGTAGTACTATACCCTCAGCCGTGTACTATACTCCACAACCCCAGTATCCAGAGAGTCGATACAAGGAGGAGTTGTACGTTGGTATCGAGTGCGCAGGGCGGCCGTACCTGACCTACCGGCTACTATCCATACACCCGCTGCATCCTCTTCCATTCTGCAAGTGCACTACGATCAATAGAAACCCCGGTCCTGTTGAATCGGGTTCAGCCAAAACTGGGTCATCCCTAATCCACCATTCATCATAATCGTAATGCAACAAGGGCGTAGTTGTTTACTCCAATCGGTGAATAATTTACGAATAAAGAACGTTATTCCGTTTAGGAATGAAAAGTGATTACACGCTTAACTTCTGGATCTCATGCTAACGCTAAGATATAGGTTGCTGTTCTAATTTACTGTCTTATAAATATAAATATAAATAAATTAAAACTGTGTTTAAACGAAATTTCAAGCAGTATAACCTTAAATATCATTAAATCATTATATTCTTATACTGAATAATCTTAGTTGTTCATATATATATATATGGGAGAAAATGATCCGGACTGGGGTAAAAAAAATTCTTCTGAGTCGGGAGAACTGTTTATTGGAAAGGAAACGTTTTGACCCATATTGCAGGTCTTTCTCAGTATATTTAACCCTGATAAGACTTACAATGGGTTGGCTTTCCAATAAATAGTTCTCCCTATTTAATGGAATTTTTATTTACCTTCATCCGGGCCTTATTATTCTTTTAAATGTTTTAATTCAATTTAATATATGGGTTGCAGATAAGCTATCATTTCTGCCCATGTAAATTTACAAAATAGTAATTTATTTTATTTTTTTACATTATCTGAAAACTACGAATATTACTACTTTAATCAAATGTAGTTAAATGTTATTTCTATATTAAGATTCTTATCTATATTATCTTTATATCAAATATATATTCACTAAATAATCTATTCTGGTTGGTTACTCGTATTATTTTTGGGCACAGTAGGAAACAATTGTATCTAGAAATATCTGTTGTCATTAAAATGATAGCCAATTAAATAAGGGGGCAGGAAAACCTTATAACCCAATTCACAGAGGCTGGATGAGTCTTAGGCGAGCCTGCAGATCCCACACGGCTGTTTGTAGATTGAAGATTTGTCTTCCATTGATGGATTTGATCCCAGAATCTTCAGTATAGCAACTCAGCCCTTAACACACTACAGGTACCCGCAGTATAGCAGTTTATAGTGCTGGCGTAGGGAATTGGCGACTACATAGCACATTCGTCAAGCTGATGTAGCCACTGGACAATAAATCTGCCAGTGGAACAGTACACCCTACATCAACACCCAAAGGCCAACTACAGTAACTAGGACAACCTTTCCTATATAGGTATGCTGGCCAGTTGGGGTAGCTTGTAAGGGTGGCAGCTCCAGCTGACAGATCTGACTACTCTTTTCCTTTGAATATTGTAATCTTGTAACTTGTATTGTACTATTAATGTATGGGTGTATGTATCATATAATCTTAATGTTTGTAGGAACAATATTTTACATCATGTTTACCATTGTATATACAAATTGATATTTGAAAAAAATAGAAATTAAATTTTGGCGAATTTTATTTTAGAGTGAGTGATTTGGCTGATTTTCACGTTTCATAACGAGCAGGAAAGGTATATTTTACTTATAATGTCCTAAACGTTCGTAATTCACAACCCAAATTCTAAAATGAGAACTTCATTTTGGCTCCGACTCCAGATTTTTTTTACCTACTTCGAATTTTTTTAGTACCTCTAGTCGCTCTGCGTTGGATGCTAGCCAAACTTGTTGAGAAAATTTAACACAACAAAAATTTCTTGAAACTTTATCAATATTAATTATATATACACTTCGAGTATCGATCCAACCATAAAATGATTTCCTTATCGAGGTCTATTTTTTTATTCTTAAGGCATTAATGTTAGATATAGTGTTCATTCGTCTGCCATGAATTGTAAGTTGTCGAAGCTTCTTCAAGCTCATAGGCAGCCATGTGCCACAGGTGGTTCTCACATGTGTTGCCGCACATCATGTTGGCATAAGTGCGTGTTGGCAGCTGTTGTAGAATTCACTCTAATTGTCCTAAACATCTTCTATTACTAATTGCAGCTAATTTACCATTCTTCATCCTCTAGCCCGTTCCCTCCCTTCGTGTATTTCATGCATTCATGTTTTGAGTATTACTTCGGTGCTTTTTAGTTCTGGCTTTGCCTGCGTTTTCAATGCTGTTTTATAATACACTTTTAGCAGTATAATAAATATTATGCCTGATAGCATTCATAGGAAATTAGAAGCAAGAACGAATTTTTCGGTTCGTGAATGACCTGCTTTTACCGTTATTTGTTCAATATTTCATGCATTATTATTTTGCATAAACTAACCTGTCATATTTATGTTTATTATAAATAATTTCTTTTTGTACATGTACACCAGCTTCATAAAATCCTGTCCACTTGTAGTGATCGGGTTTTCTGGTATCTCATTGTAGAGCAACTTTAAATATATAAATCGCACATCGAATTAAAGAATTTTTAAAATTGATATGTATTGTTAACAAGATTATACCTTCAGATAAATTTCGATACAAATTGCGAAATCGTAGTTGATACCTATTTGGCATTGCAAAATATCAATCCTATACTTTTTTTACGAAAAATGTATGTATTTTTTAAATTTAATTTAATTTTATTTGATATTTCATTGATTAGAAGCATTCCCTCTCTCATGTACATTTTCTAGGCAAATTCGGAACCCATTCTTTTTTATTAATGGAGACATTTATTCTTATAATACTTCTAATTATTGTAGTTATACTTCTCTTTTTCAAAAATCTTTAATTTTAAACATCGTAATGCTCTAGACTATTTAAACTTTTGACCAGTATAATGAACGTTTCTCAGTCATTTAGATCTTCTTTGTTATTATGATATTGTTCAAATTTGTCTCGATGGAACCTTCTGTTGAAGATTTTTACAAAAGATTTTCTCATGTAAAATTATCCATAATCTTCTTTGCTTCCCAAGCAATTAGCAAAAATGTTAGACCTTCAAAATTTATGGGAAACAGTTAAACTACTCGTCCTTGTTAAAACAGAATCATGGGAAATAGTGGTGGCTTCTTATCAAGTGGTATGTGCTACGTTAATAATTTTTGATAATACAGTTTTCAATTCATGTACTTAATTAATTTTTCTCCGAATAATTCTTTTTTGAGCATGGGATGATACTTTCCGAAACATCAACAAGGTTCAAATTTAATGAAGGTTTGAACATTGGGTTTAAATAATAGTTTTTTTTATTCTGTTAACACCCATAAATGAACCCAATGGGATCTGCATTGGGCACACTCGGCCACTGTTAAGTGGTTATTCTTAGTTAAGTGAAATTGCAGGCAAATCACTTTCTTGTGTATCCATTGTCTTAGAAACAGTAAACAAAAACTGAGCCTAGTAACCTTCATGGGCTGTAACGTTGGTGTTGGTACAGGCTTTTTATTTTATTTTTAGTAGTTGCCGATCTTATTTCAAAGTTAGCAGCAAGGTTAGAAGGGAAATATAATTTTATTCATATAGAACATTATAAGGAATTATTATCGAATATCAGACGCATTCAATCCTTTCAATCCAAAGTCCTGAGAACTATTGTCAATGCTCCTTATTATGTCTCCAACAAAACCCTCCATAATGATCTCAACATTCCTTTCGTCCTCGATGTCATCCCTACTAAATTTTCAAACTTTCACCAAAACCTTGCCTGTCATCCCAACCCCCTGGCTCAGTAATTATCCGGTTCCACGCATCCATATAACACACCCCGCCGTCTAAACCGGCAATGGCTTCGAGACCTGATATAATAATGTTATTTGGAGTACTGGCACTGGCCAGATTCTCCACTCACGGCCTGTGTATGTGTGAAGCGCCCTTAACCAGCTTCCATTGGCGTTTAATGCCAGTGACGCGGCTGGGAAAGGGGGCTGGGGCCTCCCGGACTCCTGCTTGACCCTCATTCATGAGGAAGAAGCTCAGATTTTGTTTATATCATTGATTTTTTATGGAATGATTGTAAGCTACATAGCACCATTACTTATTGCCCACAAGAGGCAGATTGTAATGCGTCAATAAAATGTTTTCTTCTTCTAAAATAAGGAATTATAGTTTTAAACTTTCTACATGCAAGCCTATAACTCGGATATGATTGTATTATCGTATTATCGTATTTATTGTAGTACAATAAAGGTAAGAAATGTTTGTAGCCACCTAAAGATGAGATATTTACAGTTCTCTTCCCTGCGAATTGCCTATTTTATTTATAAATTAATCCCAGAGTCTAAAACGAAGACGTTTAAAAATATAAACTTATAAATTCAAGTCAGGACTTACTTTACAAAGTTATCAACTTGGACGAGCTCTGAAAAGCCCTTTCTAATAAATTTGTCTCTTATGAATCTCTCTTCCGGAATGCTTAAAACCAAGCACGTTTTCCTTCTACTAGTTTATATAGTACTTTCGAAACCATCTTGCAATAGAAGATTAAGTAATTTAGTGGATTTTGTTTTCCATCTACATTATTTAATATTTTCCTGTTTGCATTATTACATTTTATTTTTAAGCGGAAAATTCAGACAATTTAATGGATTGTTAGGTGTAGAATGAAAAAATTAATGAAGTTTATTTAATTAGATAATAGATTCTTTTAACTTTTAATTTGAAAACAATTCTTTTTTTTTTTCAAGCTGGATAAACGCCTAATTTTATTTAAAGTAGTCATTTTAATGTTTTTCTAAGAAGAAATAAATGGGTTGTTAAACATGTTTTGCTTGTTGTTTTATCTGTTAAAGAGAAAGTGTCTTTTGGCAGCATATTAGGTATTATTTTATTTTCTGCCAAAAGTCTGATCTATGACAGAACTATTTTTATTTGTGTGTTTTTGTCATTTAATTTTTGGTTAGTATAAAACATTTTTATAGCAATTCACTTAAGCAAGTGAAAAAATATTACATATAATTATATTTTTGGTCGTTTGTAAAAAAAAAATATTACAATATATGTATCTATATATATATTTTCTCCCGATTTTTATTTTAAGTCTTAGAAAGCATATTTTTTACCTTATAGCGGAGTGTCTCAGTTTTGTAGCACTGAGTTACCGTAGCGAATGCCCCTGGTCAAATTCGTCTGTGGCAGTTTTTATTTACTCTGCAAACAACCTGGGATGGATCCTTTTGGATGTGGGACCATCCTGGGGCTCACCCAGCCTTTATAAAATGGTTACTCGAAATAGGGTGAAAACCTGGCGGTTGAGCGTGATCTAGGACAAATCACTTCCCCGCCCAACCGTCGTCCAAGAATCAATACCGCCTCTACCACAGTGCCGAATCCAAGAGACTTGGTTGTAATGGTACAGGTTTTTTAAAATATAATATTGTTCAAATGGCTTTTAGTTTGTTTCTCCTTTGACTTGATCTGTTGGTCGAAGAGCTTGTACTGCAGCTTCACTTGACTACTATCGAGTCTATTCTCATTCAACCCGCGCACCTCTCATCCATTGTTCGCCGGAAAAGCGTCCTGTTCAAGTCAACCTTCAGACCTCTATTGGTTTTAGAATATCAACTGAAATCGTCGATAGATCTTTTAAACTGCGGATTGCACTGTTTGCGTAAGATGGGATGACTCGAAGATTTCCGCTCGATGAATATATTCACGTAGGTTGGTGTTTAATGTACAATTCGTCATTGTGTGCACTACGACTTAAAAAATAAACTGATAAAAAGTTTTTTGATTAATAAGCGTAGCTATGGTCGAAACATGTTTGTGTGTTACTATTGTTTTTAAAGCATAACCTTCATTTATAACGAAGTTCCGTTAAAGTGTTCACTTCTAATTATTAATACTTCTAGTTATTTTAATTCCTTTGTTTTGTTACTGACAAAAAAAAAATGTTTGTTTAAATAACGCTAATGTAGAGACATCAGAGACAAGTGCTGCTTTAGATAACAGTTTAGGAAAGCATGCAAGATCATGGGTCTGAGAGAGGAATATTTACAACACAGGTGAAAATGAAAAAAGGAAATAAATCAAATGTTTGGTTGACTAAGATGATCTGTTGAAGGAAACCTCTATAGTAAGAAAATAATGCTAGGAGGAAGTTCATAACCATAACTTTCGATTTCTGTGATAAAGTATAGAGTGTTTATAGACCTCTACGATCATAGATATAAACACGAATTAGTATTTACAATTATAAAAATAAACTAGTTCGAGTTCCTGGGGCATCTAATCAAATTCGAAATACATTATGCTCTTTTTAAAGAAATATGCGGCTCTACAAATATTATTCGAAAAAAAATTCCTGTTTGCTTGGTGCAATCAGTTAACAGAATATTTAAATACTTTGTCGGTGAACATTGTTGCATTTTTAAATGCCGGTTTCAATCATAATTGTGAAGTAAATATATTACACCGGGCAATTATTTTATGCAGTCTTTAATATTCTTTAGGGGAATAAAATGATCCGGGTGGGGGTCAGAGAAATAACTTCTTAAATAGGGTTGAACTATCTATTTGATAACTAACGTTTCTACCCACGTTGCTCGTCTTCTCCAGGACTAGATATACACGATTCAAACAAATGAAAGTGAAATATACAAATTGTAACGAATAAAATTTGATAAAATAAAATATAGAAGTAATTTTGTATCTATTATTGGAGAATAAGTGAGAATTATTTAAATTGTGATTAACAAGTCAATATTAATGTTTTTTAGTTATACAAATGTTCTCGATAGGGAATCACCGTGTTGTTGTTTCAGTCCGAAAATGGCGTTGATATTTTGTATTTCAGGAGATTTGCTTTGAAAGTCGTATATTTTTAATTATTTTTCGAGGACATTATTAAATGAAATAGGTGAACCTTTGTGTAAAATTAGTTGCATATTTCTGCATAAGCTCCCGGACTATTGGCTATTGGCTTCTGAAGTGATTTTGTTAATGAATCGATTATTATTGCTGTATTATTTTTTACAACAAAGCTACTAAAAATAATAAATAAAAACAACTATAACTGCTGAGTACTCGTCTTATAGCTAACGGTCCTTAAGAGAAAGTCGCGGATCTATACGTTAAGATAATGGATGAAGTCCCGCATTGCTGACCGGGAATGAAAGGAAGTCGCAGGATGACTGAGGAGACCTTGGCCCAGAGGTCGCCTTCAAGGACGTGCTTCTTGTCGTTTCTACAGGAATTTAACTCATGCATTTCTCAACAGCGTATCTACGTGTAGGTTCCATCATCAGTGTCCTCAGCTTAGAGTGCTTGGTTCGATTCCTCAATATATCTTATCTATTCCGCCTGTAAGAGACCTTTAAATCGGTTTATTTCCTTCAACCACTGCTTGCCAAATGCGTAGCTTTAATTAGTTTTATATCTTAAAGTTTTCCTTGTTTTATATCGCTATCTTTAGTGCACTATGATAACCACATTTTTTAACTGTATTTGTTTATTTTTTAAGTTTACTCCTTTCTCATTTAGCCTAAAAAGTTAATAAATTAATTAATTGAAGTATATTAAAGCCCCAATCAGCAATAGATCGTAGATTTCAATAGGCAGATCACTTTGTGATCGCGCTACGGCTCGCTCCCCCTTGGGTATCATCGAGGGGTGGACTATGCTGTAAGCCGCCCAAACAATGGCAGATGTCGGGAGCAGGTGTAGAGTTCTGATGGGGGCTCTGAAGTATTCAAGTTTCTCAACTTCAAGTATAGTGATATTCAAAATCCCCCTTATGAGTCATTGGAAAAATCTAAATCTAAAATAATTTTCAGGCAGTTTTTTCTTTCTGTGGAAGTCCTGATGTACCTTTTGGACGTCAAGTAATAAGCAGGATATGAGGTCGTATTGATCCAACAATATTTCGGAGCCGTACCTTATATCTTTTAGTAAAGTTGGTTCTGGATCACATAGGAAACTCGAAAGAGATCCACATGGGATTCATATTTGACTATTATTTGGAAGATCTACTTTATTGAATAATATTTCAAGTGAGTAAATTAAAACCTTTTTCCAGTCATATATTATTTTTCTTTATTTAAAAACGTTTTAACAATAATATGTCATTCTCAATTTACATTATTTATAAGTCCTTTAATGTTATTTAATTTTAAAAATATTCTCTAAATTTTTTTTATAAATTTGTACATTTTCAACCTAAAATAAAAGACAAATCAAATAAATATATAATTTTACATACAAACATGTCCCAAAAACACTGAATAAAAAGCATAGATACCTTTTTGGTTGATTGTCATATAATTTAAAATATTTCTTACAAAGCTTAGAGTTACAGTGTACTCCATGGTCATCATTAACAATTTTTGAAATTTGCACTTTGGACTGTTTTTGATTATTATTATTAAAATAGTATTTTAATTTGTTTTCTTCCCCAATATATAGTCATCATGAATGGTCAATTAATATAAATGAGTGATTTTTGATCTATATTGATCTATTTTATATCTTTTATTTATTTTAAAAAGTTAATTGTATGAATTAAGAAATTGAAAAAATGAAAACAATGTTATGAGATTCCTGAGAATTTTATTTCTCATCAGTGATTTTAAAGTTAAAAATTAAATCAAGAAATATAGAAGTCTACACTTATTAGATAACACAGATAACATAACCTTCTCAGGAACCTCATAACATTGTTTTCATTTTTTCAATTTCTTAATTCATACAATTAACTTTTTAAAATAAATAAAAGATATAAAATAGATCAATATAGATCAAAAATCACTCATTTATATTAATTGACCATTCATGATGACTATATATTGGGGAAGAAAACAAATTAAAATACTATTTTAATAATAATAATCAAAAACAGTCCAAAGTGCAAATTTCAAAAATTGTTAATGATGACCATGGAGTGCACTGTAACTCTAAGCTTTGTAAGAAATATTTTAAATTATATGACAATCAACCAAAAAGGTATCTATGCTTTTTATTCAGTGTTTTTGGGACATGTTTGTATGTAAAATTATGTATTTATTTGATTTGTCTTTTATTTTAGGTTGAAAATGTACAAATTTATAAAAAAAATTTAGAGAATATTTTAAAAATTAAATAACGTTAAAGGACTTATAAATAATGTAAATTGAGAATGACATATTATTGTTGAAACGTTTTTAAATAAAGAAAAATAATATATGACTGGAAAAAGGTTTTAATTTACTCACTTGAATGATTGACTAAGAAAGATGTACTCCAGTAACAAAAACAAGATAATTAAAATTAAAAAAAAAAAAAAAATGAATAATATTTTTAATAGTATATAGAAACAGTAAGCTGCAGAATGGTATTATTTAGCTGATTGATATAATTTACATAACGGCATTCATCTAAAGAGTATGCGTTAAACACTGAGGCCAAAACTGAGGGTGTAAATATAGACTCAAAGATCCAAGGTAACAGGTTAAGTGCGTCCGCCGCAATTAGGGCTACAGAACTACGATTGGGCTCAAATCATAGCAAATTTAATCCACTTAGACTAAATAGTTACCAATGTCTTATCTAAAACGCACCGATTAGGAGATAAAGGCCAAAAACTGAAATAACTTCGAACATTTCGAGGTTTTTCGGCCATCAAAAGTTTTCTCATCCGTTTTTTCGGTAGCAAACTTGGATTTTCATTATTCAGACATGCCCTTACAACATATAAAAATGCACCTCTTCAATTTATTGCGACCTTCAAATACCTGGCCACTGACCTATTAGTTGAGTGATAGAGTAGAAATACCATTTCCTCTAGGAAGGGAAGAGGATTAGTATTGGTAAGATGAATGGCAGTACATCCCTCGCCAACTCTACTCCATTGCTCACCTCTTGGCCAAAGTCCAAAAGTTATTGAAAGAAAAGAAATAAATTGACTTCTTGTTTTAAATATTGGGGTTTAGTTGTTCAGCGTCCATTTAATCCTTACGACCCAACCCAACACGTAAAAGTTGGCTTCGACTCCACAGTTTTAAACTTCATTGAATCGACAAGAAAGAAATTCTGATCTGCACACGACATGACTTCTTTGTACGCCTATCTATATAAATAAAAATGAATCGCCATGTGTGTTGCTAAGCGCAAAACTCGAGAATGGCTCGACCAATTCGGCTAATTTTTTTTCATATTTTTTTAAGGCGCAAAGAAAGTTCTTATGAAGAGGAAAAACGTAAAAATTACGAGGGGAATAATAAAAAAGCTTTTCTTTTCACATAAAAGCCATTCTGTTCCCAGCTGTGAAACATTTGACGTCAATCAAAGCAAAACTAAGGCGCGATAGTTGTTAGTAAAAGTTTATAAGGTTTTGCGTCTCATTATTTATATAAATAAAAATGAATCGCCAAATGTGTTACTACGGCTCGACCAATTCGGCTAATGGTTTTTTTCATATTTTTGTTAAGGCGCAAAGAATGTTCTTATTTGGAAGCCCTTTGTTTTAGAGAAATAGGACAGAACAACGTCTGCCTGGACAGCTATTCACACACCAAAATGAGAAGGCCACAACTAGATATTATAACAATCCTAAATATAAATAGTTCAACTTTTTACATCTGACCGTTTTCTACGTCACGAATTTGGCCAAGGTAATCAAACTAGATTCATGGTTTGTCTGAATGAATATTTACGTTTAAATATGAAAATCCAGCAGTTTTATGATTTCAATATTTTATATATTTTTTACCTGAAAGCAAAACAAAAATGTAATTTCAAATGCGTTTTATGAAAATACATCGACTACGGAGAGGGGAATGACTTAGTTTGTACCCCTTACATACCCAACATCCTGGGTTCGAAATCAGCGGACAGATAATTTTTTTATTCTCTTATCCGACGTTCTTGTGGGATCCGGAAACCCTGCTGGAGAGCGTTTGTGCAACAAGGATATGCAGTTCTTATCATTTAAGCTTCCACGTCCACTTGACATGAGCGTGCACTTACCCTGTATGGCCGACTTAATCTTTTCTCTTCAAAAGAACAATAAATAATAATAAAATACATGTATAATTTTTTTAAATTTAACACATTTTTTTAATTAGGACTGGCTCCCAGTTTTTGTTGATCCTTCAGCTACGGATGATTCTGTATAAAAATACTGTAATATGTTGATTTTTAGTTATTGTTTGTTAATACAGATACCTTGATATGATATATTGTATAACATAAATAGCAACGAGTGGAGTTAGCGTGGCCGGACAGGGAAAAGATATCTTTAACAGTGCCACCTGTAGCCGGATCGGAGTCCTATATATAAACATTGTCGGTTCTAGAAATAACTGACCTCTTGTTTACCTTAGCATCACATTTATACTTTTACCTGTTTTCTTGTTATTTTACATGTGGTTCTTCGTTTTACATTTCGGAAATTTAATCTTCCTTACACAAATAACTTTAAAAACGTGCGGTGCAAGATCGGTCACGAAAAGGAATTTTCGTCCAAATATTTGGAAAAGATTCAATTCCAAAATATAAAAACTTAAGTATCTAAAATAATACTCTTACGAAACGTAACTCTTCTTAAAACGCTACTTTAGGCACCATTATTGTAAAAGAATCCGATTAATCGTGATCATATCTACATTAAATAAAACAAGAAACAATCTACTTCGGCCAGGCTATCTAGCATCTCTAAGCTCATTGGATGGAAGGAAGAAGGTAGCATTGAGGTTACATACGTGCAAAAGCAACCTAAGTAAGGACAAATATTTATGTATTTTTTCCTCGATAACTTTACGTTGGTTGTCCGAAGCTAAAGCGACAAATTGATTCCCTGTGCTGTCATGATTTACAATTAGTAGAGCAGTTAACTGTCTTAATGACAGATAATGACGTGGTGAATGGAGCCATTAAACTGCTCGTAAAGATAAATTGAGGGAGCAGCGGCAGGTGGAAATAAACAGTCGGATTTAGAGCGGACTCTCACGCGAGGGTTTGTTAAGCTCAGCTCAGCTGTTATTAATTTGATTAGGGTTAGCTGGCACGGATGTTAATTCTTCCAAACTATAAGTATAAGTATATATGTATATTTATATTTTAAATTGTTATACATCACTGATTGTATATTGGTTTGAAGTTCTTAATTTAAACGAATAGTAACAGCTGGCCGTTCCAGGCTACTTTAACATTTACTGAAGAAGCGATCTAAGCTCCCAATTAATTACAAAAGACTCATATACAAATTAATTCCCACATATCCCGTCATATCATCAGTACCCTCCGTCGTAAACCAATGACTTCCTGCCCTTCTGTGTCGGTTAATGACGTTCTAATGATTCTTGTGGAACAGGAATACACCTTGACAAACCTTTAATTTATAATCCTCATACTAGACTGAAACGACAAGTAACAGCTCGCCGTTTCAGGATACTTCAGACAAACTAGGCAAATGCTATAAGTTCCCAATTTAATACAAAAGACTCATATACATGACAATCAATCATTAGACCCATCTGGACTTAAAATGTAGAGCTTAGGGGCTCCACTAAGCTATCGAATTTCTCTCGTATTCAATCCAAAATCCTTCGTAAATTTTTCAATGCTACTAACTTTGTTACGAACCTTAATGTCCCATTTGTCACTGATTTGGCCCGAATCCGGTGTATATCTTTTCACGACAAACTTTAATCGCACACAAACCCAATAGTTTCAAACCTAGAAAACTCTTCAATTCCTGATAATCCTCCGAGGTACCTGAAAAGAAGATGACCTTGTGACTTCCTTAGTTGAATTTTATAATTGAGTACTACCACTGGGTAGTTTCTCTACTTGTCTTGTCTCCGTAGCACTATGTATCATTCCTGCCATTTACTTGTTGTATTGTTATAATGCAGGTGTAAATATCAATGAATAAATTTATAAAAAAAAATAAGGTGAATAGTGTTTTCTTACTTAGTTACTAAATCACTTCCAGAATAACTATTTTTTAAACTATTTTCTACAATGCTGATGTTCAGACTATTTCACTTTCCAATTTTGAAAATGTTTTGTTTTTTGAAACTTCCTCCTTCCCCTTGCATGAGACATTTGGAATCATGTAATTTAAAATATTACATATTTCATATCATATTTTTTTTTTTTTAAGCTAGTTTAGTCAAGTACCTAATCCTTTATGCTTCCGAAGCTTCAGGATTAGAAGCGGACTAAAACCATGAGAAATAAGGCAGGAATTTGTCTTATTCGAGAAAATTGCTTGAATAAACGAGATAAAAATGTGAAAAAGTCAATTTTGGAAAATTTGGAATTATATTGATCCCAAACGCCCCATATATATTTATCAGTCTAATTATATTTTTTATTAATATATAATTAAATTATATATTATTTAATGAATACATGCCACATTCATTCAGTCCTTTTTGTATGTAATTATTATATATTCTTGTATTTTGGTTCGATCAAACTGTTGTAGCTTGATGAAGAGGTTAACATTTAAAATCCACTGTTCATGTTTACGGATGATTAATGATTCACGGAGGGAATGCGTACTCTCGGCGTTCTATTATTGACTCTGCTGACTCATCGGTTTGTTATTTAATTTGCTTTTATCGTTGCTGAAATTGAGTCGTTTTCAAAATGTATTCTCAATTCATTAGCTACCTAATAATGTAATGGAGAGATTGTTGACCGTTGGGAATTCGTTCAGAAATGAAACAACCTAATGGAATTTATTGTTTAATATCTGCTGACCTTTTGACCTGAAGTTTTTATAGGCAGTCATAAACCTTGCAGACTTGTGAGTTTTATGACTTCCCGAACATTTGGGGTGTCTATATAAAATATAAAATAGGGAACAGCCTATTTTAATCACGAAACAATATAAATAAGAAAACGATGATTAGATACTGTATTATCATGACCGTATTTTTTGTAATATATTAATGCATCGTCAACAATTTTTAATATTGAAAAGTAAGAAGAGACCGTACATAAATGTTAAGACCGTGGTATCAATTCCAACGAAAAGCCCTTAAGTCTTCAAACTAAAACAGAAATTGTTGCATTTAAGCCTTGTAGTTGGTGGGATGTTTCTTGGATAGTTTGTTTTGCTGTTATTCTCTTTCTACCCTGAGGATGCCTGAATAGGCAAAATATTGGACAGATAATTTCAATTTATGTTTTAGTTTGGAGACTTAAGAGCTTTTCGTTGGAATTTTGGTCTTAACATTTATGTGAGGGTTCAAATCTCGCTTCTGAATAAATAAATCTGACTTTTAATACACAGCCGAAGATTGATCCTATGGGATCTAAGACATTCCTGGGGCTTATCCAGCCTCTATAGTGTTTACCCAAAACAGGGGGGGAATTTGGCGGTTGAGTATGATCTTGGACTAACCACCTCCCTGCACAACCCAAGATATAGTACAGTCTCTTCCACGTACTGAATCCAACACCACATGGGTTGTAGGGATACTTTTTTTTTTAAATAGTATTTGATTGTTGCTATTAAATTTTGAATAAATATAAAATTTAATTTATATCATCAGGTTTTTCTCCCTTGATCACTCAAGTTCACCATTACATTTTTAGTCTATATTCATTACATATACAGTACATTATATAGTCCCTGCTATTTCCAATTATCGAATATGAAAATCGGTACTTTTGAGGAGAATTAAAAAAAAAATCAGTTTCAAGGTTCAATAAAAATTAGTGCCTACAGCCAAACCAATCACATTCGTTTTAAATATTTTATTTGAAAAGAAAAGATATGGTCAGGACCGGGACTCGAACCCGGGAACTTCACCTCTCCGTGGTGACGCCTTATCCATCTCGGCTATCCCCGCTTCGCTTCACGGCCAGCCATATCCCCTCTTTTCAATTGATCCTACATCTCCGTGTCCTCGCACTTTGCGATATAGCTGGCCGTGAAGCGAAGCCGGGATAGCCGAGATGGATAAGGCGTCACCATGGAGAGGTGAAGGTCCCGGGTTCGAGTCCCGGTCCTGGCCATATCTTTTCTTTTCAAGTAAAATATTTAAACAATTATATAATATAAAGATAAAATAAATTACAATGACATTCGTTTTACATTGTTTTTGTGACTGATAGATGCCTGATAGATATGAATTTTATATCAATTTTCAATCCTAAAGCAACTGCTATTAGTTGAAAACGAAAACTGTGTTTTCTTCACATTCGATACTTTGCGATGGCCGGGACGATATGTATATTTTTGGTTGATGCTATTGGGGATATCACTTGACAGAGGCGGCCTGCAATGGGGGAAATGACCGCATCGTTCAAGTGCCGCCCACTTCCAATCAAGGTCGGGGAATACACTTGCTCCATCACCATTTAGGATAAGTCCTTTTAGTCCTGTACATTCTTATTTCAGTTTTCTTTTTTTAATGTAGTTAAATCAAGAATATAACAGTTGCTTATTAAATCTTTTTATTTGTCTATATTCGTATCTAGCCGTTTTGAGATTATTGTTGACGTTTTGATGCGATTAATTTTCCTATTACTATTATTCAAAGTAGGAACTTAAATTTATTTGAAAAACCCAATTTTTCCAAAATAACTGAATGATCATGGAGAAAAACGAAGAGAAAGAAACTTCATTCAAATTTGCTAGTTGCGCAATTGCGCAGGTGCAAATAAAAAAAAAATTAAATACTAAATACAAATTTATTTGAGCTTTAAATCGTATTGTTTTGGTCGCATTTATTTCTTACACTTACAATTATCAGCAAAGACGTTATGCATGGCACTTAAAGGGTTCTATAGTCGGGACGACAAGAGAAGGTGCACGGGGAGTGGGGAGGCCTGAAGCTGTTCCTTCCCCCCTCCCCTAACCTGACTCCGCCTGGAGCCGACAATTGTACTACAGCTCTTACTCGCTTTTCATTCTTTATAGACCAGCAGCCAGGGCCCAAAGTAATGTATCATTTTAAGACAATTTGTATTACGAAACATTGAAAATATCCACAATAGTCACTGGATAGCTGGCCCGAGAGGGGTGGAGGGGAAGTGGGACTAGGGTGGGGGAAAGAGGGCGGAGCTCGTGGAGAGGCGTGGAGGGGGATGCTCCGTGCACCTTCTCTTATCGTCCCGACTATAGTGATGCCTGTTTTATTTTAGTCATTTACGACCTCGGTATATTTTTTCAAACACTACTTTATTATTTGTCTTTCTTCCTAAGCCCATGAACAAAGTGGTACCATTTAGAATTTGAGTTAAAAAAAGTATGTTATGTATTATTACGTTGGCTTTATTATGAGTATAATATGATTTATTTTTCTGTTTCAGGTAAGTCGGTTTAAAATTGCTCTAAACTTGGTGATTTGAATTAGTGTTGGTAAGTTTGATTTAATTAATCGTTTTATCAATAGTTTGTGATGTAATAATTAAGAAGCATGTGGATTTTAATTTGATTCATTCAAGAATAACTTTTTTGTCACCTATTTAAAGATTAGTCGCTATATTATAAGTAAGTCAGGTTTTGTTCTCAAATATTTGTTATAGACCAGATAAACTATTTTTCATTATTCATCCATCCGGAATTTCCTCTTATTAGTCATCTTATTTTCGGAAGTATTTCATAACCCTTGCTGCCTTCCTATTACAACTATAGAAACTAATTTTCCAAAAATGTTCCCTCCAGCCAAGAGCCGGGTGATATTGGATCCCTGAATGGAGGCAGGGAGAAAGCTAATTGCTCGGAGAACACTAATGAGCTCAAGGTACAATTCATTTGTTTTATTAAAGCTGCCCTGCTCTCCGTCCCTCTGGTGTGGCCTTAGTTCTCAATCTTCTCTCGGGTTTATTACTGCAATATGCTAATGTCTACGGCAAGCAGGTTCCTCTGCAATTGTTCAAATAGTTAGGGCCATTTACATTCTCGTTTAGCTTGTTATGCCAAGATCTGCCATTAGCAGGCTGCTACGTGTTTAATGTACTGGATTTAGTTTTCACAAATAATATTTTTTGTATATATGCAAATATTTGGACAAAAATAAAATTCATTGTAAATCAGGAATCCATTCGATCCTTCATCACACTTACCACTATTAACAGAGTTATCAATTTTTAATTTTAAATCCATGTTTTATTTATTTTTTATATACAGCGAACTTAATTTCTATAACCCATCCCTCCTCATTTCTCATATTTCAGACTTTATTTTTATTCAGAAAGATTTCATTCTTTTTGATGAACTAGGTGCCGAAGAAAGAAACCTTAACACTTTTTCTCAGAGTAAAAATTATTTTTGAAAATATTTTATTTTTTTTTAAATACATTTATTTATTGAAATTTGCAACTGTTTTTTAACAATGGAGAAAATAAATATAATTAATGATTCAGTAGAGCAACTAATAACTGGTAGTACTCAAATAACAAATTCAACTGACAAGTTCACGAGGTCATCTTCTTTTCAGATTCCCTCGGAGGATTATCAGGAATTTGAAAAGGTGCCTAGGTTTGAAACTAGTGGGTTTGATTGGGAATGAAGTTTGTCATGAAAGGACTGATATCGGCCAGCAGCAACAGATAGAACATTGAAGCCTTTATGGTTGAATTTATTAACAATCTAAGGAGCTTGAAGGATTTTGGATTGTAAGGATCCGATACGAGAGGAATTCGATGGCTTAGTGGACTCCCACTCTATCACGCTATTTTAATATAAATAAAAAATAAAAATTACTTCCGAAACCCATGAAAGTGTATTGGACTAAGTACATAATAGAGACTGTACGATTTCTATGCCAATGGCTGTGGGAGAGGTGATTTAACCGAGATCATACTCTTTTCTCTTTAACTCTATGGTATTCTCTTTATAGAGGTTGAGTGAGCCCTAAGAGGGTCTGCAGACCCATTTTGTATGACTGTTGATAGATAAAAGAATTTATCTGCTACAGCAAGAAACAAAGCCGGGACCTTTAGCATAGTAAATTTGTGTTTTACCGATTTAGCTATCCCATTGTCATCTTAATTTGAAACAGTCTACGTCTATAAAACATCTATCTTCGGCTAAATGAAAAAAGTAAGCAAGTACATAATACATATAACATGTAGTAAAATTAGGTAAATTGTCATAAATAAATACTGTGAGCAATACTTCCAGTTACTTATCAATGCTAATAATAATTTTCTTTTAGATAATTCTATAATTAACGACAACAAATTGTTTAATAATTTGAAGTTTTGGGAGAATGCTTCTGAGGAAAATTACAAAAATGTGATATGGTGTCCTTTACTTCTGGGATACAGATATATACATTTCTCATTAGTCCTATCGTAAAGTAATACAATTTTAATTATCGTTTTGAGGACTAATTACTTATGCATATTTTAAATCTCCATTTCTCTTTTCGGTTTGTACTGGCGGCCTTTGTAGGGTAATTAAAAATGTTTGTGGAGGCGAACGGGCTAGATATATGGGCGGCTGAAGGTTGGATTATCGCTGTGCGGGAAGGTCGGTCGAGAGCTCCCGTTACCTCCTTCTTTTCCTACTTATAATTATTTGTACATTCCTCGACAAATAGATAATCTTAATAATCTGTTAACTGCCATAAATGGACTCTGTGGGATCTGCATCCCACCACAGGCTCATCCATCCTCTATAATGTGGCACTCTTAATTGGGGTAAAACCTAATGTATGAGCGTGATTTAGGATAAATCTTCCCCTGCACAACCGTTTTCCTAGCAGCAGTACAGTCTCTACCGCGTACTGAAACCAAGACCCCTGAAAGCCTGAATTGTAGTGGTACTGGTTTTTTTTTTTGTTTTTTAGTAATAAAGTATGCATAATCCATATTGAAAATTACAATCAAATATAGGAAACATCTATTCTCACATATAAAAAAGTAATAATATTAATTATTTAGCATTAATTGATATAAGGAGTAAAGTTAATTCAACTATTTGATGAAGTCCTTTTAAAAGCTATATAATACCATGTTGATTATATTTTCTTTTAAAACTAACTTATTTCTTCTATAGAGATTCGTTTTACATTATTTTTTCCCATTCTATTGTTTCTTTCTCTTTTTTTTTTAAGGATTAGGAAAAAAGGTCCAACTACGTGACTTGCCAACGACTCACAGTTTCTGAAAAACAAGATTTTACGTGACCCGTCCAGTAGACCTTAATAATATTCGTAATGAGGTATCGATTGATCTAATATATATTTTGCTATCGTATTGCACAATATTATAATTATTGTTGAAGGTTAATACCACTAGATTTTTTTTGCATAAACTCTCTTTACCTGTCTTTTGTTGTTTTAAATTTAAGCCCATTGATTTTCTTTTTATCTGTAACCTTATTTCATGGTAGGTCCCCCTTCCCCAATTCAGAGTATAGATCTCCTGGATAGCCCCAGAAGGATCTCACAGTTGACCTCTTCGTGATCTTCTCCAAATGACCTCTTTGCTCAAACGTTAGCTTATGGCTGATATACAGTTTCTAAGCCAACGCTTGTGCAAACTGTACAGTTCCTACCATCTTCTGACCTCTTTACCTTTCATGGATATAGCGTTACAGTATTTGTTTTTATAAGCTGTTTAGAAACGTTCTTTAAACCTAACAAGTGAACTGACTTTTGCATTAAATCCAAATGGCGGTCGATGTGCGGGTTCATATCCACAAGTTTCACCTTAGAGTTGGCTAGAAGCTTATTTTTCCTTTCTGGAAGGAAAGAATAATTCCTTTAGTTTTGTATACATTTATGCCAAAACATTTAATTTTTTTCAAGGAGTTTCCACTAATAGTGTGTTTCCTTAACCATTGATTCAATGGCTTCCTTCCATAATGTCCTATCCAAGGTCCATTAGCGTTATATTGTTCTCGTAGACCATGATCCATCATGGATTCCTCCACTTCGTTATCCCATGTCCTCCTTGGTATTCCTCAATAGCCCAACTTTGGTCTCATTGGTGGACCACTTTGGGTAGTCTTCCTTCAGACATTCTTGTCAAATGCCCAAACCATTTCAGAAGTTTTTTCACTATATCTTCCAGAATGATTTTTTTTCAGCCTCCATCTTTTCTCTGACGGTCGCATTTCTTCTTTTGTCCATTCTGGATATTCCCGCCGCTCGTCTCCAGTAGTTTTTAGTCTGCCCTTCAACATCCAAGTTTCTGATCCGTATGTCATGATACTTAGTAATGTACTATTGTATATATTTTTTTTGGGGGGGATAATGTTTTTATTCCAAAATACAGAGTTGAGCATTGATATGGTCTTTTTACCATCTGAAATTCTTCTTTTTATTTTATTATCACATGCAACATCTATCTCAATTATGGAGCTTAGATGTTTGAAATGTCTAACTCTTTTTCACTTTTATTTTTAGTACCCACTGAACCCCAGGATGGTCCTAGATCCCATTAGATCCATCTCCTCCCTTTATCAGATTAAATAAAAGTCTGCCAGCGAACGGGGTTTGAATCTTTGGCATGGCAGCACAGTTGGACACAGCTGAGCCACTCCACTCCTAATGGTTTCATCTTAGTTTAATAATTGTTAATTAGTATTTATTTATTGAAACACACTTCACTCCTGGGGTTCTAAAAAGAGTTAGACATTTAATGGGGTAAATCCTCACTATTGACATTCTCATGTGTTCCGTTTTCTCAGCATTAATAACTAGCCCCTGTTGCTGGTATTCCTTATTTAATTTTCTCAATTTCAGCATCTTCTGTGTCTTGTGCAATGATGACCTGGTCATCCGCGAAGGACAGGCTATAATCCCCATGGGTTCGCACTGAAGGGAAGAATAATTCCTTTAGTTTTGTATACATTTATACCAAAATATAAAAAAAAGCCAATAATCTGTTAATGTGCCACTAACGCTTAGTACAGGGAAACTAAGGCTACTTCATGCCATAACTTTATCATCTGCAAAACGGGTACACTTTTTAGGTACTAGCTGTGTTAGAATAATGAATAGAACAAAACTAATGTTAAAAAAAAACGTTGTGGAACAGCACAAGTAAGTGGTATTTTTATCGAATATTTTTCTCTTTCGTTTCCTTCAATCGATGGTTGATTGAGAAATGATCTGAAAACTGAATAGAGTCGTTGATGACATTGAGGAGCCGTTCTATTAAGCTGTGGCAGGCTGCATCAAATGCCTCTGGGTAATCAATTGATATCAGTGGCATAGTGGCTGTTCTCGTTGAGATTACCGCTTACCCCGACATCAAAGGATCTTTATTGTTCCATGAGTGTTTGAAATTCTAACTTTACACTGTTATTTAGGAACATATACATCTTTGTTTCTAATGGGATCACTCCATTCTATGGTCAATAATGAATTTTATGAAGAGAGCTATTAATTCAATTTCCTGTAGCGATGGATTATTGATATGACAGCGTTCAGCTAAATTTACCTCTGCTCCCCCCATATATTGACTGTATTACCGCAATGTATCCTGAATTGTACGTGAAAGGGAACTCAATTCTATGTAACTGGAATGTTAATTGTAAAACAGATTTATTGATCATTTATTGTTCGTACCAAATTTTCATCCCAAAAAATATTGGTTTCTGTGTGGTGGCCGATGGCAGGAATAATTCAAATGAAACCATCACACTCACACTTTACTGTGGGATATTGATATAATGTAACAAAAACTTATCAAACAAACAACCACTACCTCCACTCTTTCGGGCCAAACATTACGACTACGGAAGGGATATTGACCCTTAATACCCTCGCTTCACCATTCCGGAGCCCGCCTCACAAAAGTCAAGATTGTTGAGAGTAACCGAACTTTAGGTACTCTCCGAAAATTCCCATCAGCTAATGATCCAAGATAATTACCGGTACTACAAAGAGTTTGTTTAGAAGTGGAAAGCGGGAGTGGACACAAGGTTTTTCGATCTAGGAAGATGAGTCGTTCCATGAATAAGACCGATTGAAGGAGGCAAAATAAAAAACTGTAAATATAACTCAGAACGAGAAGTTTATAGACAATATTAATGTGTGTGGGAAGTATTAATATTTTCAACACCCGCGTAAGGCAAGGAAGTTTCAATAAATAAATACTAATTAACAATTATTAAACTAAGATGAAACCATTTGTGTTGTGTCGAACTGAGCTACCGTGCCGAAGATTCAAACCCTGTTCGCTGGCAGACTTTTATTTAATCGGATAACGGGTGGAGATGGATCTAATGGGGGGACCATCCTGGGTTTCAGTGGGTACTAAAAATAAAAGTGAAAAATTTGGCGGTTGAGCTTGATCTAGGACAAATCACCTCCTTGTACAACCGTTGTCCAAGAAACAGTGCATTCTCTACCACGTAGTGACCTTAAGACCCTTCATGGGCTGTAGTGTTACAGGTTGAAACCATCCAACATTATTCAGGAACAGTGCCTACAATGAGTTATTTTAAAGACTACATTTTAACTCGAGGGTAGGTCTGAAAAGGTTCCCTAATTTTTTCATGTAGTCCCTTTGTGAAGAGAAGAATCGGCTAATTCTGTACGGTGCCTGGTCTTTGAAGATTTGTTTTCCTTGCTCCTTTACAAACTCCGAAATACCACCGTGCTCGCCCCGCTATCAAAAGGCAAGCGGTTTATCATGCCGTTCTTTGTTACCAGAGCTGTTTACCGTTCAACGGCACGGCAGTCTTAGCCGCTCCTGATCCTGAGCGTGTAAGTGTATCGGCAGCACATACAGGAGTAGTACTGGATAAAAATGTAGATGGTTTATATATTCTGTACCATATTCTGTAAACAGCTTTATAGTAATTATTATTTTAAATAGTCTTATTATTGGGAATTTATTTTTATATTAACAAGATTGTATAATTCATTTGCTGTCATAAAAATTTTTAACTTCGGAAAATATGTTAAAAATGTATCAACTTTGTCTAATAAATATATTATTTTTTGGAATAATGGTATAATAAAAGGACCTGAAGTCAGATAATTGAACGTTGTAAAAGCTAAAAAATTAGTTCATGCTCCGATGCAAAACCAATCGCTTGGAAATAATAGTTTCCTTGTTCACCACAATGAAATGCTCTCCATCCTCTATGCAATTATTTACTGTTAAATAAAACAACTTCTAGTCTATTCTATATTTCCCTCGTTAATCATCCTAATTTAATTATGAACTGATGATTATTAAATGTATATGTATCTCTTTGTATATTTTCGCTTATTTTAAATACTCCATTCATTAAGAAGAAGAATTATTTCGTGAAATAATAAAGATCCGAATTGTTTCTAATTTAATTTTAACAAATAATTGTTATTATTCCAAAGAATAATATATATTTTTTGTTCTTAAAGAAAGCACACTTTTATCACTACATAATTCATTTACACTACATTACGCATCTTTTCTAATATTTAATAAAAAATAAATGTATTATTGCTATGAATTAGTAAACATATAATTTACTGTCTAATAAAAATAGTAATATCAAAAGTAGTATCAAATGTGAAAATTCAGAAAGCGATAAGCTTAGGTCATGTAATGAAATCATTACAAAAACAAAGATTCTAAATCTTGAATTAAATATTGTTAATAAATATTTAGTCATAAATACTCGTGTATTATTTTTCACAAAACCTATTAAAATAAATAAGTTATGTATAATAATATAATTTGGTGTTCATAAACCTTGAATTCCTTAAGATTCAGGGATTGTGATTGAAATTGGTAAAATAAGAAAAGTGTTTGAAAAAGTGCTAGTCATCGAGGGAGTGGGTTTCTCTACTTTTCCATTAATACTTATAAAGAAGTTTATAAAGTATTGATAAAAGGGTTTATGCTATGGTTTTTTCTTATAAGGATGATATTAAATATGGATAATAACCAAATTTTCTAGGATCTATTAACATTTTCTTACTCACTTTGTGGTTTTCATTAGAATTTCTTCTTTTCCTCTCATCAGTTCTTTTATTGTTTTGATACGCCTATTATTAAAAGTCCACCATACCACGGTTCATCGGCAACATAAGTTGTTTTATTTTACATACAAGTGATGAGTATATTTATTTAAAGTCTATTCTTCTGTTTAAATTTGATTTAAATGCCATTATTAAACTATTATTGCGTGATTGTCTAACAACGTTCACTTTCGTGTTAACCCATAAACAAAATGGTTGCCAAGGTTACTATAAATATACGAATATATTGCAGAGGGAAATGTTTCTTCGAGGCAGACATGATTAATTAATAGTATTGGAGTGTTTGGCTAATGGTCTGCTTGTCAAGCCTCTCCGAAGAAACATTTATTACATTCAAATTCATTTTAATATTAATGTCATCCATCATAGGAAGACATTTTTTAAAAATTATTTTATTTAGGTCATAATTGAATATTTAATTTTTGTGTTGTGTGTTTAATATTTGTGTAATCTCACTAGTCCATTCTTAAGTATACAAAAATAATTAAAACGCATTGTCAAAAGTTATTATATATTAAATTTTAATTACTTAAATATCCTGTTACTCCATTCTGCCTCAGAATAAAACAACACAATATAATTGTTCATGTAATCTCTTTCATATTACTTAACAAATATTTTATATATCGAAAATTAAAGTTTTTTGATGCCCGAGCAGAAGAATACAAGAGGCTGAAACTACGATGAGGAGTTAAGGGCAGTAGTTTACCCGGACAGTGAAGTTTATATCGTGGCAAATTGTATTTTTTTGGTCGAATACAAGAATATGCATTTCTACTTTTTGATTGTATTGACTTTAATCATTTATTCTAATGCATGAAGTTATTTATTTCGCATACCACTTGCAATATTGTAATAAAATTGTTGACTATTTGATGAGAAAGGATGCCAAAATTTAGGTTCTCCTTCACTAAAAACTTATCGACCTTGCTTTCGATAGTGGTTTTAACCTGACTTAAAACCAAGAGGTTTTTAAAATAATTAAAAAATATTTTTTTTAATAATTACTTTTTTTATTGAGTAATAAGTGAGGATTATCTCAATTTATAATTGATTTTTATACTTTTCTTTAATTAATATGATTATTTTCGGCTTTTATCTTGCAATGGCTTTGTATGTTTCTTTTAATTGTCTAAAGTTTAAAAGAAACTCAGTAAAAACCTTTATTTATTCCTAGTCGATCTATATAACAGCCCCATTCATACCAGTATTATTGTTAAAATAGATATTTACCACGCGATTTGCCAAAACGTCTGCCCCTCTCCCCCCCTAAATGAGTACTTTGAGCTTTATTCTATTTCTATGCTGCTTTAAAATAGTTCCACCTTACACAATGCATTCATTATTGGACGATATTGCGAAATCCACTGACGTGTTGGACACGTGTGCCATTTGACGAGATTTAAAATTGCCAATGATGTACCACAGGTTGGCGTTTGACGGTAATTGCGAGGTTGGCCTGCAATAGTTCTTTAATGAGTCACTGGTCTCAATGATTCACCTGTTTCGGATTCTTCATTCATGTTTTAGTTAAGGTTTTTTTGTTGTTTTATATGGAGCAATCTAGTCGTATTAGTCATTGTTAAATACTGATCTTGGGAACCATCTTTTTTAAATATACCAGGTTCCTTTCAATAAAGTTGTTTTGCAATATTAAATGCATCTTTCTGGCACAGTTTTGAGTTCTATTTAAAGTTTCCAGTTTATTTGTTTAATTTATTCTTTTTTCCCCTAAGGGTTTCCTTCAACGAAAAATTTCCTTTAATTCATGTTTCCACTTTTTTCTGTCTTGTTTATCTTCCTCCCTCAGACCATGATGACCTTGCATATTTTCCTCAATGCCTTCTAACCATCTTTTTCGAGGTCTTCCTCGCCGTTTGCTCCCTTCGACACTCCAATTGAGAACTAAGCTGGGAAATCTTTCTTCCTTCATTCTTCTAAGATGACCGTACTCTTTCAATATTTTTATCTCTATGTTTTGGAGGACGTTTTGTTGAATTCGCATACGTTCTCTAATTTCGGCTTTCTTTCTTTCTAGTCTGGATACCCTGCCAGCTCTCCTCCAGTAGTCCATCTCAGTAGCAAGAAGCTTTTTTCCTAGAGCAGCGCTCTGTATTGGAAAATATTTTTCATATCTCTGCTCCATATAGATACTTATCTTATACTTGATACAGGATCTATTGGCAGGATCCTCACACTGCAAAGAGGTAGAAATAGAAAAGGATATGATGATGATGATAAAATAAATTGTTAATCGTCGCCCAACGGCTCAAGAGCCTGCCGAGGCACGCCACATCTTTCATTTCAATTTTAATTATCAATAAAAATTCAGTTAGTAAATTAAATAAAAATAAATATGACATTAGGTTTCTTGTCGAAAGAGAACGAAGCATTGGGATGGGGGATGGACGGAGGAGAGAAGAAGGCAACTTTCGGAGAGAATGAAAGATTATTGTAGGAGAAGTAAGAAAGGGCTAAAAACAGGATATCGACATGGTCCATTGTTAGCCGATTTGCAATAAAATAATATAAAAGTGTATGTATTGTGTACAAGTTACCATTGTACAACTTTGAAGAAACCCGCGTTGCAGAGTTATTTTCTTAGAGTAATATATATTTCTCTCGAGTATTATATCAGATATTTGTTGGGAAGAGGAAAGGAAGAATGCTGTAAGATGTGTGAATGGTGGAAAGACAGAGAGAGAGATAAGATATACAGCTGTACAGCTACATGGGGGCAGGAGAAGTGAGTACAGCCTGCTCCTGCTCTGCGCATGCGCCCTTTACACCTGCTCTTTACCTACCTCTAGGTCTATAGGATTCGGATCCATCTATCTGCAACTTATTATCTCACTAGTTCCCTGGAATGTAGCAGTTCCTTTTCCATTCATATTTCTAACCTGATTCCTATTAAGAGTCCGTGATTTTTAACTCTTTAATATATAAGGGGGGACCGGAAAGTAATGTCGTTTTCTTACGCTAAATACAAACACATACATTTTTAACGAGTCTTTATTTTTAATCAATGATGTATTCCCCATGATTGTCAATAACCTTTTGCCATCTAGTGAGTAAATTTTCAATCCCTGATCGATAAAAATTAATTGGTTTTTCGGCAAAATATCTAGATATGGCATTTTGGATATCATCCAAATTTGCAAATGTTTTGCCACTTAAAAAGTGTTGCAGCGCTCGGAATAAGTGGAAATCCGATGGTGCAACATCGGGCGAATATGGTGGATGAGGCAGCACCTCCCACCCCAATTCATTAATTTTTTCTAGAGTTCGCCTTGCGCAGTGCGGTCTTGCATTGTCATATTGGAGAATGACGCCTTTTCGGTTGACAATCGCTGGCCACTTTTCAAATAAAGATTGATTGACTCGCTGCAATTGTTCGCTGTAGAGGTCTGCAGTAACAGTTTGTCCAGGTTTCAGTAATTCAAAATGAACAATGCCGCGAATACTCCACCAAACACACAAAAGCGCTTTTTTGGGGTGTAAACCTGGCTTAGCAGTACTCCGAGGGATTTCATTTGGAGAGAGCCACTGCCTTTTGCGTTTTGGGTTATCATACAGGACCCATTTCTCATCTCCTGTGATCAAGCGATCAAAAAACGCTTCTGTGTTGTGTCGTTGAAGCAATAAGTTGCATGTGATTGATCGGTTAGCCTTATTCTGTTCGGACAGATTATGCGGGACCCAAACACCTGCTCTGCTTACTTTCCCAATCTGCTTCAAATGTTCTTGGATGGTCGACCAAGGTTGGTTGAGACTGTTTGACAATTCCTCGATCGTCTGACACGGATTTGCTTCCACTTCCGCCCTTAACACGTCGTTGTCTAACGCTGATGGTCTTCCTGATCGATACGAGTCGGAAAGATCAAAAATACCCGATTTGAACTTGGAAAACCACCTTTGGCATTTACGAATGTCCAGTGCATTTGGATAAACATCGCAAATGTTTTTGGTAGCAACTGTTGCGTTATTTCCCTTGCGAAACTCAAAGAGCATGCAATGCCGGATGTGTACCTCTTCTGGTATTTGGCTGGCCATTTTACCCAAAATTACAAAAAAAAATTGTAATTCAATTGTCTATAAGTAAAGAAATCACTATAACCTCACAATGTCTTTGGTACGCCTCTGAACCAAACAATGAGCTGAAAAATGACAATCAAGTATTGGCATGCGCAGAAACGACATTACTTTCCGGTCCCCCTAATATTAATAGGAGAGTTATTAAACTTAATAATAATAATCGGTTATGAGCTTAATTGAATTAATATTTAGATTTAATATTAATATTAATAACGGTTAAAACATATTAAAATGCAGATTATCAAGTTCCAATAGTATTTTTTTTTTATTCAAAGTCAAATAGATGATTTTTTCATGGTGAAAGAGACATGTGATATTCCCCGCTGGAGATATGGTTTTGAATACAAATGTCTAAAATTATACCTTTTTATCACATAAAATAAAGTTTCCGACGCAAAATAAATTTATAAATATATCAAACGGGATATAATGAAAATCGGTCGTGAAAAATTGAATTTGACTAAAGAAGAACGCCACGAGTGATTTAAAGTTACGCAATTAAAACAAAAGGTGTTATAAAAAGAAATACCTGCACAATTTAACTGCTAGTCTTTAATTAAAATCATTTTAGATTTATGAAGTAACATACAATATATTATTGTATACTTTGGAATAAACCGACAAAATTTGATTTTTACGTATGAAATTATGACGATTTTTTTCAGATCTTATCGGCTATTTGTCAAACTGATTTGGCAGTAAATGCTTAGAAGTATCATATATAGTTATATAGAACATAGGTATACATTTTTTGTTCCATAATAAAATTCTAGCCCAACTTGTTGGCATAAAACATTATGGTCATATGCTTGATATATATTTTTGAATCTTCATTACATAACTTATAATAGCCTTGTAAATCATGATTACATAATGTTAAGAAAATCGTTAACATTAAGGTTGCACCATTATTCTTTTTTGGTAGTAATATAACTATTTAAAAAAATAATATAATTATTGCGAGCTTATTTTTCTTCATAATTTGCCTGGGTACAAGCTTATATATTTAAACAAAGTTGCTGATGGTAATGCCAGGCTCTGAGGAAATGTGGGGCATTGGGAGAACTAACCTAATTTTGTTGAGGGAAGAGCAGGTGCCTGGAAGGGCCTGACTCCCGTCCCTTCGCTATAAAGGTAGCTAGCTACTCCAATGTCATGGCGGCGCAGTATTTTATTTTTAAAAAATTATTTCTCGCTATAATTCCTTAAAAAAAACTATCTAATTCCTTGATCTTTGGGCGTTCTGTTCCTTAGTACTGCATTTTTTAAAAAATCGTAGCAGAATCTCAAAGAACACTAGACAACGCACACAATGGGCCCCTCAAGTTAAGTTAATATGTTTTAATTTTTTTTTAATAAAAATAAAAATGGGAACGTGTAAATTGAAGTCATATTGCCTGTTTATATTCAACTCGTAACCTAAAATGTCTAATGAAATAGTCATTGAATTTATTTTACTGAAATACCTTAAAATCTAACTTCGAGAATAAAATTACTGATGAAGGCGATATAGTTCTTTATACACCACTAAGCTAAGTTCTTAAATCATTCTTCCACCATTCTGGATTTGTTAGAAGTGATTAGTAAGACATTCGGTTAAGAGATAAATGTAAACAATCAATGTGCATTTTATTTGCTTTTTAACGATTGATTTTTATATTAACAAAAATAATATTAAAAAGTCTGTGGGATGAGCCTTACACATTTCTTCATGGCTGTTGGGCTTGTTTTTTTCCAGATACTCCAAGGCAAAGATCATCCCATGATCATAGATGTAGATAGGTATCTTTAAAAAGGGCGCGAATTCTCCACGGTATTACCTTGACAAAAAATATTAATTATTAATGGCTATTATGTTCTACCAAGTTTAAGCCTTATTCTCTATTCCCTTTACACCTCTGATATTTTGGAGCACCCTTGCACCACCCACCATCATTTATACCATAATCATCTATATAATTTATAAAAGTGGTTCAACAAAAGACAAATCAAAATAAACGCAACAAAATTGAGCCACGTTAACTTCTACTAAAGGCATGCTCCGTGCCTGTTAGTCCAGCTGTCAATATTTTGCAACGATTGTGTGACATCTAAAAACTACGTTCGTTATCTCGGACTATACTTAGACAAAAGGCTTACATGGAACGTGCATACAAAATTAAAAAGACAAGAACTGACACGACGCTACAAACAAGTATCACATATGGACTGCAGATCTTCACTTGACTTTCGAAACAAACGACTAATCTACAACTCTATAAGACCTATTTGGACATATGGAGCAGAACTTTGGGGTTCAGCAAAACACAAGAGATAAAAACAACACAATCCAAAATTCTAAGAAAAATTGTTAATGCACCGTATTTTATTTCGAATCACACTACACTCAACATGTTCATGAAAGGTTATTCCCACTGTAAAATCATATATCCACAGCAATTACCCAACATTACAGTCATCAACACATCATTACCAAAATCCTCTTGTTCTTCGTCTTTTCTACTCCCTGTTTACTGGACTTCCTATGAGTTTCAAACTGTTCAACTGTTGAAGTTGGACTCTTCACCTCGGAACACTGCTGCCCTGAAAATAGCCTAAGTCTTAGGCCGAAACGTAGACACAATTAAATACCTTTTTCTTATTTTGTGTAATATTTGACAGCACCCCCTGACCATTTCATGCCACTCTTACACTATTAATAGTATTGGACACAGGTTGATATTATAGTGATGAAATGATATTGTTTTTATTGCATCATTCCATTTTGTCTTCTTCCTTGGACTATGAAGGCCTAGATAAGGCGCTAGGTTCGACTAGAAGGCGGTGGAATGCGTTCCATTGAGCCCCGTACGCTAGCTAGTACTCTCCGTGGGCCCGTTATCGTCGGGAGGGGGGTTGAGTGGGGGGGGACCGCTTCACGCTCTGGTTCGCCTTCCACCGGCCTTCCTGCTCCTCTGCGTCCCTTCACGGCTATAATGTTGGCCAAACAGAGGCGGGGTCGTTGGGGCCAAGGTGCCCTACTAGCGGGAGGGTTAAGGACTATTAAGCTAACAAATCATTATTATTATTATTTTGTATCACATGTCCTCTTGTGCAGTTTCACATCCAGCAAATTTTGTCCCAATATTGTTTCTAATGGATTATGAGTATTCTTCTTATAGGAAGTGCAAGTTGCAGATAGTTGGAAAGAGGAAGAACTAAAGGATTCTGGTGAGGCTGTGTTGAGAGGAATGTTTCTTATTTGCTGCGAATATACGATTTTAGGGAGCGGGATAGAGTTACTGAGTTGCCGTGTCGAAGGCCCGGGTTCGGCTGTGACAGATATTTAATCTGTTAACAGTCGGTGATGGACCCTGTGGGATCTGGAGACCCTCCTGGGCTCACCCAGCCTCTGTAAAGTAGGTACCCTTAGTTGGGGGGAAACTGCCGGTTGAGCGTGATTTAGGACAAATCATCTCCCTACACAACCTTTGTCCATGAAACAGTATAGTCTCTAACCATGTTCTGAACTCCAGACCTGTTGACGTGTTGTAGTAGTACAGTTTTTTAAGATATAGATGTAGATTATAATTATAATATAGATGTATATTCTTTTTTAAGATATAGAGAGTAGAGATTAGAGAGATGTGGCTACTTTTTTTTCTCGTCGACATTCGAGAATAAGAGATTTTTCAAGTAATCAATCCTTTATAAGCAGGTCTCTAGGACTACTCTCCATTGTCTGCCTAAGGGTAAGAAAGGGGAAGAACAAGAGAACTTTGTATTTTTTAAATTATAATACTTATCCATATACCTAGTTAGTTCAAAAAAGAAAGTCACTGTATATCTAATGTTATAATGATCAATGTCAAAATAAATCTATATCTTTCTCACAAGTCGTCCACCGTTCGTTAAATGCATACAGCAAATTTGATCTAAATTGTTTGTTTTTTTCCCCTCCTTGATATGGAAGAAGATGACATTTTTGAGCTGATTAATGTTTCATGAACAGGTCCCTAGGCATTCTTCTTTTTAATCTTCTCGTAGGAAGTCTATATAACAGAAATTAAGGAAGGACGATAGGATTTTGTTGATGTGTATTTGCTGTGAATGTATGATTTTACAGTGAGAATGTTCATGTCATTGTGAACACTGTGATTCGAAACAAACCAAGGAGCATTAGCATTTTTTTTTTAAGAATTTTGGATTATGTTATTTGTGTCTTGTGTTTTACTGAATCCCAAAGTTCTGCTCCGTATGTCCAAATAGATCTTAGAATAGTGTTGTTGACTTGTCTGTTTGTTTCGTAAGTCAAGTGTAGATCTGTATTCCTGAAGATGTGATAGTTTTTTATAGCATCTTGTCAGTCAATGTCTTTTTAATTTTGTATGTGAGTCTTTTGTCCAAGTATAGTGAGCTACACTCCTAGTTTTTAGGAGGTCGTTGTCAATTTAGTTCCCTGTCGGGAGAAACTGAGGGGGCTTAGAGGTAGGTGACTTGTCCGAGTTCACGCTCAATCACTAATTTTATCTCCTAATTAAATGCATCCGTTTTAGAGAGACTGGGCAAGGGGGCCTGCGGATCCTTCAGGTACCTCGCTTAAGTGTTAACAGATTAAATAATCTATTTGCCACTGCTGGATTTGAACCCGAGGCCTTCAGTACAGCAAATCAGCGCTTTACACTCAGCTATCCTACTCAAACATAGAAGTTTGCCAACAGTATCAAGCTACAACTATAACTGTACGAAGGCTTTCGATATATTTTGCTATAAGCTCTCATATGCCCATAACAGCTGTATAGTATGATAGCGTCATTTCTACATAATAGGACATAGTTATACGCGGGCTCGTGACAAGAACTCCAGGTCCTAGTGCCATACCTTGCGGTATACCACAAGGGGCAGTCCTATCTCCATTACTCTTCTCCGTCTACACCAGACATAGTGGGGAATGACAATAGAAGTGCTGTATATGCTCATGTCATTGTGAACAGTGTGATTCGAAACAAACCAAGGAGCATTTGCATTTTTTACATACCATTCATGAAGCAGTACGATACTGTATTTGGGGAAATATCTAAAAAGCTAGAGCACCTCAACATCCTGGCGAACTCTGCCAAAACCGACGGTCCATCCCCATTTGTTAAGAATCAGATTGGACTGTCTTGAGAAGCTCTAAAGTCATTACTACACCCAAGGCGGTTGTTTCGAATCATTTATTTTTCACACAGCCTTTTAATTTGCAGTACTATATTAAGGCCTGCTCTTCTCAATGGAGCTCCGGGACAGAACACAACACCAGCTACTGTTGTTTCAATACAAGGCACTACAGGAAATAGTACGCTCTACTTCAGTGATGATGGGATGAAAGCGTTCTGTTCCCTACGATTTGCTTTAGTTAAGCACTTTTAGTTAGGCCACTTAAACCATTCTAATTTGTTGGATTTTTCTTTAAAATAAAGTTAAGAAGTTTTTTCCTAGTTACTAATAATTTTTCTTAGTATGAATAATTAATTTATATTCATATCTGGATAATAATAATAGTAATATTAAGTATAATAATATCTACAGAGATCAATCGCTCACCGAATCGCTCACTTTTCGATGTAAAGATTCTTGTTTTCTATCTTTTTCAAATTTTCAAACGTACTGCATATCTGCTTGTATATTTATTCTAGAATTTTTAGATTTATATTTAAGTTAGAAGTACTACAAGTTATTTAAAATGGCGAAACTTGATTAGAGGTGACGACGTACCCGCTGACAGTGCAATGTGGCGATAAGACAGATCATTTATCCTCTGCGTGTTTTGTTTCTTGATTATTTATAAATAGATTAGTCGTAGTTTATGTTATAGTCATGGCATATGTACGATTTAGATTTTATTATTTATACCTTATATTAAAACATAGTGGTAACTCAGTTTTATTTAAATATTAATAACAATAGATGAAAGATGAATACTAAGTAACTTTGTCAGGTTGTGAGTTGCTTAGAATTCAGGCCAAGCCAGCCCTACTAAGCTTCCAGAGTTTCTCCTTCGCCTTTGGACCGTCAGAGAAACAAAAGGTAACGGATTTCATAGCGTGTGAGGCACTTCATGTTAGTGAAACCTAGACCTTAGACCTTAGACGAAAAAAATGACATTGACGAGTAAGATAACTGACGTGTATCTACTCAATCAGCTGATGATATAGCTATACCGCGAAATCGAATCGAAACCTTGAGAACGAACTTTTGAACGGGTAAGTTAGTAGATAAGCAACAGTGATAGGCGGAAAGAGGCGTGCCTAGTTGGATATCGAGTATCTGATCCAAAAGGCAAAAAATTCGAACCTGTGCTTGATATAAGTCATATAAATGTATATAGTATCCGACAGATGTCTTCCTGTTTAAATCCGAAAAACATAAAAAAAATTATAATTATTTGTTCCGTTTTGATAAAAATATTTTTAAAAAATTAAATACCTGTCTCCATCACGCATAGAGTTATTACAATTTGAAATATCAATTACATGTTAGTATATATATATATATATATATATATATATATATATATATAACTGTATTAATTAATGGGAAGAAAATTGTCCGGATAGAGGTGAAAAATGAACTGGCACTAAGGTCACCTGTGGTCTAGTGGTTAGCGTAACAAACTACTAAACCCAAGATCGCGGGTTCGTAGCCCGGCCGGTGGCTCTAGGATTTTTTTAAGGGAGTAAAAAATCCTTAGTTTCGCCGTCCTTCGGAAGGGACGTTAAACGGGGGTCCCGAGCCTGTACGATGTCAGGTACTCGTTAAAAATTCCTATCCTAATTAAACCTGGATAGGCAAAATTTAGAGCTCCCACTGTAGCATCGTCCGATTAGCCATAGCAGCATAAAGTGACGTTAAATGAACATACAACAACACATGAACTGGCACCTTGCTACACCCAGTTTTTCAGAATATTACGACCGTTTTTAAAATTCAACATGGCTAGTCCGAAACGATGTGAAACATCTTTACAAAGCAAAACAGGAAAATACGAAAAACAATGAATCATAATGAGTTTCAAGGTTAGTGGGTCGGTTTGAAATTGTTAACATTTATTGAATTCACACTCAATTGCCAATCATGCACATTATGTCATTTTATACACATGTATCTTAACAATATCTATAATTGAGGAATTGCAATATTTCACACTTCTCTTGAATAAGAGATTGATACATCATACGGAAAAAAAAAATGTACAATCGATTTGCACTATTACTTCGGTTATTTAACAGAAGCTTCAAACTATCTTCAAACTCCACCATGTGCTGAACCCCAGACCCTTCATGGGTTGTAGAGGCACAGGTTTTTTTTTCAAACTATCTTAAATTAACTAAAACATTATTAAAAACTAATATTTATCAACAGCGCTGTTAACAGCGTATTAAAATATATCAAGGGATAGACTGGCCATAGGTACTATTCTTGGGTTCTATCACGAAGAATTCTGGGAATTCAGTGGTCCCAGAGAAAAAGGCCACAAAAAATAGTCGATTTTCAATACTTTTTGACACAGTTGTGAGTATATTTTTTTTTATAACCTAGTTTAAAATGGCCACAGTGTGAGAATGGCCCCTACCGTGAAGTGGACAATCAGAGCTTACAATACACACAACCAGGGAGCCAATAGCCAACCTATTCCCATTTTTTTAGTGCACATTTACCCTAATTCACACATTTTCTCTCTCTCTCTCTCTCTCTCTCTCTCTATATATATATATATATATATATATATAGTGTAGATATGTATGTTACGGTAGAAGTTGAAACTACAGTATCGATCAACCACACATTTGATATTTCTTTTAAGGGCATGCTGAATCTTAAGATGTTTCTATTCAATAGTTTTCTAGTTCAAGATTCTTCTCCGGATTGGTCCCAGCATAAGATAAGAGTAGGGCCTAATTGCAGATTCAGTTCCCTGAGAAGTGTGAATAGTATATACTTAGCTTTTCCTTCATGTTCTGGATTCAGGTAACTGTGTGCTAGTGCGTTGACCTTTTTTCCGATTGTTCTGCTCATCATTCCTCTGGATATTTAAAAGGTGAACCTCAACACAAATTTTAACTTTCGATTACTAAACCATTATTCTAATACTAAAAAAACAAAGTATTTTGTTCTTGACCAACAACTGCTACTGTTTCACTATTGTCTTTCAAAATTGTAGTCAAAAGGCAGGAACAATAGTTTACTGACTGCTAGTAAACTGAATTAGAATTATATTTGAAGTGTGTGTAAATCTAGCATTAAAATTCTATTAGAAATAATCCTGTAAAAGATATTCTTATTCGCAGTGATGTGAAGTTAAAATCGTTAAACCTAATGGCAAATGATAAAATGTGATAAACCAGTTGTTTATTAACTCACTTGTACTTAGGTTTAACTACAATTGTGCATTGTAATCCAGACCGAAGTGACCAAGGAAGAATGAGAGTTTTCGTAACGCTTTCTGTTGCGGGACCACACGTAGCCATTAGCGTCATTACTCGCTTGAGGGTTGCTTCCTTTGAATTGCATCTACTTTCCAACCCTAATTTTCTTCTTTCCCTCCTGTCCACTCCCACAAAAGAAAACTGACGTTGCCATTTTTTTTATGGAGGCGTTAAACAAGTTTTGGCTACGCTGGAAATGAGGAGGCACTTTTATGTTTACACTAGCTTATGCCCGCGGCTTCGCACGCGTGGAATTTGGTCTGCCACGTAAAGTTTCGTGAAAGATCATTTTAAATAAATAATTTAATTATTTTTTAAAAATATAAAGTACTCGAACATCCGAAATTTCAGATGTCTAACTTCAAAACTGACGGATTCTATACAACCTTTGAACACCTATTATATTAAAGAGGAAACCCTTGGAGTGGAATTATCCGAATTTCTTTCTTAAACTATACACAGAACCTAACTACAAATTTCAAGATGTTCTACAAGTTCCTGATTTACCTTTAATTATGTACTATAACGGGGGGGCGCATGCCCCCGTGCCCCCACATTGATCATCATGTGATTTGCCTTTACTTATGTACAATAATGGATTCTCCACAGTACCTAAAATACTGCCGGGGGGGCACGTGCCCCCTTGCACCCTCCCATAAATCCGCGCTTGCTATAGCCTATGTGTTATTCTAAAGTTTCATTGTGTTATTCTAAAGTTTCATCCAAATACGTCCAGTAGTTTTTGCGTGAAAAAGAGACAAACATACAAACATTCACATTTTAATATTAGTAAGATTAGTAGGATATCAAAAATAAAAGTTTCACTCATCTTGTTTCTGTTATTATAACAACTATTATCATGTGATTTGCCTTTATTTATGTACAATAATGGATTCTCCACAGTACTTAAAATACTGTCGGGGGGGGGGGCACGTGCCCCCTTGCACCCTCCCATAAATCCGCGCTTGCTATAGCCTATGTGTTATTCTGATGTATAACCTATATTACTGTAAAGTTTCATCCAAATACGTCCAGTAGTTTTTGCGTGAAAGAGAGACAAACATTCACATTTATAATATTAGTAAGATTGGCTCAGGCTGGAAAATTTGGGTAGGAAGCTACCTGTTTCAATATCTAAGATTTAATAGTGTCTATATAAAAATAAAGTGTTTATGTGTTTTGTTTGTATTTTCGCTTTGCAAATTAGTTTAATGAAATATTTAAACCAAAAGAGCTTATATAAACAGTTAAAAAAGCTAAATAATTAAATTAACTGAAAGACTAATTTACAGCAGTGAACTTTCTGGCAGGAATGCCGACGTGTTCCAGGAACCCATATAGTCCTGATCTCTCTGGGTGTATACCCAATTTATTTATTCTTCTCTGAGAATTACACTTTTTTTAATTTTCGTTCTTAACCCCTTGGCTTATTTGTTTTTTAAATCGCTGTAATGTGTACAGTTAATAATGACAGGACCTCTGCACTAGAACACTAGAATTAAGACTAATGATGGCGCTCACTGTTTCTTTTTGATTGAGTGAGAATTCTAGTATCGTTAATTACATTCTGTGTGAAAGTTAACGTTCAGGTTACAAATAAATAATAAAAAGTCATATCGTATTATTTTATATTCATTTACTAAAGTAGTTTGTCGTATGCTTAAAATCCACTGTAATGTTAGGTAATAATGCAAGACCAGGAGCAGATAGCTCGTAAACTGCATAAATTTATTGATTTTTCAAATGGTCTTTTATTAAACCTTATTATTGCATCGATGTACAAAATCATGATTTAAAAACAATTTGGTATGCTTTTAAATACTACATAGGAGAGGGGCAACTCAGTGGGTAGAGCTTTGCGTTTTCCTAGAAACAGTACTGTCTCTACCGTGTACTTAACCCGAACCCTTCAAGGGTACAGGTATTAAATACTGGAAATGCAATTCAGTTTTTAGCCATCCGGTACATCTGAATGCTTAGATTAAAAAAAAAAATAGTGCCCTGCAAACTTTAAGTAATTAGTTAAGGAAGAAAAAGAACCGTTATAAGTTAGTAGATTAATTACAATTTATCTACAAACTACTGTTCAGTTAACTGTTCTACATCCGTCATTTCTTCGTCAAAAAGTTTACTTTCGTCCTGTCTAAAACTGCCAAAGTCTCCCCCACTCTTGAGCAACTCTCCTTTACAACTCGTAAAAAAAACATCACTTTGCGACTGAGCCTTTAGTATTAATAAACTTAACTAATCGATAGTATCGATTTCAGTGATCAATATTATCAATATTATAGTACCTATCGATAGTCTTGTTCTGTTCATATCTCATCTGCTCTGTGGTACTTTTAACCGTAAACAGTTGGAAAAAAGATACATGATCGTGATAAGAATAAAAAAAAGGCTTCACCCTTGAAAATGGTTCGATAGAAAAACGATCTTCCTTAACTCATTAAGGTCACCAAGTTTACTAATGATATTAGAGGTCGTTTAAGAAGAGAATTTCTTTAGAATATTTAACGTTTTAAAATAATCCTTTTAAAATCGTTCTGTTTTTTTTTTTTTTTTGTTCACCACAGAAGATCTTCTGGTCTTGGCTGGCTACCTTAAGTCCTAGTATAGGTAGAAAGGATTCCCTTTTCATTCGCAAGTTCCAGTGAGAGTCATTGTCCGTGATGTTGGCAGGTACACAAAATGACACCTCCTGGGTTCGCAACTGACAATAGGAAACTTCTTACAAGTGGTTCCTTTCCCCCCCCAAAAATGTTATATTTTATTTTATTATATATTATACAAATTTTTATTGTATTTTCTTAATTTAACGACTAGGCAGATTTCATTGTTTTAAAAAGTCTTTCTTCAGAACTTTTGTTTTTCTGTTAAATAATTTAAGTTAAACTACCAAGTTAATTTAAAAGTTGGTGCTACTCTTTTGTCTTTTGTGGAGTTAAAAGTGCTGCTGTGGCCAAAACCTTTGTTTTTGACTTTGCAGGGAACCATGACGTTTTTCCCACAAAGGTTATTTGCTGTAAATTAATGAATCGCAGCATTTCGTTATATGAATATTTATACAGTGATTTTGCTTTCAAAAATTCGTATAGAGAAAACAAATATATTTGTCGACAAAGTAAATAAAACACTTGATGATTTTTAATCGACAGATCAACGCATTTGGTTTGTTTTATTATAGAATGTTTTTAAATTTGGTATGGATGTAGTTATTTTTGCGTGTGGAAAGAAAATTCGCACGCATAGATTTATTCATTCACACATACACACATGTGATGGAAAATATTTAGATACAATTGGAGGTATGTTGTAATTTAAACAGTAGGGCAGGAGCTTTCAATAATTGAAATACCAACTTCAACAATAATAACAGTTAACCTATAATAAAATACAAGTAACAACCATTTTATTAGAAACAATGATTTGAAATAAGCTATAAAATATAATAAATAGACTAAATTATAAATTTTATTTATCTTGAATAGTTCTTTGTTGACTGGAGGAAGATAGAGAAGAGAAGCAGGTGGAGGTAAAAAAATAATTCGTTAAATATAGATAAAATAGTTGAAACATCGCGACGTTTCGACCCACCTTGTCGGTCTTCTTCAGGGCTTGTAACTTAATGATACCTGAAAATTTCAAGTCCTGCAATGTGGATCGAAACGTCGATTTCTAATTAGTAATTTCTCACTACTAACGGATTTCTTTCGACTTTTTATTTACTTATTCAATACTTACGCAGTTCTCTATAGATCTCATTTTAAACTATTTTAATTTGTTTATTGGTATATAGCCACATCTATTTCAGTTTGGTCTGGGTTCGTGCCTTTGAATCACACCACCAATTTGAGAAAGAGGAAGTTATATAGAGCATGAAGATTTAATTAGAATGGACACTATCTGTCGTGTTGTGTCCCCGCTTGTTAGCAAACTGTGTCGCGTGTTAGCAACTCTTCTCGAGGTGAGGCTCTGAGGCGAGGCACCTCTATTGTTTTGTTTTGTAACTGCCAATTCTGTTAAAACTTTTAGCTTTGTTTATAATCTTTACTTTTTATTGAATTGAAGATTCGAAAGAGTTAAAAATAAATCAGTATTAAGTATAAATATCCTCCGTTAAACTTTTAAATAGCTTTGGCGTGTTATGTGTTGACATATAATAGAACAATCTCAAAGATATTTTCTTATCAAATGCTGTCACAGTTTTTTATACATCGTTACCTCAATCATAAAAATTGGTCACTCCACTTTTTATGATTTAAACACCACTCAAATATAAATATATTTTTGACATTGTTCGAAATCACTCTGTAAAATGTCCTGGATTTTATCATTTAATGATTCTTATGAGCGAGCCTCATTATAATGATTATTTGGATAACATCTCTTATCTAACATCAACACAAGGTAATCATTGAATAGATTTTATATATCCTCTACACGGATAAATATCTATTTATATATCTTATTTATTCGGTTTGAGAAATATTTCATTATATTTTAATATAAGAACAGATGTTCAGTTCAGATGTTATCCCATCAGATGTAATCCCAAATACAACAGGACAATTGTTTTTTAAAAATTTTATTTAGGTATTTTCGAAATACCAACTTACGAAAAAATACACGTATAATAAAGAGATATTTATTATACACAATAATGAAATTTAGATGAATGACCGTACAGATAATGAAAAAAGATAATCTACCTACACTAATTGGTTAAACTATTTATTGTAAGGGAACAATTGCATCTAAATTGAAGATCTCCATCAAGGCTTAATAAAATAGATTAAGGATTTTAAAATTATAATATTTTATTGTATCTGTTCTTATGTATTTGTTGTTGCTTTTCTTTTTTCACACCTGTTATTACTCTTACAGTTTAACTTTTAAGTATGGTATTTGTTCCGCAGATTATCGCTTCGAGTTGAGATACAAGGTTTAACTGTTTAAACTATCTATAATTTTATCATTCAACCATCTATAACTATTATGATCCAACTTAGGGTATAATTATAACCAAAATACGGCTTAACAGACTATCACTAAGCAATGAAACATAAAATATATATACAAAATAAATGTTTCACTGATGACAAGTTCTATTCTCTTGTGTTACCTTGTCATGAGTCCCACGGTTACGAAGGCAAAGATAAATATTCAAAGCTAATGAGATAAGAGTTTCTCACAGTCAGAAAACAATACAAGGTCATATTTATTTTTTCACTTACAAGGAGCTCATGACCTCTGTATGACTTCCAAATAGTTAAAAGTAATTATTATATTTATTAAACTCTCTTATAAAATAATTACCTTAAGCCTTAATGAAGATTGGTCAGTTAGGGCCATCCAAGTATTCGAGTCACCAGAGGCAGCTTTCTCTTGAGGAAAAGAAACCAGAAGACTTCAAGTCACAGTTAGCTATTTACCTACAATGGGTTCGATTTGGGTACACAAATAGGATAGTGTAATCGGTCATCCGGTTCTCTGGTCAAGCGGCGTGTGGTCAGTGAGGAAGAACGGAGCGATTGAATACGTTCAAAACCGTACCATATTGACTATATTAAGTCATAGAAACTATATTAAGTTATCACGAAAACCAAGAAATCGAACAATTTTCTTCCTTAAAAATAATTTTAAGAGTTCAATGTACCTTGGCTGGTGTAAGGAGCTCAAATAGGTGGTGTGAATTCCGATCTTGGTCCTAGAAAAAGCAAATAATGCGTTTGACTGCTAAATCCTCGATCTAATCATCCTTATAAAAAAAGTATCAGAAATTACAAAAGGATAAATTGGGCAGAGCATAATGCTGACCACTCTGTTCCCTCGAAAATGCTGAGGTCGAGCTATAAATACCTGAAAGGATGATTGAGATACATGTATTTGTCTAATTTATTTATTTTTCTATTTTATTTATTTATTTTAGGCGTATAATTGTTGTAAGTGACTGAGGGAGGAAGACCTGGATTTATAGTGTCAGGTATTTGTGAAGATTTAGAACGTCCATCTCTTCTATAAATAAGTCTTAATTTACTTGTATGCTTGTATAAGTGCTTTTATGACATTACCAATACTTAAGTAAATCACTGAGCTTAAAATTGATTGAAAAAATATGATTTTATCTCTAGTAGAGAAGCTTATAAACACTAAATTACACGATGCCCTACATCGTAGCCAATATTATTCCTCTTTATTTGTAATTTAATCATAATTTTTTTTAATTTAGTTACTCATTTGGTTTGTATTTTGTTACAGGTAAGTTAAGAAAAATTGTTGACGAGCTGATGAATTAAATTCGTTTAGTAAGTAAAAAAAAATATTCATTAGGTTTTTAATTTTTTTTCGAAATCCATTAACGTTGGATAATATTTTATTTTTTATGTTTTCATTTTCATTTTTGATTGTACAATTATTGATTAGAATTCATTATTGTGTTAAAAAAATAAATAATTGGTGAATGCAGACCCACACAGTCACACAAATACACATACATATATTACCAATTATATTTGTTTTTTAGTGGTAGAGTTACCCTAAGTTTGTTGATGATGATGAGTAAGCAATTTTTATTTCCGGATTCATTTATTTATTTTATTTTTTAAAGAAAATGAAAATAATATTATTGTTATTATTATTAAAAAATATATTTTTTTCTGAAACAATGCCCGTAAATCCTTTCAACCTGAACTGATTAATAGCTGGCGGTTGGCCGTACTGGGATGAGTATTGATCAGCGATACCTGATTTCTCTCATCTCAGCTTTCGTTTCTTTTATAGACCGCATACGCTACTTTTAATTTTAATAGTGAAATCGATGTAGTGCAAAACTCTTTAAGTAACATTAGTAAATTATTACTAGATTAATGATTAGGGAAATGTTAACTACAAATATAAGTTATCTTTTTTATAACTTGTACTTGATATTAGGTATCAAAATCGTTTATAAAATTTATGAATCATGAATGAATGAAATGAATCATAAATGAAATTTATCTATATATTAATATATACATTTATTTATATATGAATGAAATGAACCATGAATGAAATTAAAAAAAAAAATATAATAATAAGTTTACCATCTTTTTGTGAGATCTAAAAAATGGATAACGCATATAAATTGATCAAAATTAGGATTCCAGAAATTCAGTTTCCATTAATACTGAGGCATTATTATAACTCAGTATTATGATTAGCCTAGGTAATGCGTGGATAATCTAAAGTTCGGATTATCGAAATTAAATTAAAAAAGGAAAAAACTTAAATTGGTATATGCCGATGATTTTTATATCGTACATGTGAGGGAGTAAGATGCATTATTGATGTAAGGGATGCCCAACCATCAATCGGCATAGTTTCTTGCAAAATCGTTCAGAGTTCTACGGAAATTAAATGTGTTTAAAATAAAATAATAGTACACAGTAACAGTAAATAATAACAACAGTATTTTTTTTCTCACAGATTTCTTTGGCACCAAAACCCGGAATTCAAAATTCACGTGAAATGTAAAAGATTTTATTGATTCAAGAATTTCCTTTTAATTCTGCAGGAGTCCACCAGAACTACTTTCTGCGCCAATTTTAGTTTTTCCAAATGGAGGCCATGGTCTTCTGTACCCTCTCTTCTACTTTTCAATATAAGACCAATCGACGAAATGACTTTTGGAGTTATTAACACCATCTCCAAATGGTAAAGTGATTTTAATACAATAGCAATTTTTTATTTTGTAGCTTTGCATATTTATCTTTGCCTGCGTAACCGTGGGACTCATGGCAAGGTAACACAAGAGAATAGAACTTGTCATCAGTGAAACATTTGTTTTGAATATATTTTATGTTTCATTGCTTAATGATAGTCTGTTAAGGCCTATTTTTGTTAGAATTATACCTTAAGTTAAATAATAATAGTTAAAGATGGTTGAATGATAATATTATAAATAGTTAAAACAAGTTCTTGGTATTTCCTAATTTTAATTCATAAATCATTAGATAAACTTGAGGAAAAACATTATATTTTAATTTTACTTGTCTTGATAAATTCAAACGAGGAGTTAATTGGAAGTTAGATTTCAGGAATTTAGATATTTATTGAATTAATTTTTTATTTTACAAGTATGATAGTTTAAAGATTAAAAAAGTGCAATTTATTTTTTGTTTAATATTGGGAACAGTGATAAATTTTGTTTGTGATGATTGATTGAATCTCAAGATTACACCATATGATAGAACTTGCATTATTACAAAATTTACGAATTACGTAAATGCGTTTGTTCTTTTTAAGACATCCTTCATTTGAATGAAAATAAAAAGGAAATAAGTACCTCAAGATCAAGAAAACTTCCCCCTCCTAATTATAAGAGGACGGAAAGGTGGAAACCGGGGGAGTAAGGCAAGGTGAAGACCCTAAGAGACTTATTATCTAGGCCGCCTAAAGCTGACAGAGCTAATCAATAGGAGCATCATGTGGGGCCAGCCATTTGTTAAAGTCCTCTCGAGGAACCTGTTACGTCTCAAGTCATCTTCACTTCTCCCCTTTTCTACTCTCACTGATAAATGTATTCCTTTTCTGCGCGGCTTTTATTACTTTCTCTCAGTCTAGAAAGAAGTAAATAACACATTTATTAAAAAGGACCTAGGAGAAGCTAAGGATCTCCTCAATAGATAGTCCTTATAAGGCACAACTAGGATTGCTAAGTCTTGCTACCCGAACCTTTTTAAGTATATTCCCGGTGAAATGGGAAGGAAAGAAGGTCAAATGTTGAATTTTTTTTTTCAGTTTTCTTCTTTTCTAACGTTTCTAAGCCATAATAAAATATAAGTTGTGAAATTATCAGCATTATCAAAAGTGAAATCCCTGCTACATGTCTCTAAATGTGACTGCAGTACGATTATGCGGAGAATTTAAAGAGTCGGTATTATTAAAAGGTTTAAATAAGTTTTTATGGTTTGAAACGTTACGGTTCCGATTAAGTAATTAAATTAATGACATACTGTCAAGGTGTAAAATAATAATTACTATAAGCCCATTCCCTTCTAGCATCTGGTATGCGTTTCTTTATAGCTATCACAAAATCATTTGCTTATTCTTTGAGGATTTGTTTCTCGAGGGATTTGGTCTGGAATGGGGTTCATTTAGGATCTTGATAATGAATGAGAATACGAAAAAAGATACATTTAAGTTTTTATTGTTAAAAAAAGTAAAAGAACAAAAATTTGTTTGGCTTAGTTGGCTATGCTTCTAAAAAAGCATGTTATACTTATGCTCCCCTAGTAAAAAATCCATTTTTTTCTTTGCCGCTAGGTGTGTTTGAACCACCTCGAAAACCCGCTATTTTCTAGTTTTGCTCTGCAAATTCAAGGAAACTTAATATGGTTTAAAATTGTTCTTAAGTAAAATGCAGTAAAGTAAGGCAATTTTTAAGTAAAATGCTCTTGAAGTATGTTGCTATGAAACAACTTAATGAAGCGGATTTTCTAGATGATAAAAAATCCACAACATGGTTAATTCACAAGTGGAGCAGTACATTGACTGGATTTTAATAGCTTGCGCGTTTTTATCTTATTTTAGATTACCTACTTATTTTAGGACTGAGTTGAAAATCAGTTATTTTTAATCATATTTTTAGACCACACACCATTTAACCAAATTACTACCTTTAATTGTTATTAGTCTCAAAAATCAAATGCTCTTAACATTAATGTAAAACAACTTTTACGATAAAAATGCATCTTTTAGGAATTATAAATAAATGAAAAGCCAATATTGAACACGTTGCTCCCATATTTCACCGACAATACCCCTCTTGGAACCATCGATTGAATACATTTTTTTTTTTTTTGTATATCCAGATATCGAAAAATGTATGTTTTTGGTTTGCATAAGCTTAGCCAGAACGATGCTGTGCTATGAGTAGATCCATGGAATAAGATGAGAGATTTCAGTTGCCGTGTTAAAGTTTTACAGGTGTACTTAAGGTATGAAACCTGTGGAGTTGCCAGTTAGTTTATAATGTTTAAATATATCTCGTCAAAGGTTAAGTATTCATTCATTGTCCTGATTGAAAGTCTGTTTTATTTAATTGTCAATAGTTTTTTTTTATAAAAGAAAATCAAACAACTAACACCAAGTGAAGGCATTTAAAAATAATTTAAATTGAATAGCATCTCCTTGAAGACAGCACTAAACACTCCCAATGTCTTAACCTTTGCCTAATTCCTTTTGCCTTCACGTAGATAATTGTATCTCGCTTTTCGTTGGAAGGAGATGCTAATGCTGAAATATTCCCAGGCCAAACAAGTGCCGGAGGGGTCAGTGCACAAGGAAAGGTCGAAGAGTAAAAGTAACATTTCTCAACAGTTAATAACCAGTCATTGTCTTCTTGAGCAGATGTAGGTAGGGCTCTGTCCTCATCGCTTCGGTTATCGGTCACATTCAAATATCAGAGGATTGGAGTGGTTAATAAATATTTGTGTAATATTTATGCAAAGCTATAACTCCTTAAAAAAATTGAATCTAATTCGAATAGAATAAGAAAATTACTGGATTATTTATCAGCTGTTTTATCTAACCTTATCCAGCCGGGGTCGAGTAACCTTCCTTATGATACATTAGTTGCATTTGAGCCTTGGAGGTGGTGGGATGTTTTTTGGGTGCATTATTTATTTTTTGTTTTGTTGTCATTCTCTTTCTACCCTGATGATACCTGAATAGACGAAATATCGGACAGATAATTTCAATTTCTGTTTTAGTTTGGAGACTTTCGTTGGGGCTTTTCGTTGGAATTTTCCCACGGTCTTAACATTTATGTAAAATCTCTTTTTACTTTTCAATATTAATTATAAAAATTTGAATCTCTTTCTTGTGTGTACTAAACCATTGACCGGAAGTAACGAAAACGAGGGTCCCGAGCCTTTACGATGTCAGGTACTCGTTAAAAATCCGTATCCTAATTGAACCTGGATAGGCAAAATTATAGAGCTCCCACTGTTGCATTTCCGATTAGCCATAGCAGTATGTGGTGTTAAATAAACAAACAAACAATTGATAATACGTTACAAAACACTCTGATAAGGCTGGAGTAAGTAATCTAATCTGAGAAAAAGTCATAACATATAAATATTAAGCTATAACATTCTATCTCTACTAAGAATTAAAACGTCTCAATTCAAGTATACCTCTTAAAATTTGGGTTCAGTGCTATATAGAAACAACAGTTTTTAATCCAACTGTTGTGCAAGACTCCTTATGATCCAGAACACGTTCGATCTCTAGTTTTTTACAATGTAATCCTATTTTTTTAATGTTGGTTAAGTCCCAGAGGATGTGATATGAAGGTAGCCCTTCGAGGATCTCCAGATCCCTCAGGTGTGGGTCGACTGTTAACAGAACAAATAATTTATCCGCCACAGTCGGTCTGGAACTCAGGACCTATTCCGCTCTGTCATAATTAATGTATTATGTATCTTAATATAAATAATAATATTATTGTTATTACGTAGGCTATGCATTTTTTTTACAAAAAATGCTTATACGATTATGGTTATAATTGATTAAAAAATATTATAATCCTCTATTGAAAATAATTGTTAATGACAATAAAAAAAAATCTTGTTAATGATTAAAGAGGGTATTAATTTAATTTAAACAAAATTACTATCAAGAATGTTCCATCTTAAGCTATAGAGCTATATAAATCTTTTTTACGACTTCCCGTGAGCGCCTGAAGGTCGTCCCGACACTCCTTATTGTTGTTGCTCCCTCTAGACAAAGAACAGGAGACAGAGCTGAGGAATGGTAGGAGAGCAGTTATGAAGATCCCGGAGGGGCCATTCCTGTGGCTGACAGAAGACACCTTGGACCACAGAGTACTTATCAAGATACTTGGAGGTGGCGTACCGTTTCGCACTGTCACCACAACAGTCTTTCCATTCGACAGGCTTTCTCTAGTCTCTCACTACTATAAAACCTTTCTTCTTCCAGATTGCTTTTTTTTGTTATTATTTCTTTATAACTTAATTAATCGATTAATCGCAGTATTCGGCTTTAGATTTTTCTTAATGTTTATTTATTTAACGCCATCTTATGCTTCTATTGCCAATCGGACGATACTACGGTGGGATTCCTAAATTTTGCATCGCTGGTCTTATTACGACTGGGATCTTTAACGATTTTTTTATGTATGGCGTTGTTTTTTTTTTGTTTTTTTTTAAGGCTAGGAATATATAGAATACACTTATTACGAGCAAGTTTCTTAAGGTATTACAGTTTCTTAAGTTATTCTATCTCATGCAGTATCTCTATTTACTCAACAACTCCCAGTCAATCTTCCATGTCCACCCTTCTATTGAAAAATAGAGGGATATGTTTTTAACCATTAATGATATAGTATTATTGTACCTCAGTTGTAATGATCCGAGGTTGGCATCCCATATTAATATTTAAAATTATTCAGATCAAAGGATGTTTGTTACCTTTTCCTGAGATCATTGTTCGGGCATAACAGAGTACCCGACACCGCACAGACTCAGGGCTTACATTTTACATCCCCTTGGAAGAACGGAATAACTAACCTCCTTTAAATAATCCCAAGTCGATCTGGAGGTCTGCAAACCCAAGATCTTGAGCATATTAGGTTGTTATGTTTACCACTACACCTAAGATTGGATGTTTTGAAATTAGAAAGTTTCTTGCCTTGCATTCGATGCTTCAAAATGAATACTCCTTTTCTATCTTCTATCAGTAAGAGCAGTTAGGTTTTTATAAAAACAAGAACAAACATAATTTACCACTACCTTAAAAAAAAAACCGTGACATTTCCGTGTATGTTTATTTAATAGTAAAAACATGAATAGCCCAGCTGTTATACAAAGCTTGTATTTTCTTCTTATTTACTTTGATTTGATTTTTTATTTTGTATTAGCTTGAATGAATATGAATTCTCGAGATTTTTTCATGCGTTGGCAACAAGATAAATATCTCTTTGATCATATCTGAAATATGAAGCAAAGATGTAACATCTGACCCTTCTGAGAGAATTCTCGCTTTCGGTTTCTTGGTTTAATTTTTTTTTTAAATAATTGTGTTTATTATCAATAAAAATTTGGTTTAACAAGTGGGGATAAATAAGGATTTCGCTATTATATTTTAAACTATTATAAATGCTTTAAAAAAACGTCTTACTAAACACTTTCTTTTCAAATAGTGTCTCACACACACACACTCTGTCTCTCTCTCTCGCGCACACACTCTCTCACTCTCTCCTTCTTTGTTAGCATTTTGTTAGCACCAGTTATGAAGTATGAGATTTCTTAGAAATCTGTCCAATGATGCGTAGAAATATTATCTTTTAATATCATATTATATATGATGAATTGTGAAAGAGAACTTAAGGCAAATGCCACAAGAAATAAAATTAGCTCCAGTTATACATTTTTAGGAGCATCTTACTATATATATTTGTATATTGTTTATTCATAATTAATATCGTGGAGATCCCAGTCGTAATAAGACTAGCAATGCAAAATTTAGGAATCCCACCGTAGTATCGTCCGATTGGCAATAGAAGCATAAAATGACGTTAAATAAATAAACATTAACAAAAATCTAAAGCCAAATACTGCGATTAATCGATTAATTAAGTTATAAAGAAATTATTATAGAGTTATGAAGATATTATTTAATTCAAATAACAGCTCGAATTACTTCAATGAGATATTTTGAAGAAACAGGTACAAAATTAAAATACCGAATTTTCGAGGTCGACATAAAGCTGTTAAAACCACAAAAAAGTGCCTCTGTAGCATCAACTTGATTCGCAAACGATTTTTTAACCCTGCAAATCAATTCGGTTAGGCTTTTGAAGTGCGCTGGGCCCTTCAAGGCTGCTGGATACCGTAAAAGACATTTGGACAAGCCGAAGTTTCGGGTGAAATTTGTTACCATCTCTTTTGCTACATCGTTCAGTTTTATTAAATATTTATAAAACATTTAACAAAATAAACATGTATATATAACATGATAAATTTAGGGAGTGCGTTGTTGGAATTAGGACGTTGAAGCTGAGTAATCTATTTTTGAATCTGGGATATTTCCAGCGAGTCTTGGTGCATATTACATCAATCAGTTCTCTCATTTTTTTTTTTTTATAAATCAACATTTTATTGGAAAATAATATGATCTATCGTTGATGGAAAATAATTAACATGGTATGTTATTTTCATAAAATCTGTATGGTGTTTTCTCTTAAATTATTTAATTTAATCAATTTTCTCAAAATATATTTTTCAATTTCGATGAACTTCAGATGGAGCAAGAATAAAAAAAATCTTTATAATGCATGAAAAAATACTCGTGTTTTTAGTACTCACAATTTGGCGTGATTGTAGTTATAACAATGTACTGCGTTAATATAATAGTAAGCTCATTAAAATCATAGTTGTTTGTTTGAATAAATAATACTTCGATAAATGAACACAACTGTTATATTTAGGAATACATATTCTATGTAATTCGTGTGTATATTTATTCATTTAAGGTCACTTTAAGCTGCTATGGTTAATCGGATGATGCGAAGAGGGTGTCTTAAATTATGCCTATCTAGATCTAATTAGGAAAGGTATCTTCAACGAGTACCTTCACAGATCGCACAGGTTAAGGACTCCTATTTTACATCCATTCTGAAGAAAAGAAAAAACCCATGACCTCCAGCCGGGCTGCGAATCCGCGAACTTTTGTTTGTTTTGCTAACCGCTCTATCACTTTCTTCTTCTTTCAATATAGTTATGATAACTATTTCTATATATTTAAGAGACAGCTTATGTTGTTTGATACACCTCAACTCTACTTGGATTGGTATCCAAGTAAACTTTGAACCACGCGGCCTGAAATAAATCTGCCGTGATAATACAATTTAGAACTTATATAACTCGATAACAGATATTTCTTCGTTGTACGTGGATTCTTCAGATGTTGTGGGATGAAGCACAAGCCTTTTTCCAACACGAGACTGAAAGATTTTTTTGAAAGAATAAATACCTACCTGGAAGAGTGCTATAGAGGTTCACTTGTTTGGTTGAATTATGCCAACACAATACAAAATACACAATAAATTCAAAACAAAGCTAACATTTTATTACTTATTTATAATATATTATTAAATAGGAACATAAAGATTGTAAACGATGAAAAAAGCACCACTTCCCGTCTCCACAGCTAACAATACACCTCATTCAGAACTGATTCAACTCCCTTAAACAAAGCTATCTTAGTGTTTTAGTATCTAAAATTTGATAATGCTATCTACAAATTCGTGTTGATGACACGACAATTTTTTGTCTATCTCTTTCATTCAAGATGTAGGGAATTCCCGAAAGTAAACATTCGAGAAATGATTTCATTAAATTTGAATGTATTTTTATTCTTTTTTGTGTAACATAGGGTGCAGGGGAGTTCAGTAGATAGGGTACTGGGCTACATATCAATATTTCGAATTCAAGAAAGGGATGGGCAGATAAATTTGTTAATAGCTGTGAATCGACTCGGTGGGGTATGGAAACCTTCGTGTGGATCACCCAGCCTCTATTTAGGACCAAAGCACTTCCTTGCTCAACCGTTGGCTTGGTAACAGTGTACCCCCTTCATTTTTTGAAGTGTACTAATTTGTTTAACATGAGTTCTCTTTTTTTTATGATTCAGAAGTATTTTGTTGATGGTTTCAAAATGTTTGGAATAATCTTGAACTTACAATCTTTAAAATTGGACACACAGATGTCATTGTGACAGAGTTGTCCTTTCCCGTAGCCCACTTCCGGCTGACGTCTTCGTCATTCTTCGTCGTGACATCCTCGTTGGCCGCATGAGCTTCATGGTACAATGGAATAGTTTCTTCTCTACGCCTCCTTTTCTGGTAGAATGCTGCGTATACCTTTCCATATGGTGCGTATATTTCCTCTACCTCATTCCTTCGGTGACTAAACATGGAACTAGGAAACGTCTCGGCAGCCGTTTAAGCACTCTTTCATGGCTACAAGTTCCACGAATTGATTTATTCTTACGTGTCTTGTAATAATCACAAATGGCTTAATCTTTTTCTTACTTACATAATTTTTTTTTATTATTATCTTATGTTTTCTTTTAGATTTCCCGACTATTGTTTATAGCGTATAGTTTAGCTGAGATCGACTAATTAAATTCATTAGTTACAAGTTACACGGACATGATATGATTTGCTAGCGAGAGCAGAACTGTTTTCTTTTCAGAGGCTAATGATAGAGCTCCGTGTAAGGCTATTTAGGTCGGATTCTTCCCTTTCTCGATTCAGCACAGCATCACCTCCAGGCGTAAGTACCTCATTTTATTTGATTTTTCTGAATACAACTTCTTATTTACATATTGATATTGCTGTTTACCTCACTGTCAATAGTCTCTGTCTCAAACTTTATTTATAATAATAAAAATAGGCAATAAATAGTACGTTTGGCGCGTTCATGGAGAATAAGTTACTAGATTATTAGTTATTTGATATTTTTTTCTTTTCTTAAAGAAACACATTTGAAATCGTCTTCACCGAGTCTTTTAACGATTAAGAAATTCGAGCTGTTATTTGAATTAAATAATATCTTCATAGGTTCTGAATGCGGTTTAAAAGGCCTCTTCCTCAGTCTTGTCATAGGGATCAAAGAATAACAAAGGGCAAGCCCTAACTTAAACCCTAGTCTAAATTATTTTAAAATAAAACTATGTGAGTAATAAGTTGACCTAGTAAACTAAGATTATTACAAACAGAATGCGAAAATTAAAAAAAAAACCTTTGTTCTTTCTGATAGTGGCCTTGCTATCTCTTATGTATAAATAAATCTTTATGTGGACCTTTTTTATAAAATATAGTTTTTCATTCTATATATATATATATATATATATATATATATATATATATATATATTTGTTTTCTAAATAATATTTAATATGGTTAATATTTTTCCTTTGTGGGTTTCATATGTTCATTTTGAAAAATTAAAAAAGAAAAGCCTACATTTGATCAGGCGATTTATCACCGTCATTATTTTATAAATATGGGATAATCCGTATCTACTATCTACTGTATATATATATATATATATATATATATATATATATATATATACATAAATAATCTATATATATATATACTATCTATCTATATATATATATATATATATATATTATATATATATAAATATATAATATATATATATATATATATATATATATTTATATATATATATTTATATATATATATATATATATATATAAATATATATATATATATATAAATATATATATATATATATAAAAAAGAGAGTGGCGTTAGTTACTGACCTAATAAATCAAGAACGCCTGAACCGATTTCGATGATTCCAACCATTTAGGACTGGTCTTCGTCCAAAAAAGAATAATAACCAAGAAAAATCGAAATCGGTCCAGGCGTTCTTGAGTTATATATATATATATATATATATATATATATATATATACATATTATATTTTTGTAACCTTCACAGCTTCTCTATTAATTTTAGATCAAGACATGATCTAGGACTTCCTGATCAAAACTTTACAATATTATTTATATAACAAAACCCATTTTTGAAAAATTTGCACTTTACACATTTGTGAACTAAGGCATCAACTTTTGAAAGCTGATACATTTGCAGTCTTTTCATCGCATACTATTCTGTTTGATAATTGTGTGTGTTAATTATTTACATTAATCGTAGTTTCAAATATTGCATTTAATACATTGTTTTGAAACGATTTATCAGTTCTTTGTTATTGCATAAGATTAATTAAAATTTTCAATATAACTGCCCAGTGCCTGGTTGTTGATAAATCTTGATTTATCTCAGACCATGTTCCTTTTAATTAAATTTAATCATTGCTTCTAACATGAAGGCAACGAGTTTGGAATTATATCCCGGTTTCATATGTGTCAGTTAAATGTTGAAACGTAGTGGTAGATATGTCAGTTAATATTAATGCCCATGTGAATGTATGCTATGCTGTATAGTGTATTTAATGTGAAAATGTACGTGTATATTGTATCTAGTATTATAAATTGGTTTATATTATTCCAAGAAAACAAAATGATATCGAAAATTGTCGAGTGATTTTTTTTCTTTTTATCCAGTATGATAATTTTTCTTTCCGTCTTATAGACAAAGGAAAAAGTATTAAGTTTTCAATAAATTATAAACTTTAATGTTGAATGCAAGATCCCTTATTAGCGCAATGTTACGACATTTTTATATTTTTTTTTTTTTAAGCAAACACAATTAAATGTTATTACTCCATTATTCTCGAAAGTGTGTAAAATTAACAAAGCTCGAAGCTTGATGACATATTAACTACGAAAATGTAGACTTTTTTAAAATAGACTTTTTCTATAGTTTTATAAAATTATTGTTAGTTTTTTTTATTTTTTACAAATATTTTACGGACGTCTGATTTTTGTCTTTTTTCTTTGAAATATCTTTTGCAGAGATAGCAAATAGCAGCCCTGCAACGAAGGTTTTACCATTTCATTTTGGTTACAAGTTACGTTTTTAGAGTTAGTATTTTTATTCTTTCTATAATTTTAAAGTTTTATTCTCCCTTTTTCTGTTAAAAAAAAACAAAAAAACAGAACGGCTGTTTGAGTTTTTATGTAGCTCTATTAGTTCTGATTTGGTAGGCACGCAATGTTCAAATATTCATACCTGTTAGTTACTTACTTTCAATATTCATGTAAATATTGTTTTAATCTAATAATGTAGTCCTTTGGCCAGATATATTTATTTAATTTTGTGCATTTCTGTTATTCTTAATGGACCCGGTCCCAGAATAAAATTATTTTTCTATTCTATTCATTATGGTTCCTTAATTATTCTTATCACCACTACAATTCCAATGCCGGGTGTTGAAAAACTGATTAAATATCAATTAATCTTTATTTTAACAGTTTATAACATTTCTAGTCTGCTATTTGTGATGTTTAGTTTTATTAAAGAGTTGAAATTAATTTTAATTATATCCTCAAAATCCAATTTTAGAAACCTAATTGGAGAATATTTTTAATTGAGTATGATATTTTTGATGATATGATATGCAAAGGGTCAAATGTTTAAACTAGTTTTGAATATATCAATGCTCGGGTTGTAGTAAATAATTTCGGATCTGGTTTTATTATTCTAATCATGCTTATTGATTTTTTTGTATATTCTTTATAATATAAAATTGTATTTTATTGTTGAATCAACAATTAAAAACAAACTCAGCATAAACTTAAATGATTTAATTTCTCTTTTATAACACTTAAAAAATTGTCTTAAAGGTAGTTTAAACATTTTGAATGTTTTTCACTTTCTTGTAAAATTGTCTTCCATTGTTGTATTTGTTTTGTGTTATATTTTTCTGTCTATTGAATTACCTAAAAAAAAAAAAACCTTCCATCTTGAATATCTCAATTTTTAATTATAAGGCAGATTAATAAAAATGGTTGTAGAAAATTGAATTAACTGAAAATAAAATAGAATATAACACTGTCGTATCTCGATCTAAAACTTTTTTAAATAGATAGAGATATTAAGGACCACTATAACAGTAGCCCTAGTTTTATTTCTTTTAATAGCTTTTTTTTAGTTTATAATTTATTTTTTTAATAGTTTTATCTTTTTTATAATCAGTGCAGATTATTGGGATTGCGATCAGCAGTATAATAGAATGACATAAAAAAGTTTGGGGCATTAAAGTTAAGGATATTTGATGGTTATATTAAAGTTAATGATTGATTGGTTGATAATGTTTATGAAATTTTTTTTTTTTATATATAAAGTCATATTTTGAGTCGTTTCCTGTTTGAACTTAAAGTCTTATAGAAATAATGGCATAAGTTAAAATCAAAACGTTTCAAGCTTTTAAAATTTTCTAACGGTTAATAAAAGAATTTCAATGCCATCACTACAATAGGATTGCTGTGCTTTATGAATACACAAATTTTTTTTAAACTCTCGTAGAAATTTCAAATACCTATTAAAAAATTAGTTATTTTCAATTATGAGATTGATCTTTTGAAGGAGCGTAGTATATATAAAAAATAAGAAATAATTTTTGTCTGGAATTTAATGAGTTTCTGAACAGTTCCTGGAAAGACGAAAATAGCTTGAAGTAATCAATCTATATTCTTCAAAGTACATCAGCTAAGCAAGAGTTTTCTGGTTTTAATTAATTAAAGCTAGCGGGAAATCGAGGCTAGAACTTGGAAGTAAGTGCAGCTAAGTTGCCCTTAAAGTTCTTAACTTAGCTGCTTCTTTAAAATCCGTTAACGAGGCTCCTTCAAGTCGGGAACTAGCTAAATCTTTTCTCCCCCTTCTCTCCGTTTATAAAATTTGTAAATTCCAGTGAATTAAATTTACAAAAAGATGTAGATTACAGTAATAAATGGATTTTATTAATCGTTGTTTTATGTTATTATTGAATGGTATCTGTATTAAAGCGGATTATAAGATTATACATTAATTAAATTATAGTAATTTATTTTGATAACCATTTATTGGCTTTCGATATTTATTGTTAGGTTCGAATTTGCTGACTGAACATAACTTTTTAAATGTAATCTATTTTTAATAATAATAATTAAAGTGCTTAGCAAACCCTAAGGCTCGATGCCGATATCACCAACCTCTGCTTACAAATTTCCGTCCACAGTCCAAGTTTACGTAAACCAGTACCCAACCCCAAATCCGTCAGATCACTCTTAACGCAATCCTCTCAAGTACCCGTTGGTCGAGTCCTCAGACATTTCCCAGTCGGCACAGAGCTTATCATATTTTTACGAGTGATTTCGTAAATACTAGCAACTTTACTCATATTAATCTTCCCGCCGACGCTTTCACTTTAATAATACTAACCAGGTAAATTCTTCGCAATTCCGCGTTGTGCAATCTCCTTAATTCTCCAGTGCTCTCATCCTTTTTTTGGACCGAATATTCTACGCAACAGCTTATTTTCGAAGACTCATATCTCGCTGCTGGCAAGACTTCTTTTCAGTCTGCTAGCGCCGGAGATGGACCCTATGGTATCTAGGACACTCCTGGGACTCATCCAGCCTCTATGAAGTGGGTACCCGAAATTTGGCGCTTGAACTGGATTTAGGACAAATCACTTCACTCCACAACCGTTTTCCATGAAACAGTACAGTCTCTACCATGCACTGAACCCCAGACCCGTTCACTTGTAGTGGTATAGATTTAGGTTAAGATGTTCATCCTTCAGCTTGAAACATGAAAAAAATCCACATAAAATAACATATGTATATATTACTGGATTATTTATGTTATGTAGTGGTGTAGGTTACTGTGACATTATGTCAATCTGACACTTATGAACATTAGATAACAGTAATGTATCAAAATTCAAGTAGAAATATCATATACACTCGTAACATGAGAGATCATATTTCCTTTATTCTCGTTTCGAGTCATTCGATATTTCCTATATTTGTATTCGTATCAAAGAAAACAATTTACTAGTATAATTGAAAGTATTCGGTACTTATTGGAAGATTATTTTTATTTTTATTGGAAAATAAGGAATTCCACTCAGTCCAACAAGTGGCGGACCAACCTTCATTGTTACAACAGGAACTCTCATTGTACAATTGTTATATTGAATATTTACCTTTCTCTAAATTCTTTCTTGTCGTTCAATCAAATTCAATTTTAAGTTTTTATTTCACATTTTTGTACATTTTTTTCCCCGCAATGTTTCAAACTGAATATATAACATGAATATTAAATGAATATATACATTTAAGACTGATATCAGTTTTATAGGAGTAATTTTTGAAAAACATATGTAGGATTGAATGCGTTACTTATCGATCATATGATTGTTAGCGACATGTATTAATCCTGTACCACTACAACCCGTGAAGTGTCTGGAGTTCAGTACATGGTCATGCTCAACCGCCAGATTCCCCCCCTTATTTTGGGGACCCACTTTATTTTAGAAGTTGGGTGAGCCCCAGGAGGGTCCTAGATCCCATAGGATCTATCTCCGGCTGCTAACCAAAATAAACCCCAACAAAGACATATTGTTTTTATTTTGTATAATACAAAGGCGTGAGTTTCTTTTCATTTTACTGATTGTTAAACTAATTCACTGAATGCCGGTTTTACTATTTTAAAAAAAGATTTAAAAATAAATTACCATCAATTCACTGTCACTAAATTCATCTAATAAATTTCGGAGCTCATTTTATGATTGATAGATGACGTAAAACCTCGACGCTTTTAACGTCGTACCAAGAATTTCCTCTCTGATAGATTACCCTAATCCAATTTTTTTCTCTGCTATTTTGGTTGTAAAAATAAAACCTTAATTAACTCTATGGTTTTATTTTTAATTTTCAAAAGTCATTTCCTTATCTTAATTCGCTTCCATTACTTAGATTTCATCTTAGATTCGATCAAGTTTATTTTATGAGCTTTATCATTTAATTTATTAGCACTTATTACTGGTATAATGGTTTTCGAAACCGTTAATACAGAAACTAGTAAAGTTATTATCTGCTATTTAATTATTATTAAATATTAATTTAAATAACAAGAATATGATCTATGTGGTGATCAAGAAAAATTAAAAAATAAAAATGAGTAATTGCCCAAACTCCCGCCCACAGCACCCCTTTATGATGTGAAAATATGTATTATAATAATATAAGGATCACGCGTGAGAAATCAAATTAAACCTCACTATGGATTAACCAAGTATACATATGTTTGGAAAAAGCGATAATAGAATTTTTTTTTTAATAAGGTAGAAAAGTTTACAGCAATGTCAGAGAAGAATCATTGAATAGGCGAGGAACAAAGTGGAGGGAGGAGAGAAAAGTTGAAGGAAGTTTGGGGGGAAAACGACGTCAGTGTTTTTTGACTAATCCTACTGAGTCCATTCCGCATAAATAATTATTAATACTAAATAAATATATTAAGTGTTCAGTAATTGAATGTAAATCATAGTTATACAACGCAGTTAAAGTATTTTTGAATTATTTACGAGCTTTCTTCGCTTTCACGTAGAAAAAAAAGTTAAAGAATCATTGCAGTGTTAGCAGATGATGTGGGGATGAGTGCATAAATATCACATTCAAGTCAAAGATTCGATCAAGTTTATTTTATGCGCTTTATCATTTAATTTATTAGCACTTATTACAGGTACTCGCGGCTACCTAACAGGTAAGTTTGGACCAGATGTATGGAAAGACATCTTAATATTTATGAAGTAGCGGGATTCAGTTCAATTGCAAATTAGTTTGTTAGAACCTAGCCTGAGATCGACATTTATACTTCAGTGACTGTGATGAAATTGACAGAGTAGTACTGGTGTCACCTGCGTTCTAGTGATTGGCATTACAGCCTATTACATGAGTAAAAATCCTTGGTTAAACCGTCCTTCGGAATGAACGTAAAAAGGGGGTTCAAGCCTGTATGATGTTAAATACTCGTTAAAGGATCCTATCCTAATTAAACCTGGATTAACAAAATTTAGGACTTCCATTGTATTATCGTCCAATCAGCCTTAGGAGCATAAAGTGACGTTAAATGAATAAACAAACACAATAGTCCGGAACAAAGCACGGGATTGTAATTGAGTTTATACCAACCATACTAGTTTATAAACATGTTTTTGATTTTGGTCTTTAAGGTCATACTACCAAAAAGAAAGTTCTTACAAGTTCAAGATTTAGATTTTACTAGACGATTGTGGGCGCTTTCAAAGGAATCACGCTTGTAATTCAATATGCAATCATACAATAATTGCATAGTTAAATAAAAAATAAAATTGTATAACAAAGAATTAATACAATAATGATATGTTTCATTGTAATTACTCATAATTTGCTCAGTGTCTTTTATGCCTTGGCAAGCTGAAGTGGGCTCAACGGTGCTCAATCTTCTATTTTCTCCAATTCCAGCCCAGATCTCTCCAAACCAGATCTCTCTTATAAATCTTGCTTATTCCTTCCCTCCAAGTCCCAAGAGTCTCATTTCTTGAAACGTCTCCTGTCAACCTCAGTCTCATATGTCACCTTGCCAAGATGATTGGTTTCGATTCTTAAACCCAGCCTTAACCACCTCAAGGAGTAAGTTTTCTCCTACATTTTGTGTTGATTTGACATAGAGGTTTGATATATTAGGGCTGTGGTATCTTCAGCAGGTTTTATTATACGTGGTTTGTGGTCAAGATATATTTAATCAGAAATTTTGAAATCCCAAAATTTCATTCTAGTTTTTTATATTACTCGGATATTATAGATCCTTATTAAAGTTGAAAAGGCCTTTATTCGCTTAATCACTATTTCTGCTCTTTAAAAGCGGATTTAATTACTATTGACGCCATACTATATCTTCATAAAGATATATAAAAACGATGAACTTATACTTTTATTGGATATATAAAAACGATGAACTTATACTTTTATTGGATATATAAAAACGATGAACCTTAGTATATGTAAGTACGTTTCTTTGTAGGATCCATTGAGTGATCTGATAGCTATTTTATTGAGGTTGGGTTTGTACTATGATGGTCTTTCAACCCCAGGTCTCCGCCCAATATTGAAATAATTTGTCTGGTTATATGGCTCCGTCAATAATAAAATAACAATTTTATTCTAACGGAAATAATATTTTTGACTTTATATTTAGTTAATAAACTAGGAAATGCAATTTATATGTTACTCGACTTTCCACCACATAGTTAGGAAATCGTGTTATAATCATCTATCGATTTATTTCCTATTTTGCTGTATTTAATAAATATTTAATATTACTTGATGTGATGTAGTCATATATTAATTTTATTTATTTTAACAGAAGTTCATGCACACTAGAAAGTCATTTGGTCAGACATGTTATTTGGTGCGTTCATGAAAAAAACTTGTATGAAAAGTGCTGTTGACTGCATCACAAAAAAAAAGAATGACATTTGTTAACAAAGGTGGACTGTGACTGCCCCTGCTAATAAAAAAAAATAAAATAGGAAACAAATGTTTGAAAATAAAATGAAATGAAATGATGTGAGAACGTCCTGTGAATAGTTATCGGCCCTAAGGGAGGAACCTCCCGAGTATTGAATAACAGTTAGTAGAGCAATTGCCTGCCCGAACGCTATTCAATCTCCTGTCGCATTCTCTGTCGATATTACATTTCGCCCCCGATACCAAATTCCCTCCTTATATTTCCTTGTCTTCATTCATGTGGAAATTTATTTATTTGTATTATCTGAAATACAACGATATTCTATAAGGGTTTATGTCCTTTTTTTTCAAAATAAAAGAAATAATCAAATATAACTGTACCTCTACAACACCTAGAAGAAGGGTCTTGGGCTCAAAACTTGGTGGGGACTGTACTGTTTCTAGGACAACAGTTTTTTTCTAGGAGAGGTTTTTGTCCGAGATCAAGTTTCCCTCCCCCCCAATTAAGGGTACCCACTCTAAAGAGACTAGGTGATCCCTAGGACGGCCTGTAGATCTAATGGGGCCCATCTGTAGATATTAATACATAACTAATTTATCTGCATCAGCTGGATTTTAATAATTGTTTATAAGAAATAAAAAAAACATACAATATAAAATTAATAATAATTAAATAAGTGCCAGCCACTTAATAACAAAAGTGCATTAATTATTTTTAATTAACGCGAATGTTATATTTACAATAAACTCAGAAAAACCTTTTTAGTCAATTATTTTTAAAATACATGCATATAATATTGGAGATATTACAGTTATATTTTTTTCTATATTTTAATTAACTCTTTTATTGATAATGGCTGATAATGTTTATGATTATTTTTAGCCGTATGATAAAAATTGGTATAAATTAGTTCATATCTTTTGAAATAATTTTTGGTAGTTCTGTGTTCAGGACTTGATAATATATATTCTAGTATAATAGTTTTTATATTCTAACTTTAAACTACTATTGAAAAGTTATGTTTAATTACAAAGATCATTTGACATCACTCATGTTTTTGAAAAAATGTATAAAACACAGAAATAAACGATAATATTTATTCAAGATCCTTACATGATGCACAGGGAACAAGTAAAAGATATTCGATTGTGCATTGAAGTGATTATGCAAAATAGGATCGTTTGCAATTATATTATCTTTATTTCTGTCGTTTTAATTTGCTATTGTTTGCAAATGTGGCTAATTTCGCAAATGTGTTATGCCATCGGTGCTTTGTGGTGAAGGTTTCGTGGAAATAACTTTCTAATTGGAATTATTCCTAAGTACGTGTATTTATTTATTTTAACAGCTATAAATACTTAATATAATTTAAATATTTTGCTAATATTAAACTTTGTGGAGTTACCTGGGCCTTAGCGACTTAAGATCACTACTAACAATAACTTTTTCATCTTCGATTCAAGTGGAAGAAAATGATCTGGGTGAATGGCAATAAATTTCTCCAAATCTAAGAGAAATTTATTGACCTCTACTCGGACCATTTTCTTCCATAGATATTATCAAGGTCACTGTTATCATTCAAGGTAAATACCAATTGTTTTATTTTTCATGTTAACGAGTATATGTTAAAAATTGGTTATATTTATTAAAGTCTTCATACTGTTGATATTCTGTGTTTCATAATACACAGTTCTGTATTAGTAGATATACAATTGTAAAAAAAATACAATGTACACGGCGGTTGGCATATTTAGGCATTTTATTTTCCAAAAAAAATGAGTATAAACTCAAAAAGGGGAAGACAATAATTGTAAACAACCGGAAAACTCTGACAAAACATTCAGGCATCACCTGTAATTATTTTTATAACTTATTTCGCCGTTTCCTACTACATCAACACTTACTAGACAAATGCTCTAAGCTCCCAATTAATTACAAAATACTCATATACTTTTTCTTAATAAGACCAATTTGTACTTATGGAGTAGTGCTTTGGGGCTCCACTAAGCTATCGAATTCCTTCGTTAAGTCCTCAATGCTCCTCATTTATATCTCATTTGGCCTGAACAATCATATCAGTCCTTTTGTAACAAACTTTATTCCCACTCCTTTCAAACATAGCTGCTTCTTCAATTCCCCATAATCCTCCGAGGTGTCAAAAAATAAGAAGACTCATGACCTTATAAGACGAATCAGTTTTTGAGTACTACCAGTGGCTAGTTTCTCTACTTACCTTTATCCACGCCATTATGTATCATTCTAGCAATTACATTTACTTGTATTATTGTAATACACTTGTAAATTTCAATAAATATATATTTTTAAATAAAATATCTATGTATTATTTCCCATGAAGAAGCAGATAAGGGATGTAGTTCCCTTCACCATCTCCAGTGGCTGGCCTGTTTGGAATGGGCTCCGTGGTTTAGGCGGGCTGTCTTCATCCTCATTTGTCTTTCTTTTTTTTCCTTCTCTTTTTTTTTTGACCCCGCTGGCGCCCCGAAGCCTGGGCAGGAGATAGCGGGACCTGCAAGGACGTTCAAAGACCGTATTAGGCACTGCACTCCACCGGGTTATTCTTAGCTTTTGCTCCTGTTCTCTTCGTCTCTGGGCTGTTTCTTCCCTTCTTCTACTTAAACCGAAATGAATTTAATGTCTATTATTTATATATATATATATATATATATATATATACATATATATATATATATATATATATATATATATATATATATATATATGTATGTATATTTTTCATGTATTTATTTAAATTTACTACTGTATTACAATGTAGTAATTATATACTTTGGAAAAGTAAAGGGTGTGGACTTGAAATAAATGGATACAAACAACTATAATATATCGAATTTAATTATTGTCATTTCAATCTAAGTCTTTAGTAGAAGGGCCAAAGGAAGCTAAATAAAAACAATTATAAAATTAGATTAATAAATAACTTCATGCTGTTTTGCAAAGTATATTATAAATATTGATGATAATTGTTGACCTATGATAATTTAATGTTGAAGAAATTGGTCCGGGTAGAGGTCACTGAATGAAATTCTCAAGTAATTTCAGAAGAACTTTATTGATAGCCAACGTTTTGACCTACGCTGTAGGTCTTCTTCAGGGCTATATGCAAAATACAGACAATTTAAGAAAACGGTACGAATATATTAAATCATTTTAAATATAGATAAACTAAAAGAAGATGAATACAGGCAAAAAAAATTGATAAAGATGTACAGTAAGGTAATGAAGGTTAAAATGTAGAAAATAATAATAAAACATGAAGAAAATAATAATAAAAAAGAAAGTGTTGACAGTTAAAAAATTAAGGTATTACAGATAAAAAATAAAAACTGAATATACAATAGGAATGTGAAATGATATGGGTAAATTAGAAAGTGATAAGAGTTACGCACTAAAAATTATAGGTATATTATACAAAGATAAATTTGGTTGGGTCGAAAATCGACTGAGAGGAAAAAAAATGGAATTATTAGTATTTGAAATCAATACCGATTTGCTAATTGTAGTGTATTATTTAAATGTTTTCAACGGACTTAATTTTAATGAGTGCCTTATTTATTATCGGTTTATATCTTAAGTGTCATGGATAATCGAAGCTGGAACAAGAATACTCTGAAATGAGATTCATATTAAATTCTTATCCATTTTTTGAAAAAAATTACATTTTTTAAATTATCTGTATGAGAATTAATTAATTAATCAGTAATACAAATGAAAAATCAGTGGTGAGTTATGACCATGTGAGGAATGAGTAAACATGTCTTTATCACTCATCAAAACTGTATCAACCTAGCTTTCGCAGTGTCTGCCAGAAGGTACTTACGTTCTAATGCTATTCCAAGCTAATGGTTTTCCCAGTTTTCCTAAAATGTAGGATCTTGAATATAATAATTTCACTTTAGAAATACTAGTGCGACATGTGAAGCAAAGTTCATTATTTACAATTTCATCTGTATCTTATTTAGGATATTAATCTGTCAAATAAATGAAATAATTTATATCAAAACTCAGTTATTGTCCAACATTTCAATATTATATTTTAAAAACACAAATAAGAATGACTGCATTATATATTATTTCATTTAGTAATTTTAACTGTGTTTTAGTTGCCTTTTAAATTACAATACTGAAATTTGGGTTATTTGTTGATCTTTTTATGATGCGATAAAGAGAAAATTCTAGGCCAAAAATTATGTAGCTGATAGGAGATTGATTGAGTCTCTTGAAATGAAATATTTTTTCAAGATGTTCCCATGAAACAAATAGGTAATTACATAATTGGTTGACTTCACAACCCATTCTTCCACATTGTGAAAACAATTGACTGTTGTTTGATGTCAACATCAATGTTGATATAGACTTTAATAAAAAAGAAATTTTATTCTGGGACCAGGACCAACAAAAAAAAGCTGAAACAAGTTAAAAAATAGCGCGTAAAATATATAAAAAATAATATCGTTATAAATGAATAAAAATTGACAGCAAGTCATCCACTACTTCTGATAGTTATGTGGTATTAACTATAACTGATTAGAGTGCATCTGTTTTAGGAGATTGAGGAAAAGCAGGGATTTGAGTGTGGATAAGGAAGAAGCATGGCGGATATCAGTGGAAGTCGGTTCCAAAATATTATATATCAATTTCGTGCTTACTTTTTTCCCCAGGATTTTAGAGATTTTGGGTTTTTGTATTGGGATATTCCATTTTTCCTTTCTAAAAACTTATTCATCCACAGTTTTGTATTTTCTTTTTTTTTAGATATGTGACTTTTTTCTTAATTGGTCAATTTTGGAAAAACGGGAAGAATTCATTCGCGTCATTCGCAAAATATTATATGACATTACTATTAATGGAATAAACGATAAAATAAGTTAAAATAACAAGAGCGTAAATTTAATTTAGAAGTCTATTGTTCCTAAGGTCCGCTTATCTATTAAAAGGATTCAGTGTAATCTAATTGCTTTCATTTCCATCTATTTTCAATTGAATGGGAAATTTGATAAATGCTCAGCTGTCAGTTCGTAGCCCTCGCAGGCTCTTGACATTCAGTTGGGGGGTATTTTATAACAATATTGAATTTAATTACAACCAATCGGCTTTGAATGGTATGGCATATAAATTCAGGTAGGGATATATATGTTATTGTTAATACATTGGAAGATTAATATTTATTGTGGCTAGATTTACATGCGAATTGTAGGTACACTCATTAATATTCATAACAATTATTGTAGAATTTTATTAATATCTTAAAATAATATAAATTTTAGTAATGGAATATAAATATACCCTACCAAATTTTCCTTATTGGTCTTCGGTGAAGAACTCGTCTTACTATCTGCCAATGAACGATACCTCCAGCATAACATAAATGTACTTGAATTGTTTGTTGAATTGAATGTAAATGAGGAATTATTGTCAATAAACATGAAAATTAATCCGGGGGAGCCTTAATTCATGTGAATCGGGAAGAAAGCTCAATGGATAACGGTGGTAGTGAGGGTTGTTAATTCATTTGACATCACATTATGCTGGAAATCGGACGGTGCTGCTGTGGGAGTTAAAATTTTTCCTATACCGGTAAAATTTGGATATGATCTTTAATGAGCACCTGAAACCGCACAGGCTCGGGATCCCCTGCTTTACGCCCCTTCCGAAGGACGGTATAATTAAGGCTTTTTTGTTTCCTTTAAAAAATCATAAGGCCACCTACCGGGGTGCGAACTGCGGCCTTCGGCAAATTAGGTTGTTATGCTGCAGATGACCGCTACACTGAGGGTTGGAGGACAGAGTTTAGAGCAGATCGAGAGTTTGGAGGAATCGTGATCCCTAACCTATAAACACACGAGTCAGATACAAGATATAGAAATGAATTATCTGAAAGGAAGATACGGATAGATGGGATACGGAATTCCACCATACGGGCTAATCTTGTCATCTGAGAACATTCTGGAGGAATGGAAACTAAGGTACTGTGGACATCTCTTTATGATGGACCCAGAGAGAAGCGTCAGGAAGAATTACGATCCCCGCACGGAAGGAAACAGTAAGGGATGCTTCCAGGAAGCGAGGAATAGACTGGAACCGAAGGAGAGAGTTGGCTCAGGAAAAGATTCTTGGTCCAGGATCTATAGACAGGATCCTCACACCCCAAAGTGGTAGAAGGAAAGATTATTATGAAGATGTTAGTAAAGAATATAAATTTAAACGCTTGATTGATTAAATATTAAAGTACAGAAGTTGTACATTTCATAGAACCGACTGAGCGACATTCATACTACAATGCTAGTCAGAAAAACCGGTAATTTATCTAAATCGTTTTTGATAGCTAGGTATTGGAGAGGAATAGAGAGAAATCTAATTATTATGAGATACTAATATAAATATAAACTTCGATAATCTAAAGCCCAACGCGTGAATTTTAAGTCCAACGCAACCTTTACAATCCATTCACTGGAATTAATGTCAAAGCATAATTATTATGTGGATGAATTATTATGTACTTTAAGAACTAATATCGAATACCATATTCAGATTGATGTTAGATAATTATTTTACATTTTATCCTCCCTAGAAATATATAATTGCTACATTTTGCAACTTCTTAAGTCAACGTCTTTAAAAATCTACGTATGAATATGATTGGAAAGACCCTTATTATACTAATTATATTACTGCAGAAGTTTTATATTTAAATATAATACTTATATTAATATAATATGTTGTTCAAAGTTACTTCCTTCCTCTGCCCCATTTTCTTCTCCTGTGCATCTTTCCTTTACTAAACTTACATATGTTACGGTAAAAGTAGATATTGCGGTAAATGTGCACATTTGCCTCTTCGTTTGGGTAATGTGCATTCTACTAACATTTACAATTTCGAAGAAGGGAAATGTAAATTGAATTCACAATGACCACGTCGTTTTGGTAAATGTGAGCATACAACTGCCACAATAGCAATTCTTGCTCAAATAAATAAAACTTTTTTCATTATGAAATTTCTATATGTTCCTTTATAGTTTTATAAAATTTAACTGTTATATTTTTTAAGACCGTGGAAAAATTCCAACGAAAAGCCTTAAGTCTCCAAACTAAAACAGAAATAGAAATTATCTGTCCAATATTTCGCCTATTCAGGCATCCTCAGGGTAGAAAGAGAATAACAGCAAACAAAACATGAATAATGCACCCAAGAAACATCCCACCACCTCGAAGGCTCAAATGCAACTAATATTTTAGTAAGTAGTTGGTAGTTTCTCTACTTGTCATTCTCATATCATTATGTATCACTCAGCCTATTTACTTGTTGTATTATTGTAATACAGTTGTAAATATCAATAAATAAATTTTTAAAAAAGGTTTTATTTTCTTAATTTCCGAATACATTAAAAGTACATATAGTAATCTCCATCACAATATATCTGGGGGGGGGGTAAAAACACTAAAATGTAAACTATTTCTAGTTTATAAGTATGCAAAATAAATCGCAATCCCGACTACCATACCCACCCCTTTTACGGCTGGTATTACGCTCAGTATATGCGAAAGTGTTGCTTGTTTGATCATAATTTTTTGCGGATATGGAGTACGGAATAGCCAAAGAGGAAGATAATGTTCAATAAATACGAAGAAGACGCGTAAAGGGAGCAAGGTCATTCAGAAGGTGCTCTATAAACAGCTCGGCCGACAACCACTTCACCCGTAGGTCGCTGTGTCATTCTATAGCCATTCTCTCAACGATATATATTTACTTTCTGATAGCATATCTAATAATTATTATTAGAGAACTGGATCAAAATGGAGCGAAGAAGGAAACACTGAACTTCTGCAAGGAAAGTAAACCTGGTGGGCAAATAAGAACAAGAAGCTCCAAGCGTGGACCATCTTTAATTAGCGTCTTCCACTTTGGGAACTTTACGACTAATAATATTAGTAATTATTATTATATATACAAGTAGTAAGTACATAATATATTAATAAAGATGATTCTGAACCGAGCAATATCCTTCACGTATCCGAAGGAAAATGCCTTGTATGTTTTGTATAATATCTTCATTACATATTCTATATAATATAATAATATATATATATATATATATATATAACTATATATAAACATATATAACTATACGTTATATAGTTGTTATGTTCGTGTATATGTCATTAAACTCCTCCTTAACGGTTTGACCGATTTTGATGAAATTTTGTATATTTGTGTTTAAGTTGGTCTGAGAAGGGTTCAGATCCACAATTCGATCTATTAAATCTATGTTTTTTTAATTAATTTATTTATTTTTCTTTTTTCTTTTTTAAATATACCTGTAATTTAATGTTTTTTTTTTCCTTTCTTGCTATTATTTAAAAAACTTTTAAGTTTGTATTTAACACATATTAGCTTATAGTGTACACATATACTCACACGAAATTGATTGGTCAAGTTGTGAAAACTATACGCGTGATGGAATCAGGCATTTTAATAATTTTTTTTCTATATTTTCATCAAAACGGTCCAAATAATCACAATCTATGTAATGTTTTTTTCAAGTCTTCAGATTTAAAACGATTGAATTGGACGTTTGTCGGATCCGCTACTTTTTATGTTATTATTTTATACTTTTTCTGTCAAGATTAAATGTGTTTTTTTTTCGCATAAAATGAGAAATTTACTGCACATTTCATTAAATTGTTTTAAATGTAGGAAAAAAACATGCACTACTTCATAGAAGAAAAATACAAATTTCATTAGAAAAAAAAAGTCAGATTTTTTAACATACTTTAATAAAATTTAATAAAATGAAAATTACGCTACCTTCACATTTATTTATCAAATATAAATTTTTATTTTTATTTGGTTATTTTCGAAAACTGGTTTTGAAACTTCATCAAATATCTCCAAATTTTTCAATTTGTTATTTATCGAATTCCCTCTCAGTGTATATTTACCCATTATTATAATTAAAAATATTTTAGAGGAAAGAATTTGGAAAATTCAGCTTTTGAATCCTGTCAGGGTTTTCAATTAAATGAATACGGGCATTTAATTTTACCTGGATCTTACGAGTTTAATTTAAATCTCTTGCACATACGTTAAATAAATACATAAATATTTCTTTTTTCTGTATTTATTCGTTTTTAATCATACTTGATCAAATTCAAAATTTTGAATTTATTCCTTTTGCTTTGTATTTTGTATTAATTTATTTAATCCGTTAACGGCCACGGATGGACTGGCATGTGAGATCCACAGACTCTCCTTGGGTTCACTCAGAGTGTGTGCCCTTAATTAGGAGGATATCGAGCACACTGATATCGCACAAATCACCTCCCTTACAATTCCACGTTGTCCTAGAAGCCGTACAGTCTCAACCATTTACTGAAGCCATAGGTTGTAGTTACAGGTTTATTTCTTATACAAAGAAGTGAATGTAAAACCAGATTTTACTTTAAAGAAATATACAATGTTTAGAAACAAACTGAAAACGTATTTAAAAAGGCTATTATTTAAAAAAAATAAAAGAAGAGAGGTTTTGTAGGAGCCTGATGGTTGTTGACTTTGGCGGGCGTATGAGGTTTCCTTCAGCGTCATTTAATTTTTAAAGAAATATTCAACCTGTTAGAGCTCCAACCCCCACTGTTTTCATTATATTAAGCTTTTATCAGAGCCCAAGGTTTACTTACGCTTTAAAAAGATTTAAGCTTATTATTTAAATTATTTTTTTAAATAAGAGATGCTATGTAGTTAATCCATTTTTCTAATGTAGAATTTATTATTTGAACAATATGCAAAGCTTATTAAAACTGGTTCGGGTTAAACAAAGTTCGGAAAATATAAGCATTACTGAAATATCATTTTACTTTGCATTTGTTGATTTTTCCATTATATTCTTACATTGCTAAAACTCAAGGTTTTTGTATAGATTAAAAATATACTGTAAGGATTTATACTTGTTTTTTTTAATTGATTTTTATTATTCTTTCTGTGAAATATCGATATATGAAAATACATTAGCTAAGACATTATTGGGGAAATTCCAACCATAAAGCCTTATGTTTCTAAACTAAAAACAGAAACCGGTCAATATTTCGCCTATTCCGGCATCTTCAACACAAAAGAGAACAAACAGAAAGAGAATAATAGAAAATCTTAACCCCAAAATGCAGCAATTATCCATCCTTTTTTTCTTGCACCTTTACTTTCCTTTTTGATATGGTTTCTCTTCTCCCGTTTTATCTTGTCAATTATTTATTTTTTTCCTTTGTGCTTTTTGAATTGAGTGTATTTTGCATTTTCTATTTAGTTTTCTATCAGCTGATTTTTTCTAACCTTTTCTGACTGTTGTCCTATAACCTCCCTTATGATTCTGTAGTTGTATTTAATCCTTGCAAATGGCGGAATGTTTCATCTGGTTAGTGTCTTGCTGCATTTCGAGGTTGGGATTTGCTTTATTGGTTGTTTTCCTTTGTTATTGGACTTTTTAAGTCCTAACAGGCGAAATATTCATAGATGCTTTCCAGTTTTTACTTTAGAGACTTAAGATTTTACGGTTGGAATTTTGAACTTTTGCTCTTATATTATTAAAAATTTAAGTTCACAAAAATATTTTCCTATTGCCTCTATCTTTTTTATTATACGTATTTCGCTTCTTTTTTTTTTTTTTAATAAATGCCGTTTATTTGGGAAATCGGAGCGAACCGAAGAAAAACGTTGGACAGGAGGATGAATAATTGAGAAGAAATATTGGAGGGTGTCTCGTGTTGGGTAATTCCAGGGCTCACAAATCAGAGCGCTTTCCCCTCCACCGCCATATTGGCAGATTTATGTCCCAGTTCTCATTTCCAGCTTCGATATCATCCGTCCTTGCATCCATTATAAATATCATCCCTTTGTCATATCGGCTATTAATTGCAAAAGGATACTCCCCGGCAAAGGGTGAAATTAATGTTGGATTGATCCACTTAATTTTCCTCAAATATATCAGGCATCTAACATAACTCTGAACTTGACGATGTAGATTGACGTTTTGAGCTTGTGTGTGACACGGTACTCTCCTAACTGCCCCACTGCCTAAAAGAAAACAAACTGTGAAGGGTCTGTCTGGGGTTCGGTACACGGTAGAAGACTGTACTGTCTCTTGTACAGCATTTGTGCAGGGAAGTCATTTGTCCTAGATCACTTTCAACCACCAAATCTTCCCTCTCATTTTGGATACCCGCTTAATACGGGATGGGTTAGCCCCAGGAGAGTCATAGATCTCATAGAATCTACCTCGGGGCGCTAACAGATAAACCACTCTCTAAAACCAATACTAAATGTTTATCTATATCTTTTGGATGATGATGGAGAAAACTCCAAAAGAAGAACGGAAAAGTTGTGACGTGAGTAGATAAGTAAAGTTTAAAATTTATAATATTACTATACTTTCATGATTCATAAATAATATTTGTGATAACCTGCAATAGGTACCTAAATATAATAATTTCAGAGGAAGTATTGTAATTAAACCTTATAGGAAATTTAATCCGTTACAAGATTAGTTATTTGACAACATTGACCTATAAAAATTGATTGGGATCGATACAGATGGCAGATGTTCTTATTTTCTTTATATGGTTAAATTTCAGCTTACATGTTCGAAAATTCCTTGAACTTAGTAATTTTTTTTTTGGATTCGGGTATCGTTTTGGATCTAGTCATTTACTGCCCCTAAGAAAGAAAGTTGGTTTTTATTTCTGCGGGATTTATTCCATTTTATTCATCACAGTCTAATGTACAGCTATCGTATTTGCTTAAAATTACTTTTGTCAGCTATCCTTTTTTTTTTTTTTTTTTAAATAGACAGGCATATATATATTTGATCCATAGTTATTTCTTGGTTCTGCAAAGTAATCATTTACGAATTACATTATCGAAATATGTTCTTCTATGCTAAAATAAAATTTAAATTATATTAAGATAATAGTCAGTACTTTTTAAAAGAAACCTACAACAATAAATTAACTTCTAATTGTAACCTTAATTTTGAAGTCTCTTTGTTTTTTGCGAAGTGGCCGACAAAGGACCACGCAGATATGTTTTAGCTCTTTGTTTTGTCTCCTCCAATAATCTTTCATTCTCTCTGTGAATGTTGCTTTCTTCTCTCCTCTGCCCATCCACCATGCACATGCCTTGTTCTCTCTTCCACAAGAACCCTGATGTTTTTGAGGCGCCTCCTAAATCTTCTTCTTCCGTCTGTTTAGCATAACCACTCTTGCTTTTCAGGTTGTGTATATTATTAAATAGCTGCTTGTTCAACCTTCTGGGATCCATCCTGATCATGTGTTCATGAAAACTTGGTCGTTTTTTCCCCTCATAATTGTTTCTAAGTCCCCTGTCTCAATAAAAAACCTTTATTATATGTCTTTATTCAATCAATTTGTAGCTCCTCTATGATATTCGTTATTATATATATATATATATATATATATATATATATATATATATATATATATATATATATATGTCTCTTTATGATGGAAATATATTTATTTATTAATTATAATGCAATTGGGAAAACCACAATGCAAAGCCTTATGTTTCAAAAAATACACCTACTTACCAGTCGACGTTTCGCCTATTCAGGCATTATCAAGACACCAAAATCAAAAAAGGGTTATGTGAATCGCATCTCGAAGAAAACTAACTAATAATATAAAATATGTATGTAAACATATATACTCGTATTCTACAGAACGAATAAAGCTTCCATAATAATAACAAATAAGTTCATTTAATAATTAGTAGTCACTTGAAAGGGTCAACTTGATTATAAATAAAAAAAATATAATAATGAATAAATAAATATTTTATGTAATATATTATTTTATATATATATATATATATATATATATATATATATATATATATACATATTTACATATTGTAGCACATAGATAAAACTAAGAGTATTATTACTTAAATTAATTGCAAAATCCATATCAAGTGTCTACAGAATACTCAATTAATCTAGTAACGAAGGTTCAGGTCTGATGAACCCGACAATGGTTGGAAAACTTTAGTAATTAATTAACGGATTCTTAGGTGTTAATTTTCACACTCCCCAGGAGTAAGTTGGGAATCGCCTTCAGTTAAAAGGAACAAGGGATAATCTATCTCTTCCAGAGCAATAGGAAACTTTTAACCTGAGTGGAAATTCGAAGTAATTATTTTCGATTACCTTTAGTTCTTTATTGGTTCATGTTCAAAAATAAACTCTTAACTGTTATTAACAGTATTGAAGGAAATGGTTTATGTATTTTTTTCATTTATCTTGACATTGTGCTACTATGGCTAATCCGACGATAATACAATTTTGCTCACCTATGTTCCTTTCTCGCCCGTTCCACCACACTATGGAACTCACTTCCATTTGATATCCATCATGCGTCTTCCTTATCCACATAGGCGGATCCAGGGGGGAGGCACGGGGGCACTTGCCCCCCCAGACGGTTTTTTGTGTACTGTGGAGAATCAATTACAGTACATACTTAAAGGCAAATCATGTGATGATAGTTGTTAAAATAACAGAAATAACATGAGTGAAACTATTGTTTAGATAATTTAATATACCTTTCTATAAATACTACAAGTGTATTTCTAAGTTATTGTTGATTTTTTTGCCCGTCTGCCCGTTGTGCCCCCCCCCGGAAAAAAATCCTGGATTCGCCCTTGCTTATCCACATTCAAACTTATGCTTTTCCCAATCTCCTAAATTCCCAGACAGATGCTCCCTATCATTAATAGCTCAGATAAATCACTGTCAATTTTCTTTACTTGTAACAATATTATTTTTTAAATATTTTTATTTTGAAGAGACAATATTTGTCCTGGCCGGGATTAGAACCTGGGTCTAGTGCTCTTACCATCTGAGCTACCAGGGGTCGTATCCAAGCCAGACAAATCCATTCTCTTCACCGATCCTATCATAAAAATATTTAAAAATAATCACCATCAAAAGATCTATAAAAAAAAAAATATATATATTATTTTTTATTATGTTTGGTGCTTTTATTTATTTATGTATTTTTTCTCTCAGCTTAGTTCTTGTTGTTTTAGCTTTTATTCTATTTTTTTCTTAACCAGAAGATACCTTTTAGTTTATATTTATTTCCATGTACTTATGTAAATAATGTATCCCTTAGGCCAGATATATATTCACTAAATATTGTACACTTATGTTATTCTCAAGGACCTGGTCCCAGAATAAAATTATTTTTCTATACTATTCTATTCTATAATTAAGACAGGGATTTTTAAGGAATATCTGCCATTTTACGTCCCTTTGAGAGGACAGATTACCAAGGATTTTTTACTCCCGTGAAACGTCAGAAGGCTACGAACCCGGGACCATGGGCATAAAAAGTTATTGTTATTACTATAAAATTAATGTTAACCATTTTACTATAGGTAACCTTACATTTAAGGAAATTACAACGGTTAATTTAATATTAACCATTAATTAAGACGGTTTCTAACATACCTTAGGTAATATGTAAATTATATAATAATTTACATAAATAAAATAGGGTGCAGGCTGACCCAGGTTAGGTTTACACGATTAATCCCGGCTTAAGTGGATTAAGAAGGACCTGTTGGTAGCCCTTATTGTACTAAAACCCTCTGCCTGAATATTATGTGCAAATCTAATATTTTCCACCCGTTAAATAAACGAATATAATTTTTATATTCCGTTTACAGGTTTTTATCATATTACGAGAGGGTACACCCTGCCTGCTTAACCGCAGACCCACCCTCATTTTACAACATATTTTCTTACTCGTTGCTCAAATTCAGTAATTGTAATTTATATGTATTCTGTAGTTGATATTGTATTAATTTTTCAATATACTGTAAGAGGTAAACAAAAAATTAAGCCTCTTTCTCTGAATTTGAATTTGTACTTCGATTTATTGGGTCATTTTATTTGAAATGTCCGTTTTTATTTATTTCTAAAATTCAAAATAGAATTTTAGTGTGTGCACCTATTGTTTACTATTTTTATTTTTCCAGATGTAATGAGTTGTTAGTAATCTCTTCTTTTTTCATAATATTCACAATAGCTACTATTGAACGAACATTGTTTAGTATGGCATCAAATGCGAATCAAATGATAACACTATTTTTGTATATGAGTTTAAACTTGGAATCTCTGCAACGCAAGCTGCAAAAGACATTACCACGGCGTTCGGAGAAGAGTTTTGTAATGAACGGACCAACCAAAAAAGAAAGTTACTGTTTTATGTTTGATAGTCAATGGCAGGAATATTTTTTTCTCCTTTCTAACCAGAGGTGGAACCATCCCATCCACATCCAGGGATATTAACATAATGCTAAAAAAAAACTTAGCGAACAATTACGCTCATTGGCTAACCGGAAGGTTGCTATCTTACACGACAACGCCAGGCGTCATGAACCACTTTTCAGGACAGACAGTGAAGAAACTAAATTTATAAGTTATCCCACACCCACCTTATTCGCCATATTTATCTCCGACAGAGTTCCCTCTGTCCAGACATTAGGACCACTTCTTTAAGGATAAAATTTTTGAAAATATTCTCAAGTCAAATACGCATTTTCAGACTTAATTTTCATTAATTTAATAATGTTGGGGAAATATGTAGACACAAGCGTAAATATTAATCATAATTTATTACTTTGTTTTATTGTTAGATGTTATAGTTTTGTTTAATATTTTATTTTAAAAAAAGATATGACCAGGACCGGGACTCAAACCCGGGTCTCCCATGTATCCGTCGTGGTACATAGCTATCCTGGTTCTGACCGGGAAGCGAACCAAGATGACTGAGGTGGCTGCGTACCATGACGGGTACTTAGCCTCTTTTATTTTCAAATAAAATATTTAGTAAACATTAATTGTTTTACTACATAACAATTCCTTTGAATACGGATATTGCATATGAAGCGAACTAATAGCACATCTTTTTCATATTTTTATGTAAATATTTTCATCAGTTGAACTACATTTTTTACGTATTATACATATTTTTACGTATATACATCGCAAATTGCGACAACACGGGGCTATGGGATCAGTGAAGAGAAAGGATGTGTCTGGCCGATAGTTGAACCAGGATGGCTCCAATTTCATGATCCTAATTTTTATAATCCAAATTTATTATTCCTTCTTTTATATAGGTAAAATATTACTCCACAATAACTAAATGCGTTTTATATAATATTTTATGTTTGTTACAGGTAAAAAGGTGAACGGAGCCGGGCTGAGGACGAACAGCCTCGGATCCGCAACCCCACCTATCGAAAGGAAGAGCAAGTTCTCCGCCTTCGGGCGCCTCTTCAAGCCCTGGAAGTGGAAGCGGAAAAAGAAGTCAGAGAAGTTCGAAGCCACCTCAAGATGTGAGTAGTCTCTTTAACATAGTTGTCATTTGAGAACTAATAGTTTCTTTAGTTAAATTGTAACTTGTATACATTTATTATATTTACTTGATGTATTCTGTTATACAGTTGTAAATTTCATTAAATAAGTTTTAAAAAAAACAGTAACTATACCTGCAACCCCGGTGCATAAGTAATTTAGTCGAATATTCTACCAAATCAGTTCCTTGTAGGAATTCGAATCGTGTTATTTCGAAGTGAACAAATGGCTATTTATTCGCCTTTGCTTAAAAGGAGTTACGGCTTAGTGTAGAATTTATCTGTATTTACTGATGATTATAGATCTTTGTGTTCTCAACAAACTTTAACGGATTTTTAACAAATAATCTCAGGATAAATTTAATTATATAAATTTAATAGACTCAGGCTAGAAGTGGGCACAAACATGTCCAGCCTTAGCTGAAATTTGATAAATAAGTTTGGCCAATGGTACCGCTACATGTGACACTACCTTGAACAATAGGAGTACCTAAATAAATAGGGTAAGGGGCATTGAGCAGGTTACATAAATGTTCCTTAGGGTCGGTGTACCTTTACAGGAGGACAGTTGTAGGCAAGAAGCGGGCAACTCAACATGTAGACTGTCACATATAGGAAGAGGGCCCCCCTTATATATCTTTGTAAGTAGATTTATAATTTATCTGGTAACTATGATCAGCAAACAATAAATATAATGTTATTTGATGTAATTAAAAAGGATATTTTATTTAATTAATAACTCCTTTAGAGTCGGTCTTTAGAGAAGAGATGGATATGTTCCTTATTCACGATACTATATATTAAGTATAAAAATCTCAGAGTGGCATCCCATATTATTATTTAAATATTATTCAGATCAAAGGATCTGACTATTCCTTGAGAAAATTCCACAGACAGTGGACCCAATATGGGCACTACACTACACTACTAACATTTTTAAAATAAATATATTTTAAAACCGAAACAAACAATATAGCCCATAAAGTTTCCACACAAATTTTATTCATAAATTTGTACGTAAACAACTTTTTCGACTATTTATTTTTGGCAATTTAGAAAAACAAAATCCAAAGTTATAATCCACCAAAAACTAAAATTGACATAAATTATTATATAGTGAATGGATATCGTTTATAGTTATGAAACACTTAAAAGTAATTATTTCTTCTATTCCATTATTGAATAATTTTTATATTTTATATTTCTCATTCTTTCTCAATACGCTTTCTTCACCAGTCAAATTCAATGTTAAAGTTTTTGCGACAATGTTGTGATTTTTCCCGTACACAAGTTTAAATTGAAAACATATGTGTGTTTTTGTTTACTGTAATGTTTATGCTGCACATTTTTTGCTTTTTTACGGCAATATTTTTGTTTGCTTAATGTTTATTTTCTTCACAATTATTGGTTCTATTTTTATAACCTTATAACCCGCACATTATTGAGTTTTTTTTTTTTTTATTCCTCCATGATTTATTTACAATACATACAAATCACAAATACAGTAAATAGATGTTTTTAGTTTATATAGCAGCATTGCATCTATTTATTATATTTGTTATTTGTATATATTGTAAATAAATCTTGGAGGATTAAAAAAAAAATACTGAAGTATTATAAATTTATTATAGGACGGATACTTTTTTTATATAATAGAGAATTATGTATCAGAAGAAACTGTTCTTTTTACCGAAGAATATTGATGAAATATTTGTTTCTTGTTTGTTAAAATATTAGATTGTTCTTTTCTGCTTTTAAATGAGCGAAAAACATGCATAGTAATCATCTAATTTAAAGTTATGTGGAGAGCATGCAGGTGTCGTATACAAACTCATTATAGGGACATGCCGGCTGCGCCTGATTAGTAGAGAAGTCACAATCTCCTTTCTCATTAAGTGAAAGTCTTTTTGCCTTTTATGTCAATTTTAAAATTTTTCTTCCTCATGCTTCAATCTATTGGCTTATAAATTATAGTTTTATCTCACAATAAAAAATTCAGAGAAATCTTAGTTAACTAAAACCTTTTTTTACAAAACATTATAAACATATCGTCCCTGCCATCGCAAAGTATCGAATGTGAAAAAAACAGTTTTCATTTTCGACTTATAGCAGTAGCTTTAGGATTGATAATTGATATTAATTTCGTTTATAAACATAAAAACAAAAATAATACAGTTTACTCAAAAACTAATTTCAGATATCTTCTAATTATTTAATGATGGAAAACATGAACATTTGATTGTTCTTTCTAACTAGTAGCTATAACTTTATGAATCACACTGTATAAAGATTCCACTTTTGGTTAAATTCATTTGATTTTATTTAGTCGATTTTAAATTTATTCTTTAACAAATTTAAAAGTGGGCCTTATATCTACTTATAATTCTTTACCGTGGTTCTAAAATAATATACCCATTCCTCAAGATGATTTATCAACCTTCTGTAAAGATCGAACAGGCTTGTTTCGACTAGGTCGATGTCTTTTTAGTTTATCCTGATATTATTGGTTAAAATTCGTAAAGGTTTGTTAATAGCACCAGTGTGCTATAATTAATATTTTTAACTATCAATTAATTTTGACAATGATTTAAACCACTCTTTTATTCCGATCATCAAACTCTCACTCCAGAAATTTATTTATGGTGAATTCCGTTCCCCTGAATGTATGTGAATGATTATGAATACAACGATGAAAGAGTATATATTTATCTTAGTAGTAAAAATAGTAATTATTCCGCTGATTGTCGCTTCAAGTTGAGTTACAAGTTTTAACTGTTTATTCGTTTCACTGTGTACTTCGTTAATCATTCCACCTAGAAATGGAGGTTTCAACAAACACATGTCATCTATACTTCGAAATTATCGAACTTTTAGTTAAAACACTTTTTTTAATGAAAAATTTTTTGATGAAATGATTACCGAAATCTACTCATTACCCTTAATTACATTCTATTTTCCATACTAAAACTCACGATAACTTGTAGTTTTGGAAAATGTTAAAAAAGACACGAATAAACAGTTAAAACTTGTAACTCAACTCAACAACCTACAGAACATATACCTTAAATTAAATAGAAGGATATTCCCTAAGCGGTATCATATTCGAGCCTTAAATAAAATAGATTTTCCTTGATTTCCTTTTGACAAAACAAAGTTTATTGCTCTAAGGTCGAACCGAAGGATGCGAATGACTCACGTGTGAAAAATGTAGAAGGGATGAATGGAGGAATGACCAAACCATTTTGTTGAGTTCATTACTATCTCATTCCGCTCCTGTATTTAATTCGATCTTGTGTTTGTATGATTTACAATTAGTTATTAATTGAATGGTTTAGCTAGTTGTGAATGTGTATACAGTTGCTACAAATTGCCTGTAATGTTTTTTCCGTTTTATTTTTTTTTTTGTAAAAAATTATGCAATGGTTTACACCATGTTTTATATTTTGATAGGAATTTTCCGGTTACACCATTTCTTCCATTTTACAAGCCCCACACGACTGCTCGGTATAAAACTAAATCCTTTCCCAAAGCCACCCACCAATCTGCTCAATCGTGATGCACCCCACGTCCGATTCTTGGCAACGTTATGGGGCGTTAACACCTCTATCGATTCCCGCTCATGGTGTGTGTGTGTATATATATATATATATATATATATATATATATACAAAACTATACGCAACAATGGATTTGCAATAAGCAAAGTTTAAGCTATCTTAGTGCAAGTATTTAAAATTCGGGACTTAACCTTAATCAGAATAATCTAAATCAATAAATATGAATGTCATATAATGTTGGCGAGCTGAATTTTTAAGCTGTAGGTCCTGGGTTCGAATCCGATTGTTTATTTTATTGTTAATCATAAATTGTTTATTACGAATCTTGTTGCATATCAATTATTTAAGTAGCTGAAGATCTAGACTCTTATGTTCTTGACCAAATCATCTCTTCTCAACCGTTGGCTTTGAAACAGTACAAACTTCACTATTTACTGAAACCCTTCAAGAGTTATGGCTTTGCAATTGACCATTTAAGAAATTACTTTAATAGTGTTAAAAATTCACTTCTTTGAAATCTCTTTGAACTACACTAATTAAGATCGCACGGTGGATTTCCTTGATGAACATGCGCTTGTCTTCAAGGATTTGCTAAGAATGTTAATGAAATCAGCACATTATCGACGTTTCGTTTGCTACTAAACAAGGTGGCTTCGTATGAAACGGAAGTTGAGAGTAGCAGGCAATGAATCTATGATAACTAATCCATTTAGTTAAATTGTTTGTGCCTGCTTCTTGTTTTAAAAATTAATATAAGGACTGTTCTACTAAACTTATGGTATGAAGTAAAGATTTGAAGCATAAATTTTTTAAAATATTTTTTTATAATTATTAGTTAGCTGCTTTGATTTTTAAATATTTTTATTTTAAAGAGAAAAGATACGCCCTGTTTCGGAGAGACAGAGGTTCCGGGTTCGAATCCCGACCGGGGGCATATCTTTCCTGTTTAAAATAAAAATATTTTTTTTATTTGGGGTTATCTCAATGAGCGAAATAGGTTTCTCCTCTTCTTCCATTCTAGAATGTTGTCTCTGGACCGTTTCATTCCCATCTTGGGATCCCCCCAGATGCCATCCGACTTTTTGCCAACATCAACTTGCTCCAGCAGCTCCTCGAAACTGGTTATTTCACTCTCCATTTCACTGTTCGCACTTCCATGTAATAGCAATGCCAATTTCACTTAGTGGGCGAACCTACTCCGGCCACTTTCTTTCTTCTCTTCTTGTATATCGGCTGGCCATACCCTAGTCACGTATTGAGAGGAAAACTATCTCACAGTCAACTAACTAGAATAACAGTACACATTTTAGTAACGACTAATTATTAGTATACCACCATTTAGTATCTGCAGTACATCAACCGGAATAGTCCAACTTTATAATTGTATAATAATAAAAAATTATAATTATATTTTAACGTTCCGCCATAACGTCGGTACAAATACAAAGTATCGAAAGTAAAACATAAAACTGTCTAGAAGAGTGAAAAACTGTTGGTTTATTCAAAATGATTGTATCGTCAATCGTATTTTACCTGGATTTGTGAGTTATAGATGACTTTTTTCGACTAATGCATTTTAATTAGTCCAAAATTACATTTGTTACTTTGATTATCAATAATTTATGATTATCTGTTATAGTGCAAATTGCAAATATTTAGTAAAATGTATGACTTTATGGTTCTTATCAAAAAGGGAACGAAGATTTAGCATAGATTTAGAAGATAAGGAGGCAACATTCGGAGGGAATGAAGGATTATTGGAAGAGAAGAAGGAAAGAGCGGAGTGACTTAGTGGTAGAGCACTGAGTTGCCATGCCGAAAACCCTGGTTCAAATCCCTGGCAACACTTTTATTTAGTTCGCTAGCAGCCGGAGATGTATCATGTGAGATCCAGGATCCTCCTGGGGCTCAGCTAGCCTTTATAAATTGATTACCCAAAATAAGGGGGAAAATCTGGCGGTTGAGCGAGATCTAGGAATAATCATGAACCAGTACAGTCTCTAACCATGTACTTAACCCCAGACCCGTTCACAGGGTGTAGTGATACAGGATTTGCAACGCAAATCATCGGATGTAGCATCTTCGTTCGTTGGCATTTTACCATTTTAAATAGTTCCTAAATATCGAAATTGCTATTTTTTATCATATCGTAATCTATAGTCTGGTTTAATACACTTGTTTGTTTTGGAAAAAAAAATTGCAAAAAAACATTTAATACTTTTATTTAAAAACATTTAATGCCGTGCAAGGAATTTTATTTTGTTACTATTCGGACCAAATCAAACACGCTTCCAGTTAAAAATAAATGTTCGCATTACCGAATGCAGAATTTGCTGTTGCTTTATTTGAACATCATCAAGATAGTTACTTATTCGGCCTTTTAACTGGGTTATTCTTCCCATTTGCAAAGTGAATTCACGGCGAAATGACTACTTTATGGGTCCATTGCTTTGGTTTCACAAAAAAAAAAAATTGATTTGCGCAATTAATTTAAATTACTTATCAAAATTTTAAAACACTCAGTTTAAAGTTGTCTATAATAATTAGTAATAGTTCAAAAATATATATAATAACTTCCTCCCATTGACTCCTTGGCTATCGATCACCGAGGTAATGTGGTGAAGATCATATTCAATAGCCAGTTTTTTTTTTCCCCGTTAGCCTATAAAAGCTTAAGTAGCCACTTGTGGAGATTGTTATGCCTCTCGAGAATATCCGGGGCTCAAGGGTATACATATTATGATAACACCGTAATACCTTTGTTAAAATTTGTGTATCGAAGACATATTTTTCTCTTTATATGAAAATAAATTAATAACGGCTGTTTCTATTAATTAAGAAAAAAAGAATCTGTGAATTTTTCCTTGTAATTTCTGGTAAAATTATAAACGTATATATCTTTGAGATATTTTAAGTGTTTATTAAATGTGTAATTAAAAAAATAATTCAACATATCAATGTTGTTGTCTCACAAGAATAAGAGAGTATTTATTTCCATTTGAAAGGGGGGGTAATTAAGAGTTTTAATTTGTAATGGCTACCATTAAATTTCAATAAATGTTAATTTAAATTTATTATCTATTTTTACAAATAAAAAATATTGTTTTTGCAAAATTTTGTATATTTGCTTATAAACATAAATTAAACAAAAAAGAAAAACAAATACATAATAGTATCTAAGTTTAAACTTTTATTAAAAGACTTAATATTAAAAACAACATTATTGTTTATAATTAATGACAACATAAAGGATAAATAAAGAAAACAAATTACAATTGCATTAATAATGACTGAAAATTATTATCTGGTAGACTTTTATTATTATTTTTTACATTAAAGCTTCTTTCACAGTTTTTTACAGGTTATTGCTATTAATTTGTTTGTTTATATAAATCTGGAGTAAGTTAAATTGTGTTTGAATACGTATTTTCATTTTTTTTTTCTGCAAATTTACTTGCTTCTTTTTTCTTTCTTCCTCTCAATGTCCCTCTCTTCATTAGATATTTTTTTCTTTTTCCTTGCATCTGTAGTAAATTTTACTCCTGTTTTCTTTCATTCAAGTTTTGGATTAAATTTTGTTGTTTTCATTTATATTTCTAAATATGGACTACCTTCAATATCTGCTTCCTTTATTTCTAATATCTTCAAATCTTTCATTGTTTCTTTCATCCAGTTGGAGTTCTTTACTTTTTCTAATTATGTTAAAAAATGTTAAATAATTTTTTGATTTTTAAATATTTTTATTTTTAAAGAGAATAGATCCAGGTTCGAATCCCGGCCGAGGGCCTATCTTTTCTCTTTAGAAATAAAAAATGTTTTGTTTGCCTTAAATCCATGCTCTGTAAATACCCGTAAAACATTGATCGTCTTTACTCGTTTCTGATTTATATATACAAAATTCAAATATATATATCCTGGCATCCTGCGGAGCCATTATATTCAAGGACACAGGAGAGGAGGATTGGGGAGGACATCAAGTTGGAAGGTTATCAAAAGGGACTTTGAAGGGACGGGGAGACCGGTTATAAATTAGTAGTTGAGAGCCCTCCTAGTTGGCCCATTAGTCTTCGGAGCAATAGTCTGCATAGTCAGAGTCTTGCTTATATATTCAACTTTAGCTTTAATTATCGTCTCCCAACTATTGAAAGTTATACACTAAATTAAGTACTAAAATAATTTTAAATAATAAAACGGGGTACGTTATTTTGTGACATCGTTCAGGACTTGAAGACCTAAAGCGACAGAGATCCGAATCCAAATCTATTTTGCTTAACCCTGCAGTAAAATAGTTTTAGCAGATTTTAATATTTAACTGAGACGTCAATAATGAAATATCATTTAAACGCCAATGTTAAATATAATAAACATCAATTACCTATCGAATTTAAAATAATAAAAAGTCATTCATAAAGAATAAACAAGAGACCCTGTAAATAGAATAACAGCGGTTTATAAACTAATGACGTTGGAAAAGCGCTAAACCACTCTTTTTTAGGAATCCCATTAAAATGATTCACTCATTTGCTATTTCATGAATCACTCATTCAATAAAATCGAGCATAGCCCCAAAGGCTTCAAGCCAACATTCAAGGCGTCATTCACTAAACTCTCTCGCGCGAAAACGTGGGTTTCGTAATATCACCTAATCGCTTGAATCCTGCGTCCATCTCTCATGTAAATGGTTCGCCTTACGATTAGCATATTGGGGAAAAAAATGTAGATCTATCTAGGTTTCAAAAAATATATCGATGACATGGTTTGATGATTTTATTCTTGATATAACATAATATTACTATCAAAACTTAAATTGAATCGTGTCGTAAACTGATATTTTTATTTTCATTAGAAATAATAATTCTTCAACAAAGAAAGAACAAGAAACAAGTGTTCCGTGTTCAGTTTTATTTAACATTTTCAATTTAGTTTTATTCCATTGAAAAGTTTTGATAACCATAACACCTCTAGTATATGCAGTATTATTTCTTCAAGTTTGAAACTTTATTTCGGGCTTTTATATTCAATTCAATGTTAATTTTCCACGTCTTAAAGAACAATAACAACGATAGTTCAATAATTATTCATATTATTGAAAATATGAAAGTCCTATTAAATATTAAAAATCACATATTTCGATATAATTAAAAACGAGGGATTCAATACTAATACAATGTTAATATCCATCTATGTCCCCGCATTAAAGAAAAATATATTTTTATATCCGCTTTTGAAATTGTTTATATTTCGACATTTTTTCTCGTTTTATTCAAGAAATATCGATACGATTTATACTCAATGCATACTCAAATTACTAAAAAAAATTGAGCGCCCTGAAAACTAATATATTTTTCATCCGGATTAAAATTATAAACAAGAACATTAAGATATTTTTGTGTACTGAGTGCTATAATCTGCTATCATTTTTTGAGTGATTACATCTAAACAGGAATCTGCTTAATGATTGACACACCTCTTTATTCATTTGTCCAAAAAACAATAATTATCTTATTCTTTTAATATACAAAAAATTTTATACTTTTAAATATTTTGTTTGCATCTGTAAAAACAAGATTTGTTCTAATTTTTGAAATCCCTAAATATAATAAAGGAGTGTTAAGATGTTTGCATATTTTTTCTCAGCTTCTTATGCCTCATTGAAGAACCGTTTGTCTTTTGTTTTGTATTTATTTATCTATTTGTGCTCTCTCCTCGTCTGTTAAAATAATTCGAGATAATTTTATGAGTTTTTTGAAAATTATTTTGTTTACTTATTATTGGAAATATAATTATTGGAAAGGGTAATTTAACAATAGTTCAATTAATTTGGGTTTTTTTCAGCTCTTGAAAGGAAAATTTCCGTCCGGGCTCCGCGGGAGGAGCTGGTACAGAAGGGAATATTACTGCTGGACAGTCCCACTTCTCCTCTATCCGCGCCTCTTCCCGGTAAGTTTAATTAGTTAATTTATATTAGTTTTATCATTTTAATTAATTTTATTAATCCCCCTTTTAGCAGTGGAAGGAAGAAGTACTTAGATCTTAACTTATATAATGTCGAGCAAACCAGGAATATATTTGTATTTGAGTAAGCATTGCAATTGTGGGCTTCCGCAATATTAGAACGGTAAACATTAAAATTATAATTTAATTGTATTTTTTTTAAATATTAGTTAAGATTATTGACTGTGGAAACTTGAATAATTTATATTAAATAATAAAAACGACTCTGAATCAACTTGACATTAAAATCGGTGTTCTGCATCGAGTATTACTTACGTAATGTAATATTATTAAGGAAAATTTATGAGATCCGATCAGTATGATTACTGAGAGAATACCTGAAGGTAAAAGGCAGCTCAGAGATGCAAGTCAATTAACTACCACTTTCGATTTACGGACTATAATCTGAAAATATTTTTTAAATTAATTTGTTTCCTTAAAGTTCTTACGGATTATTGTTATAAATAGACATTTCTCCTGAAAAGTAAAAAATTATTCCTCGCTACAATTTTGAAATATTGCTTTTGAACATTTTCTTTTCATGTATAATTAATTAACTTATTTATTAAGAATGGAGTTATTCGGCAAGCAATCATAAAACTTTCAATTAATTGCAAATTTAGAATAATGAATAAAATAGATTTGTTACTTTGTTCATTGAACTTTATAAAATAAACAAAAAACATTCTTTTCAAACAAATATAGCCTTTCTCATTAAGCCCTAGTCAGATTATTACAATAACAAAGGAAAACTTTCCGCCATCAAAGTTGGCGAATTCATTGAACAATTTTATTTGTCATGAGGAAAAGTTTTTAAATAGATTTGCACCTTCAAAGCCTCTAATTAAAACACAATGGGGCTTAAAAATAACAATAAAGGATGTTTATTTAACTTCCATGTTGATTTAGGAGTTTATATATATATATATATATATATATATATATATATATATATATATATATATATATATGTGTATATATATATTAAAATATTAGTCAAGGCTATTGAAGTATTGAGAGCAGTTTTTTCTGGTCTTCTAAAAGTTTAAAAACAGAGACATTTCATTATTAATGCCAATCAATATTTTCCTTGGATAGATATTAGCTCTTGTTACAGTATTGTTCAAAGAAAATACTAAAACAGATATATGCAAATCTGTAATTTTCCCATCTAATTACTTATTAATTTGATTAAATTTATTTTAAACAATGTTTAATTACTATTTATTATTGTTGAGTTAAAAAAATTAGTTTTCTAATGTACAAAATAAAAATTTCACAATTTGCCTTTATTTAAGACCAAAGTTTATATTAATGAAATTTCGTATTTTCTTGGGTGAAGATTTTTTTTTTAAAGAATAATTTATTGATATTTACAACTGTTATTATATTACAGTTTGAATAATAAAATTATTGATATATTAAATATACTTATATTGATAGAATTACATTTATTTATTTTTTTTGCTCAAGGATAAAAAAAATAAATAAATGTAATTCTATCAATATAAGTATATTTAATATATCAATAATTTTATTATTTAAATAAATAATTTAAACAAATAATATAATATAATAATTAATTGAAAACTAATTATCGAATATGACGAGATTATTGTTTTTATTCTTTTCAAGATATTGTGTGATAGGAAGCTAAATTTGTAAGCAATTTCTGTAAACCAAGTTTGAAATTTCAATTATCAAAGTAATTTATAAATTCTTAAAATATTTATAAACAATAAAAAAAATGTTTGTTCTATAAGCAACAACTATTGGTACCGTTATTTGGTACAAATTAATATTTCCTCTGAATGAAGAAAACAATTAAATTAATTTTACGCTTGAAGTTTTTAGTGAGTGAAATTTCGACCCCAATAAAATGCAATATTTATTTATTTCTAGTACAATTTGCTACAATTCACATAAGTAATATGCTGTACCAAACAGACCAGTCTCAAATTTCAAAAACTTGGACAATTTAAATGTATCTATACATAATCATATATATATTGAAGGAAAGATTATACAAAAAAAAAAACTTTCAACAGAATATTTTTTTATAATCAGGGATTACGTTAGAGATTTTACATGTATTTGTATTGGCCTATTAAAGTGCTATTTAAAAAAAATGAATTTTTCATCCATACCGAAACCCACAAACGTAAACATAAATTGCAACTATGATCACTTCTCTGCAATCAGTGGGGTATCAACATACTCGTTAATATTATTTAAACCCAGACATACATTTTACTTCCTTTTTTTACATCTTTCGAATTTAGTAAAGTTGAAGTAGATATTTCAGTTATTTTTCGGCGGTTATCAATACCTCTATTGATATCACAAACTATTAAATTATCACAAACTCTAAATAGCTTGAGAGGGGCGAATTTAGTTTAAGCTTCGGGTTTCGAGTTCCTTATCATAACTCTTGTTGTGGGCGAACAAACGAGTACGTGCTCGCCTTTAAACAATATTATTTATTTTATCTAATTATTGTGACGTTTCGGTTAAAATAGATCTTGAACTTCCGTAGCTAGTTGGCAGAAGACCCCGAACTTATTTATATGTCTGTCCCTTAGTAGACTTCCGTCTCAACATCTTGGGAGGTACACGAGGCTTCCTCATGCTGCTGTATGGTTGGTTATCTCAATGAGAGTTTAGAAGTTTGCCGTTATGAATTATACATATTTGTTTAACACAATACACTTCTGTTTGTAAGTTGTTTGCAGTTATTATCACGTGAAAGGACATGAAGAATCCATGTTCATACTTTTATTAGAAGCATTGCACGATTGGGCATTGAACTGAAAAAATGTTAACAATTTTTTTAGAAATTTATTTATTGATATTAATACAACAAGTACATAGGCCAAGTGATACATAATGACATGAGAATGACTAGTAGAGAAATCCACTGGTAGTACTCAAATGAATGTTAAAAATAAAATTAAATCTTACTAAATAAATTGAAAGTTTATTTATCGGAAATAGTATTTTTTTTTTTAAGATGGCAAAGAACGATAAAGGCAGCATTTTCTTTAAAGAAATGTTTGTATTTTTATTAGGTAGAAATAAATTATATTTTCTCTGAGTAAAGAAAGTTAATGTTGTTTTAGTTAATTAGCAATTGAAAGGTTTAAACACATGAAAGTCATACTCTAGTATGTAAATAGTGATAATAATGATACTAAAATGCTTTCTATTCTATTAAATTGGCACTACAATTCGATGTAATGTCTAGGCCCCCTGAATAAAATTCCTAGCGAAAAGCATTTAGCCTAAGCAAACTATGAATAGATCGTGCAGATTTAACCAGTGGACAGATGCTATACAACTTTAACAATGTATGCCATTATTATGTATATAAAATGAACAAAGGCAAAAGAGCGATAAAAAAATATATTTTTTCCTCACCTTAGGACACCATAATAGGACAATAGTAGTGTTAATAAATATTTTACAGATGTCATTGTCGTATTAATAATGTCGCACTACTGGGTTTCCTTGGTAATTACTCGTAGAGTAGATGTCATGAGCTCTTTAACTTCGTGAACGGTTTAGTTTCGTTACATAATACATTAAACCCAATAATTTACAACTAGTAGTACACCTACGAATATATTTGTATGTTATGAACATTCTTTCTTTCTTTTAAAGTTGCTTTAATAATGAAACGTGAGCAAGATCCATATAATGTTATTAACTTGTAAACGTTTGGTTTACAGTTTGAAAATTTTAACCCCTATTGGATACTCTAATACCTTTGTGGAACTTGATTCCCTTCATAAAAATTTACATTCAATTTAAATTTACATTTTCGATTCAATCCGCAGAGATACAATCCGCATAATACATATACATTTAACCCTATTAATATTTAGTGACGGTTTCGAACGGCATCCCTACATTAACAACATTTCGAACCGACTCAGGAAGTTACTACATAGCTGTGAGTAAATGCACTATTTTTAACCCTCGACTTCTATAATGAGGCTGAGTCAACACAATTGGATCTTGCTTGTAATAGATAATATATAAATATTTAGAATAATACGTTGCCCATGAAAAAAACATTAACTAGGATGGTTTATGACATTTTTTTTTATTAAAACTTTAAGTATTGTGCGTGTTTTTAATTATTAAAATTATATTCACTCCTTAACGGTAACACATTGAGATTTATTCTAAGAAATTAATTTTTGACTAATGCAAAAAAAAAATTCTGAGATTGATAAATTGAAAAATGATACGAATTGACTCAAAATATTTCAAATATATAATAATCATTAAAAGAATGATTTTGTTTACTCATAAAATCGCTAAACATTTGTATGTTGTATGATTGTATCATTTTTGGTTTATAACAGCCACACATTTTTTTCTGGTAAATTGTCGAGTTCTCTACCACTGTTAACATTTATCTAACTATGTATTTTCTTTAATAATATTTTCTTATAATCATATTTCGATCATACTAAAGGTTTCAGTAGTTCAGTCACTAACATCTTCCTGTTAAAGCACGGTGCCAGATTTTGAATGCCCATGCCATCTAGCGGCCGAGTGCTGAACTAGAAGCTTCTCGTTAAATTCGACAGAAAGCGCTAGCATGTATATAAAACATCAGAAAAAATATTTAAATATTCATTGAAGCATCTAGTAAATTACCTTGTAATTGCTATATTATGTCATTTATTTGTATATAATTTTTTATATGGAATTCAACGTATTAATGTACTACTTCATACTGTATACAGGCTTGATTCCATTTGCTCATGATACCACTTGGTACGTTACTTACATGTGGAATTGTGTGTGTTTAACCCAATTGTGAAAACAAATATAAAAAAAAACCTTAGTTTAATAATCTTAATCAAGTATTTAGCTCGTATAATCAATAAAATTTATAAGTAATAAACAAATGAATGTAGAAATGACGATGACGATCCATTGGCTCAGTTATTATCAAATTATTTATATAATCACAAAAACCTTGCAACCGAAGCAAGATTTATTGTTCTAATTGAAAACTTTATTGTTAACATAAGCTATAATTATTTATAGAAAATTTAATAAATTAATTAAAACGGTATATAATATCTGGTCAAAAAATAAGGAATTTAAATTAATAATCAATTACACCTTGCCCCAGTTTTTTCTGATTATTTTTTTTTTACCGCAGTCAAATCAAGAAAAATCTAACTTACTGTATTTAATATATATCTTTAATATAATTGAAAAGGGTTTACTGATAGGATTTTGGATAACATCTGTTCTATGATTGTAATTAATTTTGCGCTTGAGGCTTAGTGAATCATATTATTTTAATATTTAATGCTAGATTGGTTGCTATTCTTGATACTTATGTTGGAAGTATTAACAGTTTATTAACATTTTTGTCTTAATTTTATCATTAGTTTTACATTTTGCACTTTCTGAAAGAAAAAAATAAGCTTTTTTATGACTATATGGCCTGAACTATCAGTTATTTTAATATTATTCAATACATCATAGCTTTATGCAATGAATCATATTAAAAATACAGCTTATACCATTCATAAAAATATGTTTATCTTTGTAATAATGTTGCTAAAGATCCGAGCATATTTTAATTTTGTATGAGGACAATTACACGAGTTGGGGATTGAGATGTATGTAAATTAATGGTGTGTATTAGAAGAGCTCTGTGATCCCATATGTTGCACGTGAGCTATTGATTTGTTTAGGGCAGGGGTCGGCAACCGGCGGCCCGCGGGCCGCATGCGGCCCGTAGACTATCTCGGTGCGGCCCGCAAGCCTGAGGTCCGTAAGAAAAAAATACCGAAGCAAAAGGCCATATAAATTCACTAGAATTTATACGGCCATGCTGCTGGGCCATGAGAGTATTCTTGAAAGCTCGCTCCCACGCGGGGTGATAAAAATGTACCTCTATTTCATTTCTTAAGAACTGTTTATCAAGACTGTGATGTTATGTATTGTTTCTACCGAAAATAAATATTTGCTGTACTTATTCAATTCTTGGCAATTTCTTTTGCGTTTATCCGCCGCACGTGCGGCGGCGGGCGGCTCCTTTGAGACAATAGGCGGGGCGGCAGTCTTTGATTAGACGCAGGTGTGCGGCGGCGAAAAAATTCAAAGCGACCGGTTTTAGTTAAAATCACAGCCGCGCGCAGCTCTCGCCACATTCGGTTGTGGAAATTCGCCGGAAACTCACGTCTCATCTGGTTGCTAGCTACGCGTTTCGTTTCACCTTTCTTCCTTTCGCTGATAGCTTCTCACGCACGACGTATGAGGTAAGTTGTATGCACTCGCGAGCATTTTGTTTTATTTTATTTACTGCTTGTTAATGTGAACCTTCAGATTGATGGGTAAATGTTATAAGGACGGGGATAGTAGTTACATGACATGAAGTTAGTTACGAGTGTGTCATGTTTTAATTATTATTTGAATGTGGAGTTGAATTTGTAGGTGCTAACTGGAACATATAATTTTACAGCGAATTTAATTTTTTTCATTATTGTTACAGAATAATTATATAAACATGGCTTCAAGAAAAAGGAAGATAGAACAAGAAAAAAGAGTTTTTAACGAATTATGGACAGAATTATACTTTTTTATCGAGTTGAAAGGAAAACCGTTATGCTTGATTTGTCAAAAGAGTATTTCTGTAGTAAAGGAATATAACCTGAAGCGACATTACGACACTGAGCACAAAGCTAAATTTGACTGTCTTGAAGGAGAAATACGGAAAAGGAAAATTTCCACTTTGAAATCGTCATTACAAAATCAACAAAACATATTTAAGGTTGTGGCAGACAACAGCGAATCGAATGTTCGGGCCAGTTACAGGGTAGCAGAGATTCTTGCAAAAAGTGGACGTCCGTTTACCGATAGTGAATTAGTAAAAGAGTGTGTCTTAGCTATCGCAGAAGAAATATGCCCAGAGCAGAAAAAAATGTTTGAAAGTCTTAGTCTCTCTGCAAGAACTTGCACCCGACGTACTGAAGACTTGGGTGCTAATTTGTGTGAACAACTCAGGGATAAGGCGCAGTCTTTCGACTGCTTCTCTTTAGCGATGGATGAAAGTACGGACGTGTCGGATACAGCACAGCTACTCATATTTGTACGCGGCATTGACGAAAACTTTACTGTTTACGAAGAGCTTGTGAAAATGTGCAGTTTGAAAGGTACAACTACGGGAGAAGATTTATTTCACCATGTGGAACAAGCTCTGGATTCATTGCAATTAAGCTGGGAAAAGTTAACAAGTGTCACTACCGATGGAGGCAAGAACATGAGCGGTCAAAACAAAGGTGTTGTTGGGAGAATCATCAGCAAAGTGAAAGATTCTGGATCTACTGTGCCATTGATTTTTCACTGTATTGTCCATCAAGAGGCATTGTGCTCCAAAGTTATATCCTGGAAAGAAATAATGGATACTGTAACATCCACTGTTAATTTTATAAGAAGAAATGGGCTCACACACCGTCAGTTCCAAAAGTTTTTGGAAGATCTGGAAGCTGAACATGGTGACGTGGTTTACTACTGTGAAGTGAGGTGGCTCAGTCGAGGTGCCGTTTTGGAACGGTTTTTTGATTTGAGGAAAGAAATTGGCAACTTCATGGAGATGAAAGGAAAGCCAGTAGAAGAGCTTACTAACAAACAGTGGATTATCGATCTTGGTTTTTTGACTGATTTGACTAAGGAACTGAATCAGCTCAACAAACGCTTGCAGGGAAAAAATAAATTGATTTGCGATATGTATACAGATGTAAAGTCATTTGAAATGAAACTGAAACTGTTTATCAAGCATATTGATGAAAAAAAGCTTGACCATTTTCCTAATTGCAAGAAAGCCGTGGAAGAAGCTGGAGATAATTTTGTGTGGCAAAATATTACAATGAGAAACGTGTTAACACAACTACAAACTGAGTTTGTAAATCGATTCACCGACTTTAAAAAGAGCTCCCTTAACATGGAAATATTCCAAAACCCTTTTGCAATTGATATTAGTGAGGTACCAAGCAATTTGCAAATGAACATAGTAGATTTGCAAAGTAATAGCACACTTAAAACGGCATTTAAGGAAAGCACTGACTTGATACAGTTCTACGGAGGTTTGAGTTCTGAAAACTTCAAAGAATTGAAAAAGTTTGCTCAGCAGATAATAACTATGTTTGGTAGTACATATTTGTGTGAGCAGACTTTTTCAATTCTCAACTACCGCAAAAATAAGAATTGTTCGCGGTTAACGGATGAACATTTAGACGCGATACTGCGCGTGTCTACTACTAAAATGAAAGCAGACGTTAAAAAACTTGCAAGTCAAATGCAGCCTCAAAAATCTCACTAGTACTTACTTTTATGTTAGTATAGTAGTTCAATTAAAAAAGACAATTGTATGAATATATATGCGTTTTATTTCAAATATTAAAAATATAAATATAAGTGCGGCCCGCACTGATACTCTGGCAACATATGTGGCCCGGCTATAGCATAAGGTTGCCGACCCCTGGTTTAGGGTGTGAAAGCGAGCCTGCTACTCTCCGTTAACTATAACATATTACACTGTTCCTGGCTTCATATATCTTATTAGATATCATAATGTTTTACTTTAAAATATTAATGCACAACTGCAAAAAAAAATCTAACCAGAAGATTGTAATAAAGTAGAAAAGAAGACCCGAAAGTAGGTAGATTTATATTGGTATAATTCATACAAATGGACGTCGTCCTTAATAAACAGCATAAGGTTTTGACCTGTTCCAGTTTTACTGGGATTCTTAAACTTTTTTTAAACATTGAAATTTGAACGCTAAAATTTTTTAAACATTTTATCCTTTTTGGTAAAAAAACATGCCCCTTGATTACTAGCGGATCTAGGAGAATTTTTAGAGGGAGACATGGGTCAATGTGAATTTGTTATCAATGTATATGATTCATATATGAATGAGGATACATAAAATATCAATTTTTAATTCAAGATAACAGAGGCCAGAAACATGGATAAAATAAGCTCCTTGATCAATTCCTATCTATATGGGAATGAAAAACATAAAAGGGTTCAGAATTTTGGATGGACTCATTGAATAAACATTCGATACTGAATAATTTTGGTGTGTAAAACGTGTTTATTTCTTGTTGAATGCCAACTAAACAAGGTCAATATCAACTAATGAGAACTCTAGGGGGGCCATGGCCCCCCTCCTCAAATCCGCCAATGCCCTTGACAATTATGTTTAAATATTACATTCTAGCACACTTTGCTATCATTTTTATGTGATTAATAATTGAATTTGGTAATACCTAGTAAGCTTTGGTAAGAGAGTTTAAGTTACCTGCAAGACTAATTATTTAGCTTGGGGAATGAGTTATGGTGCTTGCTGATAATATATATATATATATATATATATATATATATATATTTTTATTTTTTTTATTTTTCTGTTGGCTCTACAGACCTTGTAGATCTTTGGCCGCCTTTACCAGCCTGCCGAGGTTGATATTAGGTTTCATAATATTTATTTTTTTACGGGGTAGGGCTATTGACCCTATGCCCAACCCCCAACCTGGAGGACCAGTGGCTGATTGCGGTCTAAAGACTGGGCGATGGGGTCGCCAATTCCCTACGCCCCTATATATATATATATATATATATATATATATATATATATATATATATATATAGTAGAAAATTCCTGAGATGCACTTTTTAAGCATTCAAGCATTCGGACTTATGTATCAGGCAGGGCATAGAAACATCTGGTTCTTGCTACAATTCTCTCCTCAACTTCAATTTCTAAATTGTTATTCCCTGTCACTACTCCCAGGTAATTGAATATACTGCAGATGTGAAACATTTATTATTCCAAATCAACGGGATCTCTTCTCCCCCTGGTCTGTCTAGATGATTTCATATATCTGGTATTTTCATTGTTAATTCGTAGTCCCATGCCTTGTGCTGCTCTCTTGAATTCTTCTCCAGCACCAGCTAATGATGTATTGGTTCTCCCTTTGATGACTGCATCATCAGTAAATGCCATGTATGGCTATTCTAAATGGCGCCACGGGGGTTTGTCCTCATGCTTCTTTCTTATGGCAAACTCTAGGGCGAAGTTGAATTATCCTTCTATAATGGACCCCCTGTTTTAAACTACTGTTAACCCAAAAAATATTTGATTTGCCTACTCTAGTCTTAATCTTGATATCATAAAATTTCGCTTTACATTTGTAGAAATATAAACTAGCGTAATATTATTTTTTTTAAAAGTGCATACCTTAAAACTCTAAAATTTTTCTTTCAAACAAAATGGTGGTATATTTAGTTCCGGTTAGTTACTTTATCTGTTTAATTACACGGTAAATAACCCTTACAACAAATACTGTGGAAAATTACCTTTTTAGTTTTTCATCGCCTTAAGTAGAGAATAATTACTAACTGCCACTTTTAGCTAATCGTCTTTATCCATTATCTTTGTTTACATTTTTGTTTTCATCTCTTATCTTTAGTCTCGCCTGAGTGAGTATGGCATGTAAATTTTTCCCCCGTTTTTCCTCATTATAAGGATTTTGAAGCAATAAAAGGACTTAGAATGCAAGGTTTATTCATTTCGATGTTTATCTTATACTTATTGTCTCTCTCGTGTAATTGCTTAAGTCTGGTAAAGCTGCTAAAAAAAAGTAATTATTACATTTTTAAGTTCCATGAGGCATTTTCTTATGCTCTTTTCCAATTTCAGATTTCCCTTTAAAAACAAAAAATACTACATTCAACTTTATGGATCTTTATGTTAGGAAATTATATTCTTCGTTTTATTTATTTTTTGAAAATTGCACTATTGCTCCAACACAGTTATTTATTAACAAAAATTATAATTTTCTAAAAATAGAAAAAAATATTTCTACCTCAACAATATGCCGCTATCAATAATTGGATTTTTTTAAAAATGTTTATTGTCTACTTTTTGAATAATTTTGACCTTCACCCATTTTTTCTCCCTAATAACTCAACAGACATAAAAAATAATATGGGATTTAAGATTTAGTTTCTTTAATAATATAAAAAACATGTTCTATATAGCTTAGTAGGCCTCAACCAAATACCTGATTTCCTCTGACCTGCTCAGCTGTTTGGTATCAGCCAGGATTCTGCATGTATTCCCTTGGATCCTCTGGATATATTCCTGATAGAAAATCCTTAGATCCTGTGAATTTTACGCAGTGTCACCGTGTGTCTTGTCAGCATTTTTTACCCTAGGTTTTCCATTCACATTTATATATTATTCACATTTATTCATTAAAGGACTGTCTACAAGGTGTGAAAATATTTTGTAATAATTATTTCAATATTTCGTGTTTACGATTTTTATATTAAGCGAGTTACTTAATAAATGTCGGCCACGATGTGTTAAAACAGAAATTGTATTTTACTTTAGACATCACGCAGATGATGATAAAAAGAAAATAAATTAAAAAAAAGTATACATTCACGAACTCTTATAGTTTATATCAATTGAAATAACACATTGAATTTTAGATGTTGTTGATAAAACGGAAGTTGTAAAAATGTTTTTATTTTACCCTCCACTAATTAATTAAGGAGATGTAGGAATCGTACTAATTAATAAAGCAACCCCTATTAATTTTAATACTTTATTAATGTTACATATTATTTTTTATATTTTGATCTAATAAGTGTTATTTATTTTGTTTTATTAAAAGTTATAGTTTTAAATATTTTTATTTTGAAGAGAAAAGATATGTCCAGGGCCGGGATTCGAACCCGGGTCTCCAATGTTTCCATCCTGGTGCTCTACTAACTGAGCTATCCTGGTTCGTACCTCGGCCAGATAAATCCATTCTCTTAAATGATCCCATATCCCCGTGTTCTCGCACAAGGAGAAGAATGTTAGTTTCATAGAATTCTCATAACATTACTTTAAATAGGATCTTGTTGACTTAAGCCAAAATACGTATATTAGTATAATTTTTATTATGTTATTTTTTTATTAATTGTTTTTTTATTAATAAGGGTATGGATATGGTATTTATTGCGAGAATACGGGGATATGGAATCAGTGAAGAGATTGGTTTTTCTGACCGAGGTACGAAGCAGGATAGCTCAGTTGGTAAAGCACTATGTCGGAAACATGAGAGACCCGGATTCGAATCCCGACCCAGGACCTATATTTTCTCTTCAAAATAAAAATATTTAATTTATTTTATTGTTATATGATATAAATTTTTAAATATTTTATTTGAAAATAACGAACTTGACTGACCGAGAAGCGAACCAGGATGGCCGAGATGGTTAAGGCACCACCACGGGGAGGTGGGAGACCCGGGTTTGAGTCCCGGTCCTGGTCATATCTTTTCTTTTCAAATAAAATATTTAAGAAATTATATCATATAACAATAAAATAATTTATAATAATATTAATGACTTAAAGTCAACAAGATCCAAAAATAAAAGTAATGTTCAATTAACATTCTCCCCGTGTATACATCGCAAATTGCGAGAACACGGAGATGTAGGATCAGTGGAAAGAAGGGATATGACTGACCGAAGAGCGAACCAGAACGGCCGAGATGGTTAAGGCACCACCACGGAGAGGTGGGAGACCCGAGTTCGAAAAATATTTAAATTTTAAGTGATACAAACAGATTTGAATTAGATTTTGAATCAGTATCATTTTTTATACCACCAATTTTTATTTTAAATTAATCTATAGTTTGTTCACATCAGATTAATTAAGAATATTATTGATAAATAATGTTAGAAATAATGTCATTATTTTTTTTCTTAAAAGGTGTGAATGCTTATAATACTCCTTTGCTTTTTAAACAATATTTTTTCTCATAAATCCTGCGAAACATTTCTTTTTTATTATACTTGATACTGCCATGTTAAATATAAATTATTGTGGTGGCAATGGAATGAGAGGGCACTATATCTAGGATGAGATATTACTTTGGGCTACTGACTCTGTTTTCTTCGCTAGCCCTTGAGCCATTGCCTTATTGTTTGTTCTTCGTGCCCTTCAAATTCACCCACAATATCTTTTATATTTATTTGATAGTAAATTATAAAGTGTTTTTGACACAATATAAATATATTTCAGCGGATTTTTTTCCCTTTCAGCTAAGTTTTTTGTGTAGGTTTAAAATATTTGGTATTATACTTAAAATGTAATACCAAAAATAGTCTGTTTAATGTTGTTGGGTCAGTTAGCATTAATAATAGTTCCTTAATTTCGTTATATATTAATATATGCTATATTGAGATGTATTTGTATATTATATATAATGATAAAAAGATGATAGGTGAAGATAAAATCCAGTGAGTATTGGGGATTTAGATTCTCATTCCTATGGACTTTTATGAAAAAAAAAGAAATGCTGGTTTATTATGTTAATTTTCAGCTATTAATTTTTAGACTTTATATAGGGTATGGTATTTATGGAAAATTTTTAACAAATTTATTAAAACTGAGGAATAGGCTCACGTTATCATTAGCGATCGCCACACAAGTTTTATCTAGTAGAGTTATATGGAGAAGTCATCACTAACCAATTTGTTTTCAACTTTAAAATTCGGATACTTTGCAATTAGGTTTCTGTCAGTGCGGGAGAGTTAAAATTGAAACGATAAGAATTTAAATTATTATTAACTCTTGGGTTTGTTTGTACATGTATATCATTAGAGACGTATATGTTTTAAGTTAACTACTGTGGTCTAATTGGCTAGTATGGCGAAACCAACTAAGTAGTTAAGCCACTGCTTATTTGTAAACATACCATTTGGGTTAATCGATTAATTTTTTTTGTTGAATAATATTAGTTAGCATTATAAATATGAGAAAGAAAATGGCCTTTTGTCATTGTGATTGTCTAGTGTCAAGTGTGATCCTTCTATAATAGCCCTGAAGAAGACCTGCAATCTGGGTCGAAACATCGGCTTCCAAATAAACCTTTATACCTATACAAGAGAATTGTTTGACCTAAACCCGGACCATTTTCTTCCTAATTTTTGTTTAGTTATAATCTTTTTATTATTTTTTTTTTTTTATGTATTAACACTTTATTGAAATATTACAATCTGCCACTTGTGGGCAATGAGTAATAGTGCTGTGTAGCTTACAGTCATTCCATAACAAAACAATAATATAAACAAAATAAAATAAATGAATATATACATGCGGAAAAATATATACATGCGGTAACAGAAAGAAATTAATGCGGTAATAATAATAATAAAGTAAAATAAATAATAATAATAATACTAATAGTTATGATCTAAAGAATCTACATTGAACTAAAGTAAATACCTATGCTCAACTATATAACTATACTGAACTAAACAGCTATACTGTACTAACGAACTACACTGAGCTAAAGAGCTGTACTAAAGTAAATAACTATACTGAACATAAGCTATTTATTACTGATTGTCCTTGAAGAACTTCATTATCTTCTCAACATTACGGAGGGTTAAAGCAGCGCAAAAATGACCATTCAGACTGATAGCTACTTATAAATGTATCTGGCACTAAATATAAATATAAGAAAATATATTATATTAATATATTATACGTTTAACCAGCTTGTATTTACACAGAAACAAAGCATACTTTTAAAGAGTTTATGTGGTCGTGCAGTTAGTTCTTGTTGATTACTTTATCTGCTCCATTCTTGGATATAGCCATTAAAAAAAATATCACGGAAAGTTACCTTTTCATTTATTTACTTCAATGTCAATATGTATTACAAAATAAATAGTGCCTAGAATAGAAGAAGAGATTGATGAGACTTTTTTAACATTACAAGAGGACCTCATCGTCTTCAAAAGATTCAATAATTGGTTAATTAGCAATTCCCAACTTCCAAATGAAATTGTCGTAATTGAAGTTTGGATTGGAGCGTGGTGTTTTGTTTAGCAAGTTTTAACAAGTTAAGTCTTTTATTGGCTTTAAACTTTAAAAGCCTACTTTTCGTAATTAATTATTTTATTTTTTTACAGAATGCCTCTACCACTATTGCTCATTACGGGTAATAGGTTCATTATACTGTTAGGATCATATTGTTTCCACGGCTATAATTGTGCTTGGAGGTGATTTGACCAAGATAGGTTTTCCCTCCAAATCAGAGTACTTAGTAGAGACTGTTACCACTTAATAGAGATTAGGTGAGCCCAGGAAGGGTCTCCAGCCCTCATAGTGGACTCACCGCTAGCTACAAAATAAATAAGTCTTCTACCGCAGCCCATCTTGCACCTCCTTACCTACGTTTTTTTTCTTGTACAGAGTATGCTATCAGACTTAAGTTGAAATGTGAGATGTCATCAGCAACCTTTTTCGACTGTAGATAATTCTATACTGTCCGAAGCCCGAGAGAAAAGTGTACTAGCAATCAATATAGATTACCACTCAGTAGGAGTGTAATATATGTCAACTTAGCCATCTATATTGGCTGCTAAATTGAACTGATTGGTGTTTAATCAATTAATTAGCTGACCAGGTAATGTTGATGTTTCAGTGTTCGAGAGCACCCCGCTGGTGTGTATACAGCCCATTCATCCCATTCAGATCGCTCCGCCGCAGTTTCAGCTTCCCCCGATCTCAGCGCCGTCCCCACAATCTAATGGTAAGTCATATATTATATGTATTTCACCTCTATATTATATCATTTAAATACTATTAATTAAAATAATTTACACCTTAGGCATGTAATGTTTAAGAAAAATATTAATTATTTAATTATTCTGGTATAAATTCCTTTAAAATAATCTTACGGGCTTTATTGCCTTGGAGTAATATAAAATGGAAATAAGCATTAACGCATAAAACGAATTTTATATACAATAATCCCTCTATTATATAAAAAAAAAATCCGACGTGTAATAAATTTACAGGACTACTTTGTTGTGCGAATAGTGTATTACAAAGTCTTGATCAGTTAAGAAGGGATATTGCACTCGGACAAAGTTAAAGGTACAGACCAAATTATTGATTAGAAAATAACCAATTAGTATACTATAAAAACAAAATGTATTTTGAAAAAGCAGATAAATTGTTTTTATAAAAATTGCAGTAAAAAAAGTAATTAAATATTGGATTTATAATCTTTAGAAAAAAATATGTTTAAAATTGTACTTTAAACTATAATTTGACTGAAGAAGAATTTGTTTTGAAAAATAAAGAAAAATGTACAATATAACAATTATACAACAGTGATTTGAATAGTTGTAAAAATTGTGGTTGGCCTTAAGTAAAAATTAAATTAAATCGAAATAATAACAATTAAGTAATGAGGTAATTCCTAATAGAATTAGTTAACAATAATTATATAGAAGGAAAACTTAGTTATTATTTTTATTGTTAATGTTTGTATTTTTTTCGAATCATCCAATAACAGTTTTCATACTTAATATATTAGCTACAATTTTATACCTAGTTTATGTAATATTCGTATTGTTCATATGTCTGTCTATCTATCTTTTCATCAACGTTTTTAAAACGGGTGAGTGTTGGAGAGTATGAAAAAACACATGCATTTACGTGATTTTTTATTATTCAATTGAAAATTATTTTTTTCTATGTGAACTAAAGATAACTTTTTAAATATTATTTCAGGTTATGTTGTAGATGAATATTATATTTTAATTCTTAAACATTATATTGTTTAATTTTTTATTTGCTTATTTTGGACTATTATTTTTTCCAACAAAACAAAACCTTTATTGAAGTTCGTCTATTTGAAATATTTTATTTCGGAAATACGCAAAAGAAACGGCAATGTTGCGAAAGTTAAGGACAGAGACCTCTCCAAGCTTGTATGAATGATTGTTGACACTTGTGAGGAAAGACTCCAAGGAGAATTTTGATATTCCTCTGACACTGAGATGGATTTTGATCGATGATGTCCTCAGCATCGCTATGAACCTTCCATAGGTAGGCTACCCGACCCATTCATCAGCTCTGAAAAGAGGGTGGTAGAGTATTTTAGCCAATCACTTCATTGTTCCTTCTAGTTTTAATAGGGCTTGCATTTGATTATTATTTTTATTAATATTAATAAATTATAGGTTACAATTTAGCGCTGATGTTAATTATTTAATATCCCAGTTGAGGAATCCTGTTCTCATTCGTCTGAATTTTAAAACCTTACTAACACTAGTTAGAATTGAAGAATCTGAACTTCGTTATTTCTCCGTATATTTACTTTTGAACACTCCTCTCATCAAAAATTACTACTAAAAGCCGGGAAAGGTATCTTTAGCGTTTATATATATATATACATTGCAATGTAGTTTCAACAATTAACATATTCAATAAAGTGTTTTCTCTCTCACTATCTATCTAGTCTTTGATTTTTCTGATTGAAAAGCGTTCTTATTAAGTGTTAAGAAATAAATTAAAAAAATTTAGATGAAGAATTTAGATGAAATTTTGACGTAATAAACCAAACAAAAAAGATTCGAAGTAAATAAATGCTCTTTTCAATTACGCAATGCTTCTCTGGACCGAATTTAAAGTTTTGAGTTTTATAGGACCAAGATTTTTCGCCTCCTCACATCCCAACCTATCGATTGGGAAGAAAGGAATGTATAGTCTACCATATTTTCTCAAAAATATAATATTTATTATGACTATTTTGGTTTTATGCCAATATAACTCCTGTACTGTAATTTAGATTTTATCTAACATTTCTCGTCTTTTTAAAAGAATAAAAATTGGAATTTTATAACAATTTTAATAAATAAACAATAGCATAATGAACAGGAACTCTACTATTGTAATTTTTTTTTAAATTTATGAAGCTTTGGCCTTCTTTGTTTTTTTTTTCAAGCAAACTTGTCAGTTAATATGTAACAATTAATCCGTTAACAATTAATGATATGTAATATGTAACAATTAATGATTAAAAAGATCAATATCAAAATTTTTCATCTAATTGATCATTTTTTTTCATTTACTTGAAGTACTTTTCGTTAAACATTAAAATAGAAATGCTTTTTTCTAAAAAAAAAAAAAATATTTTTTCTAAAAAATAAAATTGTTGATACGTAAAACTTCAAACCGAGAAACGTTCAAAATGTAAGTTTCGTGACAGCTAAAAGTCCCAATTTTTCATTTTTCTGCCACACTAATCCAAAATCACTCATAATTTCCAGTTTCAGTTATCTTATTGACCAAAAAGGGTTTCTAAAAACGCTTGAACATGAAAATAATATGAGAATGAAATGTTTTTTTAATAAATAAATGAATGAAAAGATATTGGAAAGTTTAATCTGTTGGATAGCTATCAAGACAAAATAAATGACTTGGTGTTGTTGGAGGGAACCAATTTATTTAGTGACCCTTCTTTTTTCTTCGGATATCCTCTCCCTTCCCTACACCGCTTCTCTGGGATATTATCCATTCTATCCCTATATCTATTTAATCTTAAATCGAACATTTATCTCTTCTTTGTTCACTAAAAGGAGCAGTTTCAAATAACCTGACTGGTATTAAGAGAAGAGAGACAATTGCTGCAAGTCAGGTAGACTTAAGATGTATGATCTACCCATCTGTCTACTTGTCTACCATCATTACATATAAATGAAAACACATCATAAATATGAATGTATACATTTTAAAAAGTATTTAACAATACGGCAGGTTAACCAAATTATTACTTCATATAAATCATTGCTTCAAACGTTTTTTAAATCTGATCTGATGAGTAAAAAAAAACAAACCTAAATGCTAAGAGAAGATAGATTTATAGAATTTTGATAAATGTTTAATATTTTTTATTTTTTATAATTATTGGTCATTTTTTATGAGTTATAAATATTTTTATTTTCTAAAGAGAAAAGACAGGCCCTCGACCGGGATTTCAACCCGGAACGTTTGTCTCACCGTGACATCGCTCTGCCAATTGAGCTATCCAAGGCCCCTCTCGATCGAGGACAGACCTTTTCTCTCATAGATCCTAAAGTCCCAGTGCCCCCGCCATTTTTGCGATGAATACACTAGAAGGATTCAAATCCCGGTCGAGGGGCTATCTTTTCTCTTTAAAAAATAAAAATATTTATAATAAAAAATGACCAATAATTATAAAAAATTATAAATAATAATATGACGTAAGTCAATAAGATCCTAAATTAAAATTAATGTTCAAAGAACTTCGTTCTAGTGTATTCATCGCAAAAATGGCGGGGGCACTGGGGCTTTAGGATCTATAAGAGTTTGTCCTCGACGGCAGGGGCCTTGGATAGCTCAATTGGCAGAGCAATGTCACGGTGAGACAAAGGTTCCGGGTTCAATTCCCGGTCGAGGGCCTCTTTAAAAAAATAAATAAAAATGTTTAATATATTTTGTTTCTTCAATACATCTAATATGTATGAAATATCATGTATTTCATTACATTTTCTTATGTATCTGAACTCGTACAATTTTAGACGTTATTTTGAAAATTTCTAAAAACGGTTTTCCTAGCTATTTGGTATAAAACCATTTATAAATATTGTAAGTGTTTCCATTAGCATCCCGATATGCACTCGTTCGAAGCGGAAATTCGCGAAGAAAACCGTTTTCAAAAAATGATGTGAATACAAAACTGTCCTTTATTTTATTTAGTTTTTAAATTGATACAGATTGAGTGTCCTTTATGGACGGTATTGTTGGTAATAGAACAAATTGGGCTTGTTGTTGGCCTATTGTACAGGCCTTGTATAGTCTTCCTTGCAGAAATAGAATTATTTTATATATTTTTTATGTTGCATCGAATTGTAATGTTTTTATTTTAAATCATAACATTTTAAAGTTTTTAATAAATAATAAATTAGGATATGTTTATGAAGATTTTACTTATGTTACAATTAGTTCGGACTGTAAAGGAATATCCTTCTTCCATTGCCCATGAATAAAACATAGAATTTCTTACCAATAGGCTACTAATTTATTTTTAACCAATCATGTATGGTAATTTGAATTATTACAAAATGTTTTTAAAATAAAAAAAAACATAGCATTTCCAAGTCTATTTAAACCTTTTCCAAGATAGCTTTAACCTTTTATAAATCAAATGCTACCCTTTCCAAGTCACAAGCAACCCTTTCCAATTTAAATGTAACCCTTTTCAAAGCAAATGTAACGCTTTACAACTCAAGTGTCACCTTTTTTATTTCAATTGTAACCGTTTCCATTTCAATTGTCACCCTTAAAAATGTTTTTAAAATTTACCTTACAGGGGAATGGGCGAATTTAGGGCCTCAGAATACAATAATATTTATGATTAACTTTAAATTTTCAAAACATTTTCAGCGGCGACAATTGAAATGGAATGTAACTGTCACAACCCGAAAGGGTGTCAACTCATTTGGAAAGGGTTGCTTGTGTCTTGGAAAAGATTCAAATAGACTTGGAAATGCTATATATTGTCGAAAACAGTATTTGCTTGAAATAGTTTTAAATGAGCAAAATTAAATTGTTTGCCAGGAGTATATTCGCCATACCTATCTCTCTTAGAATTTTTGTTGATACAAAATTAAATTAGATTAATTATGTTTTACAGTTGGTTTTTTTCCCTAAAGTTTATTCTTAGTTCTGTTTTTTTTAATTCATGATGGTAAGGTACACTTTCTGATAATAAATTTCTCATTATCTATCGAATTTTTTTGTCCAAAATTTTCTTGAAAGTTGTTTTGCAATGAACACGTCGCCTTCGGAAGTGATCATTTTTTTTTTAAGTTATATAAAAGTATAAATAGTTTTATATTATTATTTATTATTATTTTAGGAGATTTTACTAAACTCTTAGTAATATAACTATTTAACTCGGAGTTTAATAGTAACAAGTTGCATGGCAAACCCGAATTGAATACCTATATCACCATTCGCCGCTTACTTAACCTAATCCTTAGACCACCATCAAAACCAAAATCCTCAAGATGAACACAATCCTCTTAAGTACCACAACTTAACTTGGTATCTTCCATCTAATCTACCACTTTAATTATATTAACGGTATGCAAGCAACAAGTTCTGAAGCTGTGTAGGCTATTTAATGCTTCAAAGTATTCTTATAAGTTTAAACCTCCAATCTTTATACTGAAGTATTGGATAAAAATGACCCACGTGTTTAAAAGCTCCTAATTATTTTTAATAACATTATGACGGATTTATTTTATTGCCTTACCATATCCAGTTTCCAATCCAAGTGTGTACTAACCATATGAACTCTTTCTGAGAAAATCTGTTTGATTTGTGTCTGTTTTCGTCAGTTACAAAATTGTTTCCTTTCTACTTCTACCTAATCTGTAATATCCAGATTAGGTAGAAGTAGATAAGCAGTTCCGTCTTATGGAATCTATTTCAGCTAATAAAAGTTTACTGCGGTTTCTATTATTGATACCCCATGCTTCCATCCCATACGTTATTAAAGTTTCAAATATGGCCTTGTATATTGATTTCTTTGTGTTTATGATGATGATGTTCTTGCCACATCTTGTAACTTGATTTCCCTTATTAATTCTTTCTTTAAATTTATTTTGGCTGTTTCCTTGCTTGCTGAATATAACCCCGTTATCACTCCTTTTGTATGGCCCTGTTCCAGTTTTAGATTATCTGTGTTATCGTTCATATTACTTAAATATGTATTAGGATTTGACAGCTCGTCGTTTCAGGTTACTTCAACATTTACTTGACAAACGATCTAAACTCTCAATTAATTACATACGACTCATATAATAATAACAGCTTTCATTGATACATCCTTTACAGAACAAAAAAGCCTCTCCCTTGGGATACACAAGATGAGCCTGGAGGATACAAATTGAGTCTGTTTAACAAAAATTTACAAAATTTCCTTTTCTTCAATGAATACATTATTTACTTATTTTATATTTTAAAACATTTAATATAGTATTATTATAAAAAGTAAGAACATTTTTGCCAATAATTTAATAAAATGTGTTGTCCATTTGTTTATTGCAAGTTCTTTATAACCTTGGTCCATAAGTCCCTGTTCCTTGCCACACTAGCCCAACAGTCTCCTACTCTTTGTACGATCTCATCTCGCCATCTTGTAAATGGTCTTCCTTTCCTTCTCTTGTGGTCTCTTGGTGTCCATTCTGTTGCAATTTTCGACCATCTTTTCGTAAAAGACTCATATACATTACAATTATTTGACCCATCTGGACTTACGGAGTAGAGCTTTAAGGCTCCACTAAGCCATCGAATTCCTTTATCATTCTTTTGGTCAATCATAGCAATCCAAAATCCTTCGTAAAATCCTTTACGTATTGAGGACTTCACTAGTTTAAGTGAACCTCTCTCTCTTTTAGCAACCTCTTCAATTCCTTATAATCCTCCCAGGCGTCTGAAAAGAAGATGGTCACGTGGCCTTCTAAGTTGAACTTGTTATTTGAGTACTAACACAGGGTAGTTTCTCTATTTGTCTTTATTTAAGCCAATATGTACCATCAATTCTATTTACTTGTTTTATTAGTATAACAAAGTCTTAAATGTCAATGAATAAATTATAAAAAAAATAAAAATATTAGGTATGAGAGGAAAATAGTTGACTGGATGATCAAATGTAGATAGGAGAAAGTTGGGAGGTGCAGTAAAAAAAAAACACTGAATAAGTACTAGACTTATAATTATGTGCCGACGTTTCGACCTACAGTGTAGGTCATCTTCAGGGCGATTTGGAGAGAGAAGCCGTTGGGTGCAACGGCTGGCTAGCAATCAAATTATAAGTCTAGTACTTATTCAGTGTTTTTTTTTTACTGCACCCCCAACTATCTCCTTTCTACATAAAAATATTAGGATTTATTTGTATTGATGGCCAATCCTGCTTATTATTTCTAGTTTCTAATCATGCAATTCAATATATCTTGATTATAACTATTTGGCCTTCGGAGAAAGGCTTTTAATTTTAAAAAATCTTCAACTTTCAAATTTTTCCTTTGATAGAATATTCTTCATAATAATTCATTCGCAATTATTGTTTTCTTCTTGTGGTGTGAATACCCATGCTATCCTTACTAGTTTATCTAAAATAGGATATATGTGTGTCCCCGTAACATTTTAGCATACAATTAGCTCAATTTTCACGCTCTTAATAGGAATTTTCCGCTAAATTCAGGAAACAAGAATACCTGGGAAATGGTATTTTATTTTAGCCACTTTGTTTAAAAATACACCACCACCAGGTTATACCACTTGTTTCCTCAGTTTCCATATTTCCTGGGAATGAGATATGTATCCAATTTTCCTTTCTGTAAATAATTCCATGGGAGGTGAGGTATAACATATGTGGCTATTTGTCCGTAAGAACTTATGGAAATCCCTTTCCTGGAGCAAGATGGATTTTCTTTTGAAATTGGAGAAGTTTATTTCTTGATTAATGCATTTTAGCCATGGCTGTATGAAGTTTGTTATTAGCGAGAAGTCCTAAGCCACAGTTTTCCAACATTTTTTATTACTTCCTCTATTCTATTATATTCTCTTCCTCTGAGTTACCCTTGCCAAAAAACAATATTGTTTAATTTTGATTAGGAAGGAAATGTTATAACTACTGCTTGGAAAATAGTTATAGACTAGTATGAGTATGTAAGTGGGCGTACTGAAAGTAAACCACTATAGTATATTCCTACTACAATATAATACAAGTGAATTTTTAATTGATTGAATGGTTTACTCCAACTTCAACATTTTTTACGTTTTTTTTTATATAAAAGTATATTCTATACTTTTATATATTATTATATAATTATAATATAATTTACATTGTATTCTTAAACTTTTATCCAAATCTATCGTTATAAAATCAATACTAAGGACATAAAATATAGAAAGCTGTTTTATAATGTAAGTTAATTTGTCGACTGACAATCTAACTAAAATTTTCTCCCGTCTATTAAACGAAACGAAACAATTCCATTATCTTATAATAATTGAACATGAATAAATATATTAAACAGGAAATAACAAATTAAAATTAAGTATTTGCTTAGAGGAGTTTTCCACTTGCTTTCTAATCATTATTTCGTCGTTATAATTGCAAATTTACGTTTTGTAATGAAAGTTCTGTTAAAATAAATATATTGAATTCTACTCCACTAAAGTTGTCTGCATCATTCGAAAATTAACAATGATCAAATAAAATACGTTTCAAACAATTTGTTTCACAACTTATTAAGAATTTAATTAAATTGTGTGTTGTTTTTATATTAACATGCATATGTAATGGACACCGTTACAGATATAGAATACTTTTTTTTTTGTTAATTTAGTTTTATTTGCGTTGACGAAAACACTAACTGTTTTTTTTAATATGTACTTTTATGACCATTTATCGTCGATTCTAATGTAAAGTATCGAATGTGAAAAACTCCACATTTCAGGAGAATGAAATTAGTGTTTCAAGATTTAGTCAAGTTCAATGCGGCTCGTTAAACCTATTTCATCTACGTCATGATACTTTGTTTTGTGTCTTATAGATGGCTCAATACGAATTTTATATCAGTTGTCAATCCTAAAGCATACTCTATTCATCAAAAACGAAAATCATGTTCTTTTTTTCACACAACACTCTTATATCGGCAATATGTTTTCTGTTACATCTGTACATTTTTTTTATCGTAAAGGTTCCTATCCCAGGAAATAAATACTTTCTGTATCTATCTGTCTACACATCAAAAATGAATAGAAGATGAGAAATCTATTATTGTCTTCCTCATGTATATAAGGTCAGCTATCGTTATTCAAGATACTATTTTATTGGACGGATCCAAACCGTAACTATGTCTGTATGATTTTACAAATAATTAAAAACTGGAATTTCGGGTAGTATACAACTTTCAAACTATTTAAACTTTTCTTGGTTGTTTTTTTTTTTTAACTATCAATTAAATCACACTAATTGAGACCCTTGGTGTTTCACCAAATTCTGAACATAATACTTTAATAAACTCAGCTTATCTTTTGGGTTCACTTCCATCCATACTATTGTTTCTTCCTAAACATTGATTTTCTTTAAAAGCCCAAAACATTGGTAACTATGTCCTACTTACTCACAGATGTTGAAACAGTCTTCGATAATAGTAAATTACGAATGTGCCTTCGGCATGGTGGAATTAATAATTAATTAACTATAAAATTGAGTTCTGGAAGTGCCTCCGACAAAGATTAGTTGTTAGCATTGTTTGTTTTTCCGATAGATTGGAAGGAAGTCGAGGAGTATCGATTGAAGCAAGTTGTATAGCCATGCTAAAACTTAGGTCCCGTATTGTTTTCAGCAACTTTTCCAATAAGCAATGCATCACCTCCTACCTTCTACCACTTCTTCATTTAAAAACAAAATATTTTAAAATTACCCTCTTAAATCATTTACTCTTTGACACGGAAATAAAAAAGATTGCTTGGTTGTTCAGACTGTCCAGAGCTTTAATATATTCAATCTGTATTCCGTGTTTAAGTAGGATAGTATACTTTTCCCTCCTTCGTGAAATACCGAAGGTATACAAATAATGTCTTTTATCGTAAACTTTTTACACTCTTCTTAAAAGAAATAGACTTTGCACTTTATACTCACGTTGCATGACGAATCTTAACAATGCCTCACCTCTCCGTTTTATTTAACAGAAGGAGTTAAAGTAAGAAAAAGTTTTGCTAGTTTTTTCGCTGATGGAAGCCACTTTAAAGGACATTTACTGTTTGTTTCAATGCGAAATTACTTAGGTTTGTTGACTTTATTTACTTTTATTAGTTTCAATTTCGCTTGAATTATTATTACTTTGTTAATTTTGGTTCGTAAACTGTTTTTATTTTATAATTTTACTAGCTTTTGCCAGCGGCTTCGCTCGCATGGAATTTGGTCTGCCACATAAAGTTTCGTGATAATTAATTTAACTTTATTTTATAATTTAAAATAATTAAATTATTTAATTAATTAAATAAATAATTTAATTTTTTTTAACTATAAGTTACTCGTAGATCCAAAATTTCAGATGTCTAACTTCACAAGTGACGGATTCCATACAATCTTTGAAATTCTTTCTTATACAATTATACAAACAACCTATCTGCAAATTTCAAGATGCTAAGTTCCTGATTTGCCTTTAATTATGCACTATAATGGATAGTACCTAAAAAACTGTCTGGGGGGGGGGGCACGTGCCCCCGTGTCCCCCCCCCTCTAAATCCATCCTTGCAAACAGCCTATGTGTTATTCTGATGTATAACCTATATTATTGTAAAGTTTCATCCAAATCCGTTCTATAGTTTTTGCGTGAAAGAGAGACAAACAAACAAACTTTCGCATTTGTAATATCATTAGGATTTTATTGTGATCCCGGCCAGGACAAATGTTTTCTCTTCAAAATAAAAATGTTTTTATTTTAAATTTTTATGCACTGATAATTTGTCTAACCTAAACCTATACCTTTACAACCCATGAAGAGTGGTAGGGACTCGGTTGTTTCTTGCAAAACGGTTGTGTAGGAAGGTGATTTGCCCGACATCAAGCTCAACCTCATCTCTATTAAGGATACCCACTATAAGACGTTGGGTGAGTCCCAGTATGGTTTCCAAATCTCATAAGATGGATCCCCGGCTGGTAAAAGATTTATTAATAAGTTAATATTATTTAGTAAAAGAATTATTCACCACAGCCGGATTTTAACCCGGGCCATCGGCATGACAACTCAGTGCGATAATTTGTCGATAGTTTTAATTTAAATTATTGGACATAAAAAAGATTTACTATAAGAGAAGAAAATTATCAATTTTGATTGTGTTGTACAATAATAATCTGTGGTAATAATTAAAATAAAAAATTAAAATTAGTTATTGGTAAATTACTTTTAAAAAACATCTTAATATTCATACTAACTATGATCCTCATCGTTTTTTCAGATATCTATTTCTGTTAATGTTTAAAGCCTAGTCGAAAATGTAATTCGCCCACGATTCGAGGACATGCTGAGGACCAACTAATTCAATAAAACATTAAAAATCGTTTTTTTCATTATGCTCTGATTTTATTTGTAAGATATTTAAAATTATACGCTTAATCTATTGCAAAAATATAACATGGACCTTTTATAAATACAATTTATTAAAGGTTTTAAGGTTTAGTAGATTAGAAAACGTGGGCACGGTTAATATAATTGAAGTGATGGCGTCAAGAATATTAAGATGGACTTGAAAAGTAGGTAAGTGCTGTGACAACTGGCAAACTGGCGTAGTAGACTGTGGGGTAGGTGAGAGGATTGCATTAAGGGTGACTTGACGGATTTAGGTTCGAGTAATTTTCCGTGTCTAGAAGAACGGACTTTTAAACCAGATGCTGTTGGCGTCGGCATTAAACCTTTGGGTTCGCTATGCCATATTATTATATTAATAGGGTGTATAAAAAAAAAAATATGACCGTCTTATCAAATTCCAGAGTTTAATGTCTGTAAATATTTTAATGCTATTTATTATTTACCAACACTTAATAATCCTTTTAGAGCATTCTCTAAGCTTGTTTACTAACACTGTACTTCTTCAAAAAATGAATGAATGAGGGGAAGCTGTCATTGACCAGCGCACTGCGCGGCATTGGTTTGAAAAATTTAGCAGTGGAGATACGACGTTGGAAAGGAAGAAGGGCTCCGGGCGACTATTATATTGATGAGGTTCTGAAGGAAGCTGTTGAGTCAAATCCGTCCACAAGTACTCGCAAACTTGCCAGGGAGTGTGGTGTGTCCATCTTCCCTCCATGGGGAAGGTGAAAAAGGCAGTTGAAAGTCTTTTTTTTTATACACTCCATTAATATAACTATAAATAAATAGTAATACACTATTTGATGTTTTTCTCTTCATCAACCTGACCATCCTCTTCCTGAATTATCGTATAGTCAATATATCTGTATTAATATTTATATTCAAGGAATATTTTGTAACAGGTTTTTTAAGGATTTAATTACAAAAAATAAGAAAACCTGTACCACCATAACCCATGAAGGGTATGCATCGCACAGACTGTAATGTTCCTTGGGCAACGAGTGATTTGTCCTAGATCACGCTCAACGCCAGATTTCCACCTAACTTTAAGTACCCACTTTCTATAGGCTTAGTGAGTCTGCCCAGTGAGAGAAGGAGGGTCCGAGATCCAATACTCCATCCACAAGATCCACCGCCGGCAGCTAACAGATGATATAAAAAAAAACCAGAGAGCCGGATTTGAACCCAGGGCCTTCGGCACGGCTACTCAGCGCTCTACCACTGAACCACTCTTCACCCATTTAATCGTAAACTAGACGAAATCTTTAAATCGCCATAAATCTTGCTCAAATCCTTTTTCTAATGCCCTGGTTTAAAGACTTCTTGCATAAATTAACATATCTTAGCCTTTTCTTGATTCCACGATTTACTAAAATTAATCGACGGAATAATCTTAAAGCGCGCCCTGTTTCAAAGAATTAAGTTTCTTAATTCGCCGCTCATGATCATTCGACCCTCCCCCTCCCCACCGCTTTTATAAATAATGGCCGACATCTTCATACTGATATTGGCAATCTGAGATGGCTTTTTAATCAGGTCTATTTATCTTTTAGTCACTTAGCCGCGAATACTTGTTGAACTTGTTTTCGGGTAGTTGGAGAAGTAATTAATTATTCCGTTTCGATGTCTCCGTTTATATTTCTTAATCCTCCGTATTAACGCAATCAAAGGAGGGAGCCAGTGGAGGGACGCCTTGCTTGACTCATTCGAAAAACCCACTTTGTACTCATTAACTCAACTTGTAATTCTGTTTAGCGTTTCTTTGGCGTTTTCTGTATATATATATATGTATCAAATGGTACCTTTTTTGCAGTTTAACGCTTTAGCGCAAACCCTAATCCTGCTACCTTTTTATTATTTGATCATTGTTGTTACATTAATTGTCTAAATATAGCGTTTATTTAGATTTAAGTTTCGACCGCTCAATTTTTTAAAAGTAATTATTACTTCTAAAGGAAGCGGTGTTGAACAGTGTATAAAGTGCTGAGTTGCTTTGCTGAAGGTGAAGCGTTCAAAGCCGGAGGGACTCTGTGGGATTTACAGAACCAAATTGATACCATTAGTTGGGGGAAGAGTCAGGCGCTTGAGCGTGATCTCAGATAAACTACCTCCCTCCACAACCGTTTTCATAGAAATATTACCGTCTCCATGATCCACTAAACCCAAAATTCTTCATGGCTTGCACTACTACAGGTTTTCTTTATTTTACTACTTCTCAAATATAGCTAGCGGCATTTCTTTGCACAATATCAAAACATAAATTGTAAAGTCATCTTCAGTGATCACAAAACTAACTAGAAATCTATAAAAAACCATATCAGATTATAGAGGTTTTACGTGGCCAATATTATTGGACTAAAGGGAGACTTATGCGTTTGAAAGTTCAAAATTAAACTCACCAAGAATGAAAATGCAGAAGATATCTGGCCATAAATAATAAAATGGCCGCATCTTACGCAATCACTAATGTATAGTAATCACTTATACTACAAAACGTTATGTAATGTGGAATAGATCTTTGAGCTAGAAAAATAAAATCTTTCCTCAGGAACATCTGCCTCGAAGTTTTACCATTTCTTATATTCCACAGCCTCTATAACTAAAGAAGTATAACTTCTACGCAACATTGCTTTAGCAACGAAACTACCACCTAAGATTTTATAATGCACACTTACCAACCCCCTATCCCAATCCACCAGGCTACACTAAAGTTGCTACTTAAACCACTGAGCCCAAGGCGTGCTCGACCTCAAACCTAACGGATTAGCCCTACACCTCAGACCTCTGATTTATATCGTTTAGTCCGCCGAGATTTACTTCTCTTACTGAGAGATAATAAATTTTGAGTACTTGGGTAATTAATCTCACACTCAGTACTTAGAGAAATTCTGGTTTTGTCAGTCATAATGAATAAAAAATAAGTAAGTGTGTATATTTGTAAGGTGGTAATAATAAAAATGAATGGTTTAGTGAGCCCGAAAATCGGTGCGGTAATTATCACATCCTAATTTGATTATCTTTCATAAATCCATACGCCTATTTCAATTTATAAATTTAATCTTGTATCGTTTGATTCTCTCTTCGAGTTTCTTAGTTTAACAATAGCGAGTATAACGTGGATATTTAAAAAAAAATAACACAAGAATGTTGAACTTGCGATCCAGTTAGATATTAGGGGACTAGAGAAGTCGTAGCCATAACAGTAGAAAGAGGGGCAGGGGCTATGAGTGCCATAGAGAAGGAAGAAGGGGGTAGTGAGAATGGCAGGCACTTAGGGGAGGATAAAACTGGATAAAATAAAAAGAAAACATTACTACAGCTTTACTGAAATTGGAAATTTATGTCAATATGGGGGAAAAAAACGTTTTCTCTTTTTAATTACATCTTCGAACATCCTTCGGAATGCACCACTTCTTTTTATAATTGAGTTAAAAAGGTTCTGGTCTTGTGAGAATTAATTCAAGAAACTGGTTAAACATTTACTAGGCAAACGCTCCAAGCTCCCAATTAATTGCAAAAGACTCATATACAGGACAATCATAAGACTTAAGGAGTAGGACTAGGACTTAAGGAGTAGAGTTTTGGGGTTCCAATAAGCCATCGAATTCCTCTCGTATCCTTACAATCCAAAATCCTTCGTAAATTCCTCAATGCTCCAAACTTTATCATGAACAAAGTCATCTATAATGGTTTCAAAGTTAACAACCTCTTTAATTCCTGAAAATCCTCCAAGGTGTCTGAAAAGAAGATGGCCTCGTGGTTCCTTTTCTTCCCTTTATCTCATGCCGTTGTATATCTTTCATTCTATTTACTTGGTGTATTATTATTATCCAGTTGTGAATTTCAATGAATAAATTTAAAAAAGAATATGTTAAAGATATATTTTTAAAAACAAATTTTTATTTTTATTTGAATGGCACTTGTAATTTTACACGTAATTTTCTACTCCGTCAGCAACAGGATAGATATACCGTGATCCATACAACATTTAATCCATAAATTCATTCAGGAAATCTTCTCATTGTCGTTTATCTCCCATCCAGAGTTCTGCTGCTTTTATATTCATTTCCCGTTTTTGAGCCCTCTCCTCTTTCATTTTCATTTATTATTCATTCTTTACAATGATCCCTAAACCCAGAAAACCTTCCCCTTTTACCATATATTTCCCTCTTCCCTAAAACTACTTTGATCGAAAAATTTAAACCTCATAATTCTTACTTTCACATGATAACTCTATCATATTTTGGCTTATACATTGTCTCATTAGTTTGGGAATGTATTTTACTGATTTATTTCTGAACTAGATTATGCTTTTGGAGCCCGAACCGATTTTCAATTCCCTTGATTCCTTCCTAATTCCTCATAATCGCTTGATATATCGATTTCATAATGTTCATTCGCATAATTTTGCCATTTATCTCTCATTTTTGCTGTTTATATTTGTTTAACCAATCTACGAGGGGCAGAACGAGACCTAGTTTGGAAGATTGCGTTAAGAGTGACTTGGCGGATTGGTGTAGTGATTCGCTGACCGAAGTTTGTAAGCTTGGTGGTGTCGGGATCGAGCCTTCGGGTTCGCTAAGCCTTATTATTACGTAACTATATATGTACATAACAGTGTTAAATCTGCACCCCCGTTATATAAGTGGTTAAGTCGAATTTCGTCGAGAGAACTGTACTAATGGAAGCGGAATCGTGTCTTTCTCCTAGTATTTTTTTCTTTCAATGGAGTTGTAATATAAGCAATAACTCCTTTTCAAGCCATAGCCTGGCTTAGTCACTACGAAAATAACACGATTCCGCTCCCTTAAGTGGAAGAAACTCATTTAGAAGATAATTCGACTTAACTTAACTTAAGGGGCTGTAGAAATAATATATATGCACATAACTTGACAAGAGTTCCCTCTTTTTTTTTATAACATGATTACAGCGCTGCTAGGATCCTAAGGTTATAGATATGAATTTAGAAAATACTTTATAAACTTTTCTTTTTACTTTTATTTATATATAGGTATATATAAATATTTATATATAATTATATATAAACGAGTATTTATATAGATTTGTTATATATAAGTATTTGTAATAGGTTTGGATATGATACGCATTCATTTATATTGTAAGGCGTTCCTTTGATGTTCCTAATAGCATTGGTTCTTTTGAGGGATGACTTGATCAAATGTAAGGGGCTTAGCGAGGCATCCTCCATTGAGGCATTGAGCTCTGAAGTTGATTGAGACCTAGGATCGGCTTATCTCGGCTTTTTCCTCAGAGAATCTCATAATTTGTTCGCTTCGGTTCTTTCCGTCAGTGTGTAGATTTGAGTTCTTGTAGATTTCGAAATCAATTCTTTAAGAAATTCTTCTTTAATCAATTAACGCTCGTTATCGAATAGATAGTTTTAATTTGTCCAGCAATTATTACTGCACCGGTAGATTTCAAAAAATCTGATAAGAAACCAAAACATACTTCAGCCTTATACCTATTACTTCATACTGGAGTCACGTGTAGTGTAGTGGTATAACATCAGCTTAACAATCTTCTATGCCGAAGTTGGCGGGCTCACAGCCCGGTAGTTGGTCCTAGAATTTTTTAATGAGATCAATAAATCCTTACGTACACTTGCCTTTGGAAGGCATATAAAATGGGGTTCCTGATCCAGCGATGTGTAAGGTACTGCCTATCCTAAGTATACCTGCGTAGGCTAAATTTATGACTCCCTCTGTAGCAACGTCCGATCAGCCACGCTAGCATAGAGTAATGCTAAATGAACAAACAACAACTTATTAATGGATATCCAATCTCTTATTATTGAATCCATGATTGAGAATTGTTTAGAAAGGTTTATATAATTACTTATTTGAAATTTATTATTGATTTATATTTTACAATCAAACTAATTTCATTCTAATTCTTGATCTACTGATCCAGTGTTCCTTTGAGTTATACCTTTGAACTTAAGCAACTAAAAAATTATGAAAATTACTTTAAAATTTAGTTTTAGAATCTATTTAAAATTAATTTTTAATAATTTGAAGTCAATAAGGAGTAAACTTTACGATCGAAGTAACAAATCATAATGATTATTCCTCTCAGTATTAACAAATTGCATATTTAATTTATTAATTTTAATGCTAATGAAACGAAATATATTTAAAGTAGATGTAGTATTTTTTTTTTAGGAATACTTAATCGTTTTGGGCTAGAAAATAGTACTTACTTAAATCTGTAAAGATCCTTAAAATGATACTAATGATAATGAATACATTTAAATTGTTACTAAGATTATTGTCAGATTATATTATTACTTATTGTCATACAGATTATATACAGATTCTTGTCAGGTCTTATTACTTAAACGACAAATTTTAATGTCATAAATTAAATTTTAACTCAACTTAAATTTCTAAAATTTACGGACTTTTTTTTACAACATAAAAAAAATCATTTCTTTATGTTTTAAACAAACCATACATGAAGATGCACATAACAACTATGTTTTCTTTCTATAAACTTTGTCATTTAAAACTAAGTAATGTATGGACAAATGCACATTAGATGAAAAAAATTAAAAACATATTTATTATAAATGAAGTAGTTTGTCTAAGCTTCCATTGGTGTCCCATATTTTTTTGGAAAAGCCTAATAAAGGGAGCTAAGAGAGTGGCGGGCTGGGATGGAGATAGCGTCAACAGTCAACAGGGTTGATTGATGCTTCTTCCTATTAGGATCAAGAGTCCCTCCCAGGGAATTGATGTCCGCACAGTTTTAGATCATATTCCAAACGAGGTTCCATTACATCTATATCATTTCTTATAATTATCGTTAACATAAACACTTTCATAACTAAATAATCGTATCTTGAACACGAAGAACTATGATGGATCTCATGAATCCTCTTGGCAGCAGGTTAGCTGATTGTGAGAGCGCTAAGTTTCAGTCTGACGGTGCTGGAGATCTGCAGACCAAACCAGGGCTCACCCAGGCTCTGTATAGTAGGTACCCTGAATCGGGTGGAAAATCTCATTGATGCTGATAAATATGTTTATTATTCGTGTATAAGTATCGTTATAAAATCGTAAGAATAAGTTGTAGTTTAATAATCTAGGTCACAACTTTTATCTTGGCTTTGGCTTGTAAGTTACTTATTCTATGAAGCAGTATTGGATCTAAAGACCTTCCTTATGGTTATTCAGCCTACATGAAGTCCAAAAATATTGATGGATAAGCATGGCGATCGATTTAGATCTCAGCCAAATTACCTCCCTACACTAACTCTGTCAGTCTCTACCATGTATTGAACTCCAGGCCCTTCATAGGTGGTAATGGTACAGATTTTTTTTTTTTATATAAAAATAGGTAAGAATAAGAGTACAAGAACAAGTTGCAGAAACTTATTGATCATTTAATTTTTTTAATTAAATTAATACATTAATTTATAAACTGAGGAGTTTTAAAATGTAAGAAGGCCATTTCCTCTTCAGTGGACTTATGGGATTAAATCCAATAGTTTGCAAAGAGGGATCCTAGACTAACTGGTCCGTGTATTAATGGATTTTGGATTGTCTGGATTCATTAAAGCGGGGATTTGATGATTTGGTTCAACCTCGAATGGTCCACGTTTGCGCCAATAGCATTTGAGGATTCTTACTAAGAGTACCTGCTTTTAAAACCTTTTTTTATTGTTTTAAATTTCAATCCTGTGCCTTTGTAATGTACCAAGGATAAAAAATTAACCCATAAATTTGAGTTCTTACTTTAAGATACGTAAGAATACGGCTTATAGAGCCTGAATGCTCGTTGCCGATACCACCAATACCTTCTTACATATCTGCATACTGTATTTAGCTATGCACTTTGCCTCTCCTTTATAACTTTTACTTTATTTGTAATGGGGTCCTAATTCCAGATATTTTATTATTTTATGACACACATTATGTAATATATAACAATCAATCATCTATCCAAGCCGCATATTATACGCCAAAGCTATAACTGTCCTCCAATTTAGTAATGGATGATTGTTTGTTATATTGTTGCATTACCTATAATTTTCCCACCACATTCTGCCAACACAATTTCATCATTATCTATAATTTATTAATATTTCCTTCTCGAATTATTTATTTTTATAATTTTCTGTTATCTTAATCCTTTTTTATAAACTTTTAAAGGTTGAATGAAACATTTTGGATGTCAAAAAAGTTTTTTTTTTGTCTGAGAACAAATGACAAAGGGTGGGAAATTAATCTGAGACAGAACCGCAAAGCATACTTTGTCATGTTAAAATTACACAAAAAGTCGAACCGTTCTCCCTGGCTTAGAAGTTATATATCAAAGGAAAAAAAGTATAAAATAATGAATGAATACTTTTTTTCTTTTGAGGTTAGGTAGATATTATTCATTGTAATTGTCTCAGAGGTATTGTATAAATGGGTCATTTTAAAAAATAATGCCATCTTCACTGTCCTTTACGTAGTCAAGTCACATTCATTACTCCGCCAATAGTGATTAACTTACCGAATAAACTACATATCAGAGCCATAAATATTATGTCCTCATATTGTTCTCAGCTGATTAGTGAGAAAAGCTCCTTCAAGCTTATGTCATAATCGTGTCCCGTTAGTTACCATCCCAGAGCTACTTACAATTTTTCAAATTTGTTTTGTGATTTTACCGGTTATCATTTCTCTTTTGGAATACATTGAGCGTACTATTTCATGGGGGCATTCCTACTCCAAGTTTAAGGATATAATTCCTAAGATAAACATTTGGCCACAGATTTGTCCATTTAGTTATTGATCCCGTTGTATCACTGATTCAGTGAAATGATAGGAAAAGTGCTAGGGCCTCACTGAGTTAGTGTATCGTTCCACCTCCATTATTATTTTGAAGCGAACATATGCCTATAGTCGTGTCCTTGGACTAACCCTTAATGCATGGTATGTTTTATTTTCCTTGTCGCATAGTTACCATAAATATTTCCATAATCCTTGAGTCTAATCAAGTTGTTGTTTAGTGATTATTGTGTGACTACTTTACTCCCAACCTTAAAAAATATTGAGGATAGAATTAATTTTTTTTTTTTTTTAAAAGAAAGAAATAACTACACAAAATATGCATTTTACTTACCGTAACAGATGTAAATGACCTTTTATGTTAAATGACCTTCATGGTTATCTGATGAATGATTACTGAATAAAATCCTAATCAAAATTCTGTAATGAAATGTTATATTGGACGTTATAATTATTAAAAAACAAAAGTTTAAAATTAAAAATACTTAAATTATGCGGATATTATTAATTTCGAATATCGGGAAACCATTTTGGTAGCGAAACTTAAGATGGCTGGGATCAAGTTCCACTCATTATAGAGCACTCTCTTCTGCGATGAGACCGCCTCGGTTTTAGTTGCCTCGTTGTCAACCGACTCTGGCCACATGTCAATTTTAATGAGCCCTTTGCTGGCTTTCCAATCTTATATCTACTTAACCGTATCAAGATTCCCAAAGACTCCCAAATAATTTAACAAACAAAACTACTATTCAAAATTAATAAATAACTTGAAGTGGTTTATCTTATGAGTAAACTTTTTATGATTCTTTAGATATTTATAAAAATTGAGCTAGGATTATTGGCGAAAGGAGGTTAGGACCGCAATCAATCACTGGCCCTCCAGGTTGGGGGAACAGTACACTGACACTCAAACAGGACACTAATACAGCACGCTACACACATCCACATTACAGATCAAGATCATTTACAGTACACACCCTAGGATCACCTTCCGTAGGCAGACACCCTTTCTCCTGAGGGGACATATCTGGACACCGAGGATACGGGGCCTCTTTTACTGGGCCAATCACTCGAAAAAGAGTATTAATGATTTTGTAACACAAACACTTATATAAAACAATAAATAAATAACAAACAAAAATAAAAGTAACAAAAAACAATCGTCTCCCCCCCCCCCCGCTGAGACGCACTAAGTGCAACATATTGTTATAATTTATTAAATAATAATTAATTTAATATCATTTAGCGAGAATACTTTGAGTACACTTGTCTGTCCTTTACAAGTTGATTGAGTATTGAAGAAAGAGAAGCTGACGAATGGGTTCATATATTTTAAGAGTATGTATTTATAACCCAAAACGTTATGGCATTGTTTTATTGCGCATGTATTGTATACTGCCTCTTATAGCTGCAGTCCCGTTAAATAAGTGGCTAAGTCGAATTTTGTCTAGAGCGATTTTATTGTGTTGAGGGAAGCGAAATGGTATAAATCTCGTAGTTATTGGCTTGAAATTGAGTAGTTGTAATAAGGAATAACTCCATACGAAGCCAACGCCAGACTTAGCCCCTTGTTCACTACGATCATAACACGATCCCGCTTCTTTAAGTACATGAACATATTTTGGATAAAATTCGACCTAACCAATTATTCACCGGGCTGTAGATACAGTATACTACGATAGCATAGAATAGAGTAGGAAGTACTCTCTATGTGGATGTATTATTTTATCGTTTCCTACACGCAAATTGATATACAATTTAATTATTTCTTAATTCTTATCTCTTAATTAATTTCTTAATTTAATAATTTATCATTGATAATAATTCCCTTTTTTTCTGTTACAGGTAAGCGGTGAATATCTTGTTGATGAAAAAGAGGTTTCAGTGAGTAATAAACCATGTCTTAGTGAAAAAAATAATATTTTATCGCACAGCTGTATATTAAAGGTGTATCGACAAAGTATATGAAGCCTTATTAATAATAAAACTTTTTCTATTTCATTCTGAAACAATTTCCAATTTATTCACGTAAAAACTTCCTTCTTTTTTTTTTTCAATTTCCCTTGAAAATAAAATTTAATTATTATATTTTTTCAGTACAGCAAAGCCCACATTTTCCTGATTTTTATTGGACATTTTCTAAAATAATTCAGTTGTTTCATTTTTCAAAACCGTACTTTGAAACAAGTTGTGCTAAAAGATTTATCTAACTAATATTGAATGAAGTCCGAAAGTTAAAGCGGAATAGAATCCATTAAAGTTTATTTGACTTAAAAAAAAAAAGAAGGTAGTTGAAGTTGGTACAATAAAAGTTTGACTTTTCACAGGAGTTCCTTCTGTAAAACAATTCAATGTTTTTTTGTTAAGTTGTTTAATTATATCAATTATTTAAGGCTTTAGTTCGGTTGCCTACTTGAAGGCGCATTTGTTTAATCAATCAAGACGGTAAATGTCGTCGTATTATTTTAATTCATTTTTATTCTTTATTTATTTATGACAATGATGAATTAAAACGCTAATAATGATGTTTTATAATACTAATAAAACTTTGTGATTTATTATGAATGTGGTTGAAAAAATTCAAAATTCCCGGTATCTTCACTCGTCTTGACTACTTGCCTTGGAGGCACTTAAAGGGTTTACTCTACCTGATCAGGAAGCTATTATTATTAAGCTCATTTTAATAATCATAGGATATTAACAGTGTCACATATGTTCTTCCATCTAATTGAGCGTAGGGAAACATTCCTGTGTTGAATAACGAATGCTTTTTGGAAATATAGTTATTAACAATGGTATGAAACGGACAAGGGGTGCAGTCGATGATCACAGAAAATAAGAGTGGCATATTTTATTCTGCCCAGCCATCTTCAAGGCTGAGAAAAGGAAACAGAAAATAACTATATGAAACATTGCAGTACCAAAGAATAATAACAGTTTATATAAACATAATTGATAAGAATTAAATGGTGAGGAAAAAATAAAGAGTAAGAGAGTGGAATTTATTATATTTTGTAATACAATTATAATTTTTGTTATTTTACATTCTTTATTTATACAATTTTTCAATATGTATAATCATTTGTAATTTTACTAATAACATTGTAATCATTATATTGTATAAACAAATCATATAACTAAATACATATAAAAATTATATTTTTCTGTTATTTTAACTTTTTTATGCAATGTGTTATATATATATATATATATATATATATATATATATATATATATATATATAAGATTGTTTTGACGTGATTTTATTCTTTATTTATTAAGGAATTAAATTACACGTTCTTTCAAACTAGTAATTAAAAACTTTTAACAAAATTAATTTAACTAACAAACTTTAGCACATGTGTTTTATCAAAGTCTAAACTAACACTGAAGGTTATAACAGTGATGTTATCACATGTAGTAACCTTACATATATATATCATAAATTAATATCTTATATTAATTTATGATATAATTTAGATTCTATGCTCTCTCTCTCTCTCTCTCTCTCTCTCTCTCTCTCTCTATATATATATATATATATATATATATATATATATATATATATATTGCCCGTGATTATACTATGTTTTCCATTCTTATTTTTTCTCATAATTTATTTCAATTCATTCAGTTTATATAAACTGTCATTCTTTCTTGGTAGTGCAGTGTTATTTTCTGTTTCATTTTCTCAGTCCTGAAGATGGTCTGTCTACGTCTTAGGCCGAAACGTAGCCACAATAAAATAAGTCATTTTCATTTTGTGTAATCACTGACAGCACCCCCCCTCCTCCCCCCCCGACCGTTATCCTTCATCCATTCAATTATTTTTCTCTTAAATATAGTTAGTTATTAACAAAGGAATTGTCTCCTAATTTTTATTATAGATAATTAGTCGTTAGGATTGAGTAGGAGGTTATTATAGAGTTAGTTCGGGAACTAACTAATGACTCATAGAGTAGAGCGTATAGCCGGCGGTAGAGGGCGGTCGAAGCTAGGAGCCGACCGCTGCCGAGGCGTCCCGAGCCGTCCCCGCTGTCCCTTAGTCTTCTCTTCTCTCCCTTCCTATACGTCTCTCTTAGTTCTCTCGCTTCTCAGTGCCAGGTAAACAGTGTACAGTTTTGTGATGGTTATCGGTGGGCGCGTAAAAAGTTGGGGTAGTCGTGCGTGTCGCGCTTATCTCCTGTGTCGGATCGTAGGAATTTTAAAAAAAGGTCGGTTCTAAAATTACGAAAAAGAACCAATAGATTATTCTATTTATTTTTTATGTATCAGCTCGACAGGTTGTCGCTTCGAGTTGAGTCACTATAAGCTACAACTTTTCATTAATTTCCTTATTAATATTGTTGAAAATAAAAATATCGGTTCTAGAAATACGAATAATAACCAATAGTTTATTTTAATTATTTTTTTCGGTATCAGTTCGACAGGTTGTCGCTCCGAAATAAGACACGCTAAAAGTAGTAAGTTAGTTAAGTATCAATAAAAAGAAAAAGTTATACTTAGGAAGTAAGCATAATTAATATATATTTACGAATCTACTTATTGAAAAAATGTTATCAGTTCCGCATGCACGCTTTTTCTTTTTAATATCCTCGAAAATAAAAATAATCATGGCATATAGTATGAAAAAAATAGCGAAATTATGGGAAATTTGTATAATTCGTTAATCATTTCATCAAGAAATAAACGTTTCGACAAACATTTCGAAGTATAGATGATGATAATAACCTAATCGGTATGTGTAAGTCGGTTCATTAATAGATATACAATAAAATTAGTTTTAATTTAGATAATATTAAAAAGGAAAGGAATGAAGAGGTAAAACTTGTTGTGGCTTAAATCGAAGCGACGACTTGCTGAACTGATACCATTTTTCTATAGGTACATTCCTACATAAATATTATTATACTTAGCTCCTAGCTATACCTTTTGTCATTTTCTTTAACTATGTCATTTCTTCAAACATCTATTATATAACGATCTTCATCTAACTCAACAAGACCTCCTGTTTAATCAAGAGATCTTAATAATTATAATTTAAAATTTATCTAATATATTAATTAATACAGAGTGCTCATAAATTCCTCGTTTTATTTTTCTTAATATACTTAATATAAGGCGTTCAGGATAAAACTTGGAGAACTCCGAAATTTCAATAACTGACATTTTCACATTCTTCGCAAGTTTAGTCAAGCAATTTTGTCTAACTCGACACTTACCCATCCTATTTCTCTTGGTTTTAGTCATTTGCCCGAACCTGAAGTGTCATCAGCATTACTTGTCTAAACTAACGAAAAATGTGGAAAAAAAAAACAATTTTTGTAATTTGTAGTAATCCGCTTTTTGAACGCCTCATATATTAATCTAAATTAATATACTCTGAAGGATTCGACTATTTCCGGGCTACTATTGTTAACATTTAACAATAAATACGCCCTTGTATTTATAATTTTATTCTATATTTATTCCTACCCCAATGCTAAGGAATATCTTTAAAAAACCTATCTTCAACTAAAGCTATTACATTTAATTTAATCATGCTTAGCTCCCAAGTATAAAAAAATCAATCAACATTCATTTTTTTGCTTTTTATTTGAATAATTTACCCCTTCCTTACACCTAACTTGCTCGCACGGAACACCTATGCAGGGCCTATAAACATGTTTATCACACAATATGGTATCAATATTATATCTGCCACATGATATATATATATATATGCCGTGTCACGATGATCTATTTTGTAAACCCCAAACTTTCGATAAAGAATTTTCCTGTTCTAATTATTAATTATTATTAATCTAAATTCTAATAATTAATAATCCTGTAATAATTATTAATTAATTACCTGTTCTAAAATACAAAAAAAAAAATATTTTTTTATTCCTGTGTTTATTTTAATTTGCAATGCATTCATGATTCGTCGATAATTGCAATCTAAGATTGGACCCGAATTAATATACTCCCAGTAGTACTTGACTATTCCCAGACTAAAGAATTATTTTAGGTTCAATCATTTTAAGATAGCAGGGCATTGATTAAAGAATTAAAAACAAAGGTTTTTTTTTTTTTTAAGTTTTATTCTATTGTTATCCCGATCCTGAAGGAGAATTAACCTGAAACTTAATTGTCTTTACTTCTTCTCAAATGCACATCTAATTCTGTTTTCCACTAATTTACCGTCGATTACCATTGTCGCTTCCATCTGGCCAGTTCCTTTGTGTTCTAAATTTTCACGATCGCTGCTCAAGTTATGAGAACAACAAATTAACTAATTCGTTCTATTTCAATATTAAATCAGATAATTATCGAAAAACTGTTTAACTCCTGTTACTTAGCTCAAAATATTTCAATTAAAACTAAGTGGCTCATAAACCTTTATAGTGGTTTTCAAATAGTTTAATCAAATGAACTATTCTATGTTGACAATTATAAAACTGCGGCTTGTTAATGCTTTGTAGAATATTTTTGTCCACTAATTAAATTAAGTAAAAATATTAAAGAAAAAAATGTGAAAAAATCAGTTATAAAAATTACAAAATTAATGTTTATTGTTCACATTTTTTTTTTATATACGAAAGAAATGCTTAGTTTAATAATGAGTGCCTAAAGATTCTTGTCAATTGAGTGAGAGAGAGGAAATTATAGCTTTTATTCAATTTCAAAAAGATTTTTATTACAGTGTTCTGCCTTCGCTCTCCCCAGTTCTCATATACCCATTTATACGTGTTTTCGGTAACATATGAAAGAAATTTTGTCAATTGTATTAAATTAGTGTTGAATTTCATCGACATCAGTCAGCATTAAACTTGAATACCGAGTGCGATTTTTTTTTTCTTTTTACGTTTAAACTTAATACAGTTGGAAATAACTTTTTTTTTTTACAAAACTATGTAGGGTATCTTTAAATTGAGACAGGAAACAAATCATAAATTTTTGAAATGTTATTAAAAACAAAATTCTCGGCTAGAATTCTTCTCTAAGAACGGTCGGACAAACGACAAAAATGAAAAAAAAAAAAAGTTTAAACATTCATAATTTGTCATAGATTCTATACAATTTTTGGTAATTATTCCGCTGGTTTTCCCTTCGAGTTTAGTCACAACAAGTTTTAATTTTTCATTTGTTTTCATTTTAATATTTTCCAAAAATACAAGTCATCATGAGCTTCAGCATGGAAAAGAGAATGTGATTATGAGCAATTTGCATACTTCGGTAATCATTTCGAAATGATAGTTAAAACTTTTATTTATTGATGAAAAGATTACCTAAATATACTCATTATTCATAGTCGCATACTCTTTCCTATACTAAAGCTCACGATAACTTGTATTTTTGGAAAATATAAAAAATGAAACCAATAAACTGTTGTTGTGACTTAACTAGAAGCAATAAACTGCGGAACAGATACCTATTTTTTGTTTTAATATTCAAATTAATCGATGAGAGAGAGGTTAAGTTTTTTTATTGGAAACAATACAATCTAAAGGAAAACGGACGTGAAATCGAGAACAATATTGAAATTTAACAAATTGATATATGATGTTTTAAAATTTTAAATAAGAGGGAAAACGCTGAATATTTGGGTTTGCAGTTATTTATCACGGAAAATTTTTTTTTAATCATGAAGAAATTAATTAAAGAATAACAGATCAATGGCATTCACTCTGATGAATTTATTTTTCATTATTTTATAATTTTCTCTAAAACTTATAGAAATTATTTATTTTTTTCGCAAATTTAAAAAGTATATCCTTTTTCCTTTTTTTTTCCCAGAGAAGAATTAAAATTAAATATGCTAAATATTTGATGTTTTATGAAGATGACTGCCAGAGAGATGGGAGGGAAGTGCCTTGAGTGGTTAAACGAATCCGTTCATTAAACCTTGATGGCGGGACCTTATTATTTCCTCCCTAGCTTCTAATATTCGCCTCTGAAACATCCTTCCTGTAAAAAAAAATAAAAATAAAAATATTAAAGTGCTACTTAATGTTTCGAATAAATGCTAAAATTAATGTTTGTCGTTTCCGAGATTATCTTCGCCCCTTAACTAAGTAGCATTGTTGTTGCTAATGCTCTTAAGTTTAATTAACGGTTCTAATATCATAATTAATGTTCGTATTAGCGGCAGTTAAGATGAAACCTATTCCTCTACAATCTTGTGAGTTAACTAGAAGCAATAAACTGCGGAACAGATACCTATGTTTTGTTTTAATATTCAAATTAATCGATGAGAGAGAGGTTAAGTTTTTTTATTGGAAACAATACAATCTAAAGGAAAATGGACGTGAAATCGAGAACCTTGATGGCGGGACCTTATTATTTCCTCCCTAGCTTCTAATATTCGCCTCTGAAACATGCTTCCTGTAAAAAAAAATAAAAATATTAAAGTGCTACTTAATGTTTCGAATAAATGCTAAAATTAATGTTAGTCGTTTCCGAGATTATCTTCGCCCCTTAACTAAGTAGCATTGCTGTTGCTAATGCTCTTAAGTTTAATTAATGGTTCCAATATCATAATTAATGTTCTTATTAGCGGCAGTTAAGATGAAACCTATTCCTCTACAATCTGCTTTATATAATTATTAAAATATTTCTATAGTATATAATATTCTATAGCACTAAATTGGTTCATATATTTACATAATTTTAACAAGTTCAAGGGTTAATCTATTGCTTGAAACAAAACATAACATACAATCAAATAATAAAGATAAATTAAAGCATACATATTAATTAACATTCCTTATTTTTATTATGTGATTATTTTTATATATTTTTATTTTATAGTGAAAATATTTTCAAATCCAGGACAAATCTTTTCTCTTCAAAATAAAATTTTTAATAAGGAATACTTTTTATTCTGTCACTTACGATGAATAACAAATGACTATCAGTTATCTGGTAAAAAACCCATTTTGGCAAATTTATAGATCTTAAGTAATTACAATAATTCTACATCCCTGGTGAATAAGTGGTTAAGTTTAATTTTCTCCAAAATGAGTTTCTTGTACTTAAGCGGAATAGGGTTACTTAGTAGTGAATACAGGGCTAAGTAAGGCCCTTATTATAAGGTGAAAAGGATTTATTGTTTATATTACAACTCCATTTCAAGCATAAAACTACGAGAATGATAAGATTGCTGTTATCTGAAAGCACTTAACCTCTCTCTAGACGAAATCCGACCTAACCACTTATTCACCGGGGCTGTAGAATTAAGGCCTTGTGTAAAAAAGATTATGTTTCTTTTTTTTTTTTTTAGAAAAGTTAGTAATTAAAGTTGCTAATGGAAAGTGAATAGATGTAAGTCAAAGCTGGGAGTGGTTTAGTTTCTATGAATTAGTTTCTTTTTTCCACAAGTGCCTTTCATTATTCTCCAGATAAAGAAACCAACTTTTTTTTAAACTAAAAATAAATGTCTCTAGTGCAAAAATAGTGACTACTAACATTGATATAAACTAAACCAATCCGAATTTTGACTTACTCTCTTCTTACCCTTGAGACATGATTAATTACTACTTTTTCTGTGAAAAATAGAAATTTTTTTTTTTAATTTTACTTGCTACCTTTTTCATGTCAACGTCTCAATTAAACCATTTATTAATGCTTTAGTCTCGATTACTAATAAAAGTTTCTAATAAACTATGTGAAAATAAAAAAAAAAATTACCTCATTGAAACGACGTTTAAAATTAAAATCATGGATAGTTTTGTGATGCAAAATAATGTAAATCTGTTATACTTTGAAAATTAAACGATTTAATTAAATGTAAATTAAACGAAAATTTCCGATGTTATTGGTATTTTTTAAAAAACTTTACCAGAGTTAAGCTCTAAATAGATTTAATTTTCTTTTCATTTTGACATTTTTAGTTATTGGGTTATATAAATGAACTTTTAAAATCTGATTCAAAGTAATTATGATATACTTATATGTAAATAAATATTTTCGAATAAACAATGATATTCATATATTTTCATTCCTTTTTTGGGATATCTGGATGATCTATTCAGTATTGTCCTGCTGAAAATAATCCTGAATAAATATCTGACTTTTATAACAGATATTCTCCATATTTCCATTCGGTTGAATCGCTTTTCATTCAAGTATTCAATCGTATGGTAATGGGGATAGCTCTGCCCTATGAATATCTCATGCGACCATCATAAGTCTTATCTACAGCTGATTTAACAGGTAAATTCATTGATACCTATTGAATCTCAGTAGTGAGGCCTTATCGTTTGGTTCACTATTTCGATCGCTATAATCATTCTAATCTTCTTCTAATAATCACCTAAGTTGATATTGTAATAAGTATACAACCTATGAAGGGCCTGTGGTTCAGTACATGGTAGAGACTGTACTGTTTCTTGGATAATGGTTGTCCTAGGGAGGATGCTACACCGCCAGATTTTTCCCCACAATAACGGTGCTGTATACGCTGCGTGAGCACCGGGAGGATACCCTGATCCCACAAGGTCCACAGGACAAATAATTTATCTACCACAGCCGTTTCTGGATCTTAAGCACGCAACTCAGCGCCCTACATATGATCTACCCCGCTACCTAATCATTTGATATTCTTATTTTTTATTTTAATATAATTTCTCCTTAGTAAATATAAAATAATACTGCATCTTTAAAGAGCAGAGTCACTCACTAAAGGATTGAAACAAATATTTTTAGCTTGTCTGTCGATTCACGAGAGATAATTAACTTGAATTACTGTTTCTAACTTTCCTCTTTATCTCTCTATAGGTTGTTTCGAAGTTGCGTACAATGATGGTTTTGAAACCTGTCAATTATACAGTAAAAGTTCCTGCATTTTTTTTATCTCTCTTGAGAGACTTGAATTGTGTCTACGCATGTAAATTTTATTTGAAATTTAGTAACTTTTTTTATTATTATTTTTAATTTTGATGTCACTTTCTTTCTCGTGCCAAAATATAGATAACATTTATCTGCTTTGCAATCTTATGGAATTTACACTTTAACTACTCCATCCCCCCGTATTAACTTTATATTCATATTTCGCATTCGTATGAATTTTTTTAAAAATAACCTCAGAATAAACATTTTAATTAATAAACGTTCTTCTATAAGACATATGACATTTTAAGACAATAATATTCTCTATAAGTAGTTCTTTTAATCTATAGATACCATTCCTTAGACTGAAAACTTGTGTATTCTCATTTCAAAAGTTAGTAAATTGTCCTGAGTATTTAGTCAAAGAAGAAATAGAAATTTCTTTGGTACTTTTTTATCAAACTAATTTTGTTTGAATGCATAACATTAATAGATCATAGCATATTTTCTTTTCAGTCTCCTTTTATCATTCCCCTGCACGAGTCCTCAAGTTTTTGTAATTTAAGTTAATTTACGTATGTTTAACCGCTCAAGTATGATATATAGTATGATGATATGATATATAGTATGATGATACTACCTATGTACGTTAGTGGGTAAGATAATAATATTACATAGTGCATACATTTTTGTTATCTTAATTGAACCACTTTGGTAATAACCAACTGGTTATATGTATATCTGAACGGGCTAAACACAATGCTATGATACATTATGAACAATAAAAAGTAATTGATATTCGATGCAAAGATATATGCATTATGATCTGTTAATTTTCTTATGTATTTTTTTTTTATCCATTTTGTCATCCATGATTAAATGAAAACTATACGACTCCTGGATGATTTCAAATATTCTTTAATATAATATTAAAATAGTTAACTTCAGTAAAAAATGATTATACTATAAATAACCAAAATATTTTGTTTTGGTTTTTCAATTTAGGAATATATAATATATAAAATTGATGTTATTGTCCTACTAATTCGACGTTTAATATTATTTTGAGCATATGCTCATAATTTAAGTAGGACATATATTAAATTATACACAACAGTCAGAGTTTGATGGATGATATGCCATTAATACTTTGAGATTGTGTTACATAAAATAAGGAGGCCTTGACGAAACAACGGGTTGTCACGCAGCTGTAAGGAAGTAGTATATAAAAAATATAATAATTTAAATTTTATTGGCTGAAGCATGCACGGTAATGGAAGTTGTTTGAATGTACTTAGCAGATACTACTTGCATTCAACATCTCTTCTAGAGCAATGTTTAATTTCAGCAAAGAGGTGTTTGTATTAGTTTTAATCTCTCCTTCTTTAAAAGAACCTTCTGTTCTATAGGACTCAACGTGGAATCGATTTGTTTATTTGGTCTCTCTGTTTATTCTTTCTCAACAGTTGTTTACTCTTGATATTCATCTTCTTCTCTTCCCATTCATATGTAATACGAATTTTCCCCCGTATGATAATAAGAAAATTATACCGTATGATTATTTGATTTAATAAAAATACAAGATTTCATCCTTATACGATTTTACTGTTGTTAAAATTTAAAAAATAAATCATTTAACTAAAGCCCAATTTTACCTTGCATATGTTTTATTAAATTATTTTTAGTTTTATTAATAGTAGTTCAACTTAATTAAAATTTTAGTACTTTTTCTTTTATTATTAAATAGTAATAAATAGGAAGGAGGAGTACTGTGTACTTGGTTGATACCGTACTGTTTCTTTGACAACAGTTGTACTAAGAGGTGAGATGACGCACAACCGCTAGGTTTTTCCCGCAAATTTCTGTTGACGGTAGTGTGAGCCCTGCAAGGGTCTCCAGATCCCTCATCATTACAAGATTAAATAAATTGTCTTCCACGGCCGGTTTTGAAGATATATTTTTATTCTTAAGAAATAATCCGAAATTTTACATATCTCACTTATGTCAGTAATAGTCGCATTTTTGTGTAATAATAAAGGAAGTTATCAGGCACTTATAAGGTTAGCAGAAGCAATAAATAAGTAGTAGCAATAATCGTTGTAAAAAATTCACTTGTTTTGAAAAAAATAGAATAAAACTTTCATAAATTCAAAAAAGATGAATTGGAACATATCTTCTCAGTTTTAGTTATAAATACTTTATTTATTTTTACATAGAATTTATTTTTTTCTTTCACATATTTTTCAATGTGTTTTAAAAATATTGACGAAAACACAAAGTATGGATCGTTCAGAAATTTGGAAGTATGGATGAATTACACATTTCTTCTAAATATGACACTTAATATAACGTTTGTGATTAGTTCTTAATTTGAATTGATGCTGAATTGATAAAAAAATTAAAAAATTACTTAGATTTTCTAATCTTTTCTGTTCCTCATGCCTCTCACGCCCGTTTGTTTTATTTTACTGACAGCCAATCTGCTGATGGCCAATTGTTTGTATTTGACAGTTGTGGATGCTAACATAAAAAGAAAAAAATTCACCCAGAGTTTTGAGTAATATAGTACGATTGAATTTGAGAGAATTGGCGGTTGGATCATAAAATTGAAATGTTATTATTAGAAAAAACAAAGTAAATAGCATTTAACATTAAATAGTATGTTAAATATTATGTTATATTATTATTATTATTATTATTATTATTGTTATATTATCCAAATTTCAAAACTTCAACCTGTTCGTTGAAAACTTTTAAATAACATTAATACGTTCTTCTTTTTTTTTAGTTCCAATATTCAACGGAAACTCGGCAGGTGGCCCTAGGATTTTTTTAAGGGAGTAAATAATCCTTAGTTACGCCATCCTTCGGAAGGGACGTTAAACGGGGGTCCCGAGCCTTTACGATGTCAGGTACTCGTTAAAAATCCCTTAGATTAAACCTGGATAGGCGAAATTTAGAGCTCCCACTGTAGCATCGTCCGATTAGCCATAGCAGCATAAATTGACGTTAAATGAACAAACAATCAACGGAAACTTGCGAAAGTATTTTAACATATTTACATTTCGCCCAGTGGAATCCCCATTTGGGACTTACTATACAATACCCTACACAGATCCTGAACGATCTGATTCGTCAAGGGACGTCCACAGCTTAATGAGCGTTATTGTTTAGTCGACTCGGGGACGGGGCAAATAACTTAACGAAAATTCCTTTGTGAATATTCTCAAGGGCGCTTTTCATTTAGCTCGGCTTCAAAAGCAGCTATTCAGGAGGAATGTGAATGTCACTACAATTTTCATTTTCAGTCGCAATAAGGGATGTTGTATCAGAGCCTATATTTGTATTTTACTTATATTTGTATATGTATTCAAATCAATGCAACAAGAAAGGGAGAGAGATAACTCTTTTTTCCAAGTCGTGTTGCCCAAATACTAAACTTGATATAGATGCCTGTTGTAAGATATATATTAAAAAACCCACTTAAGGGGTCTTAACTACAGCACCCGAACTTGACATGGTAGAGACTGTACAGTTTCTGGTACAAAGATTGTGCAAGGAGGTCGTTTCTCGGTGATCAAGCTCAACCGTCACGATTTTCTCCCAGTTTAGGATACTCACATTATAATGGCTGGGTAAGCCCTATGAGGGATACAGAATCTAGAAAGTCCATCTCTGATTGTTAACAGATTAAATAATTTATATGCCTCTGCCGGATTTGAACCCGAAACCTTCAGCAAAGCAACTGAGTACACAATTAAGGTACCAAGCTCCCCACTTTAAGGCATAATAAAATTAATTTCTTTAATGTCATGTACATTACATTATCATATATATCACCATTAAATCATATTTTAATATCTGTTTCTCAATTTCAGTCCTTCCATTTATTTATATTTGTTACCTATAATAACTTCTTTGTAAGCCTAAAATCCGAAAATAAATCATAAGAAAATATGCGTTAAATTAATCGTCTATGATCAAAAGCGGATTGCACCGAAATTTCAAAAATTTACTTTTCTATAATATTTTCGCTAGTACAATCAAGCAATATTGTCTTTCACTTCGTCGCCTTTTTTCTCATGGTTTTTAGCCGATTCTGAAACAGAAGTTTCAAAAGTTGCTTGACTAAACTAGCGAAAAATGTTAAAGTAAAGTTTTGAAATTTAGGAGTTGTCCGCTCTGGATCCTAAACGCTTCCTATACTAAAATATATATATTTATTTTTATTTTTAAAATGTTTAATTGCACAAGAGTGAGAGGTAATTAATCAATAAATAGTTTGTTGACCCGTTCTGGGAAGGCGTGATCGCCCAATTTATTCAATAGTCATCACACGTGGTCCTTTCATTTAGCTAAATGAGCCCCAATTGCATGCTTCAATCCCTTTTATTTTTAATTCTTTATTTCTAGATTGGCTATTCCTAGCCTTACATGTTTTTTTTAATAATGAATTTTAAATTTTAACATAGAGTAAAAGTGTGGGTTTCGTCTCATGCAAGAGACACCCTTCACTGTACATTATCAAATCATTTACAAAAGAAGAAATAAATATATAATAGTTTTTTCATATAAAAGAATTACAATGTAACAATAAACATAACTATAGTACTATAAAACGGAAAACTGAAAGAAAACAGGGATGCATTACAATTTGTTAAAACGATTGGTGAGAAAGGTAATAGAGTTCACATCAGAATATCTTTCAAGAGTCTCGGTTTTAGTCTTGAGGATGAAATAGTTTCGCCTATGTTGAATGCTAGAGTGATATATATATATATATATCACTCTAGCATTCAACACAGGCGAAACTATTTCATATATATATAAGTATATAATAAATATATTTATATATTAGTATGGTATGTAATATATCTGGGTGAGTGAATCTATAATCTTTACAGGTCGGGGGTTGTGAGGCTTCAAAACAATATATTATGATGAAAGGCAATCGTTTTTAATTTAAATATTCATTCTTCGTCGTAACACAACAAGTTTTATTTATATATTTTATATCAAACTAAAATTTTGCTTTTCAATATGCTTCATTGTATTCTACAATTAAAAAAAAAATTATCTATTTCACATTCTTTGTGAGCATGGGGTGTTGTGTTGGTTATCGTATCTTAAGTCAGCGGTAAATACTGCTCAGGTTCTTGATGGGTCAATCGTGCGTTTTAATTTAGCAAGTGATTCATCCATTTGGATATTTATTTCGTCCTAAACACGTGTTTATTTTTCTGTGAATATATATGTATGTTTGAATAATATATGTTAATATAAAGACGTACTATTCTGCTGTTGAACGTTGGAATTATTTTAACTACTATGAAAGTATTGTTAATATATTTTATATCACACTAAAATTTTGTTATATTATTGTTAATATGTATATATATATATATATATATATATATATATATATATATATATATATATATATATATATATATATATATATATAGTTAATATTATCATAAGGAGCGTATTATTGTATAGGGTGTTAAATTTGTATAAATTGTATAATTTGTTATACAGCACATAAAACTGAATGAATTTATCTCCAGCCCTCTTGAATAAGTGGTCAAGTCGAATTTCGTTCAGGGATTCCTGTACCTGAGGAAGCATGATGAAAGTTTTTGAGGAACCAGTCTCGTAGTTTATGGCTTGAATTGGATTCGTAACATTAGCAATAACTGCTTTTCAAGCCAATGCCTGAATTCGCCCCTTGATCACTACGAAAACAACACGATTTCGTTTGCCTAAGTACAAGGAACTCATTTTGGAGAAAATTACACTCAACTACATATTCACCGGCAATATAGATATAGTTTAATAAAATTCATAATTCGGTGTATTTATTATTGTTAATAATTAACACAGCATATGTTTATTTTTTTATTTCTAGATACATTAATCACAGAAAACATAGTTTATTCCTTCAATACCCTAAAATATTCATCTTGTATTAATTTCAATTACCTCATAAACTCTTATAAGATCTTCCTCTCCCTCGACATTACCGTTCCATCTTGAACCAATATAAGAGTGAAGAAGAGGTCCCTCCAGTTGGAGGCAAGTGTGGCTCGAGTTATGTTTAATGTGAAATCAATACCGAGAAAGTCTCCCATATCAGCTGCTAAAGTATCTCGGCAATCTCCTGGGCAGCTTTCCCGGAGGTCCTGAAGACAGTAATCCGATGATGGATTCCATCTCGTGGTGATAAAATGCCATCACGGCGTCCGTATTAGCGCATCAATGTCATAACGTCTGGTCTCATCATCGATGCGCCATAGCATTTTTTCCAGTTGGATTGAATGACTGTTCATTGCCGGTCTTACCAGATTTATAACTGTGATATTTTATTACTAAGGCTTCCTTAATGCTCGCCCCTCTTGTTAAGCGCTTCTTTTACGTATGATATGTTTCAATCCGTGAAAATATTAATCAAACATAATCCAAAATGATATTTTTTAAATATAGTTAAGTGGTGCAGTATCCTTAAAAAAAATTAACGATGGCTTTCCATCTTAATTCTAACTGAGGATACCGAATCTATGATTGAAATTAAGTAAGTAAAACTTTATTGAAACGCCTCTTCTTACAAATAATATACATATTTAATATCATTAATTTCATATTAAGTTGTATTGTCAGGGGGACTTACAATTGATTAAAGATGTCAGCTTATTTATTTTGATGGAGTACATTTGAAACTTATACATAAGCTAAGACCAATTAAATCGTTAAAATCTATCTTGTTCATGTTTCTTCAAATATAGTGTATCTATGATATGATACTCCAACTTTATTTTATTATAATTATAATAGACTATTTTTCATTGAAATATATTTTTAACATTTTAAAATATAAACAATGCAAGTAGCCTAACCCCTTGACTCTATGAAACTTCATGCAAGGCAAAACATTAAGCCTGCCTGCGTTTACACACTGTTCTGTTCCTTGTTCAAACGTTGCCTGTTATTTGACTTGTGGTATTTGGCCTCATTTAGCATTAATGGTAGTATTGTTTGAACTTGAATTATAGTAAAAATATCTTAATTCAAAATTATAAGAAGAAATTGTGAGTAAGATGAAATGGTATAAGTGTGCAATTGAAAAATGCGGGAATATAATTGTCTTCTGCTCTATACTGATGTATTTTGTAAGTAATCGTAAATCACAGCGAGTGGAGTAGTTCAGTTATTAGAGGGCTGAGTTTCTGTACTGTTTTTGGTTTGTTCCATGGATTTCATTCCAACCCCAATGTGAAAAATAAATTATTTAATCCATTAACAGTCAAAGATGGTCTTGCATGAGGGATCTGCAGACCATTCTCAGGCTCACCATGTCACCAGCTCTATAAATTGGATAACCCCTATCGGGAAAACAAACAACCTGTTGAGTGAGATCACCTCCCTGCACAATCGTTGCCTTAGAAACAGTATAAGCTCTACCTGGTACTGATAAGCCCACTTCAAAGGCTGTAGTGTATTTTTTTTTATTTTATATCCACACCACGGAAGAGCATTCACCATATTCTCGGATTTTTTCCGGTATGAGATTACTCCAGTTATGCACTCATTCCACTTCACCCATTCTTAATTATCTGTAACATTGCTAAGATAAAAATATATTTAATTTACAGACTTCTTCACTACTCTATGTGAATAAGTTAGAAAGTCTTTCAAGTTTTACTAATTTATTTTTACGTCTCTTGATTTCTTCCTTAATTCGTTATAATCTATATCGATCTTCTTAATGGCTTCTTAAAGCACTCCTACTTACTGCAAGTATTGTGCTTTATTAAACATAATAAAATGAAGAAGTTTCGAGGTGATTCAAGTCGCTTCATCAATATCTAAGGAACTTGGAAACGCTCTGGCTATGAATCCTGAATGGTCTCCAGTTGACCATCACATTGATTTTTCGCCTTGATTAGTTTTTGCATATTTTAGGATTGTGCTGCGCCCTTAGCTGCGTCTTCCATTTCATTTTCGCTTTAGACCTCTATAACTGATTCTATTCCCCTTTTCTTGAAGAGTACAATTATTATTATAATATGTTTTGCAAATGGTTTAAAGTTATTCGCGAAGGGTATAAACGTTGACAGGACGATGTGGTAACACAGCTCATCAATTAGGGACGTGCTAGCGGAGATAACCTACATAACAACCCCATTACATCCGAGATCATCACGCCGCTTTAAATTAATTATTAGCAAGTACTTTGGCAAATTAAAAACCTTCATACAAATTTAATGTGTCAGATTAAAAAAAAAAACTCCTATATCATCCCTTTAAGGTTTGTCATTTGAATCGTGTTTCTATTATTTTTTCCCTCTTTTCAGCGACTAAATTAAAATTTAATATTCAAAACAGATTCTGGAGGGAGAAATTTTTATAAAATAAAAATTACTGTATATTTATTTTGGTTGGAGAAAACCTCAATTTTGGGGAAACTCAATAAATTAATAAAAATTACTATATTATTTATAAGGGATATAGACATCGAAAAATATACCATTTATTTATGAATCTCCCTGAAAATTTAAATTTTATAAAATCATTCTTTTAAAAGGATTTAGGAATGTTGTACATATATTAATATCTCAACATATGGTAACTGGTTATCAGATATTCTTATTATGTTGAAACACAGTTTTTGGCAAAAAAAGTATCTACAAGTTGTTTAAGTGTGATTATAACTTCAATTGTACATTTCTTTTTTCTTCCATTATTTGTTTTTAATGTTTAATGCAATTTATTTCATTTTTTCCAGTTTGGTTTAAGGTATTTGTACATAATTTTTTTTATGTTTCTTAAGAAATTTATCTAATTTTTTATTCATATTTTAGAAAGTATTGTTTTTTTTTAACGAATATCAATAAATAAATATTTTATAATTATCTATTTGTGAATATTAACTTATTGCTAACAAACTAGTGCAAATCTTAGGCTTAAAAAATATCGATTTTTTTATATTGACTTAGTTAAATACTCCTTATAAGGTGTATGCATTGTTTTCTTTGATATTTACACCTATTAAAAGAAATCTTTGAGAAGAACACAATTTTTTCTGGTCCTTTATTATTATTTTTTAATGAAAAAATATCGATTTTCGAGACTCAAATTTTAATGTCAATATTATGATATATCGAGATATAATTTGACTTCAAACTTGTATAAAAAAACAAAATATCGATATAGCGTCATTTTTACAACGCCTCTTGAAAATTATGTTATTGACGAATAGATTTTAATTAACTATTTAATATGTAAAGTCATAAATTCGATATATTTCAGAGCAGATTATTAGTAATTTAAGTTTCCTAATAAATGTATATTATATGTACACATTTATTTTTAACAGTTTATTTTTTACACTTCCTTTAAACACCGACTATACTAAAGCAGAGCAATAGGCTGTTGAAAGGCTGGGCTGCACAGAGGAATTGAGTCATTTCGTGGATCGATTTAGTGACTAACTGGAACCCGTTACTAAGAACCTGCTAGTAGATATACAAGATGCTACTGCTACCAACCTAAAACCTAACTGATATCAATTTACATCAGAATGTTTTTGTTATTACTGATATATAGGGGTAACTATTAAAAGTAATTTCGTAACTTCTTACTAAGGTTATTATTTGGTATAGCCAGTCCTGCTTATACATTTTTAGTGTAAAAAAAAAAAGCTTACGTAAATAATTAATTTTTTCATGGTGTCAAGAAACATGCTAAAAATAATTTATTGAAAAAATCGATGATTTATCATTATTTTATACAGAACGCTTCTGTTATTTTTTTAAATTATCTTTTTCACATAACCACCATAACGATAAAAAATAAAGAAATAATTTGTACAACATGATTTTAGTTGCTTTAATCCTTTTCACAAGCCCTAAAATTTCCTGTATTAAAACAATGCTGTAAATAATCATCCCCTTTCAACCCTTTCAAGTAACTAGGATACTTCCCGCATAACACTTGCTTCAACGGTATAGTATAACCAAATAATTGAAGGCGTTACGACACATCTTGTTCTTATTTTCGAGTTGGTTACTTTGAACATTGAGGAGCGGGTTAGTTCCATAGGAAGGGAAGTGAGCTACTAATCTATAGGTTCCGGGTTTGAGACCTGATGTGACAGATAAATTATTAATTTTGCTATCAGTCCTTATGAGATCGAAAGACTCTAGACTCTGTAAAGTAAGTACTCTTTACTGGTGGAAATACCTGGCGTTTGAGCATGACCAAATAATTTACCTGCACAACCGTTGACTTTGGAACAGTCCATTCAATTCCTAGACAATGATAATTTTAACCTAGTAAAATTATTAAAAAAAAAAAGATTAGTTGTGTTTACAGCCGACGGAGTTATTCATATTCAACAATGATATTTTATGGAACATTGATGCATTATTTATTAAATTTTTTAGAAGTTTAAATAAATATACTTTATTTAATAGTAAATAATTTAAAAATAATAATTATTTAAAAATTAAGAAACTACTGTGTCCAATCCTAGTTCTAAGTGAAACCTTATATATTATTAATATAATAATGTTATTTTGACCATGGAGGATAAATGATCCCCAAGAATTTTATGAAAGATTTTAAACATGACTTTAAGAATTTTTAGACTTGTAACTGACATAAAGTTATATAAAGGAATTGTTAATGATGCAGAAAACTAAATTTAAAAAGATTGAAAATGACACAATGCTGTCGAAACAACTTGAATAATTGTAGGAATCAAGAATAAATAATGACTGGAAAATGATTTTTCTCTTTCCGAATATATAAATTATGAAGAGTGAAGTCCAGTTTATAAGAAGACTTTTATAAAAATGAATTAATATAGTTTTCCAAACTTCAGGTAAATATACTCATATCCTTACAATTCGGAAATAGTATTTCAGTTTTATGATTGAAACGTGTTTATTTATGCCAATTGGCTGTTCATACATACAATTAATGGGGAGGATAATTTTTTTTTTGTTTTTTTTTTCATAAAATTTGTATTTACGTAAACATTCTTTCTGTATTTATTTTTTCTTTCTTTTAATTTTTTTTATTTCCTTTTATTTATTAATTAAATTTTGCATTTTTTATTATTATTCTAAAGAACTTGTCCCAGAATAAAGAAAGGCTTTATTATTATTATTCTATTAAAAATGTATGAATCTTGAATGTAGAGTCGTCAGTTTTCAAGTGGTCTAGGAAGCTCGTACATAGCAAAAACTAGGTTCTTTTTTTTTGTTCGTACAATTTTATTCTGAATTTAAGTTCGGAGAAGTAAGACAGGATAAATATACCGTGAGGGTTAAAGGATGACATTTTGATTGGATATGTAAAGAGGAAGGCCGGGCTGATACATGAGAGTGAGGTAGGGCAAGAAGATGCCGCTGGCTAGTTTTCTTAAATATGGCCCTGACCTCCCGGCAACAGATGTACTCTATATCTCCTCCCTTCCCTATCTTATCTACTCCAAGTCTTCATTTTATTTATTCATAAAGCCTTTTCATGTACTCAACATTTTTCTTATACGTTTTGTATAATAATATTCAATACAGTAAGGCTGCTCGAATCCTATTATTTAGCATGCTAAATCGTTGTTTGTGTTATTCGCTGGGTTTCAGAAATAGCATTTAATATACCACTATAGAAAATAAGTCTAACAATAGATCTCAGGGCGTTACTCCGCTAAATGGCCGCCATATTGTCTGTCAATTTATAGAGCTTTGGGTTGGTTATTTGCTTATTGGTTTTATGTTAGAGAGGAATTGGTTGACTGTAACTTCTAATGTAAGGAAGAAATAGTTAGGGGTGCAGTCAATAAAAACACCTTAATAAGTGTAACTTATTTATTGTGTGCCGACGTTTCGGCACACAATAAATAAGTTACACTTATTAAGGTGTTTTTATTGACTGCACCCCCAACTATTTCTTCCTTACCTTATTGGTTTTAGTTTGTCTCAATTTAATGATTTTTCTTATACCTAAAATCAACTTATTGGACATAAATCTAATATTTATCAACTCACCACATATCACAGTAGTATTTATGATATGTAGCAAGTAAGAAATCGGTGTTTTTTTGTTGTGGAGTTTTGACTATAAATGAAATGGTAAATGTATGTTTATCACTCGTGAAACTCTATATCCTTCTAGCTTCAGAGCTTGTCTGCCAGAATGCACATAATGTCTCTCACAATGTAGTAATGCTATTCTAAGCTCACTGATAGTTTTTCGAAAAATGTAGGTTTTTGAGTTTTGCCTTTAGAAATGCTAGTGCTATATGTAAAAAAAACAAACAAAAAAACTAGCTATAATACTACTTCTCATGAAGGGTTTGGAGTTCGTTTAATTGTAAGAACCATGCTGTTTGTTAGCCGACAATTGTACAGGAGTTTATTTTCCCGAAATCAGTCTCAAATGCAAGGTTTTTCTTTCAATTAAGACTATCCACTTTATAGAGGTTGGGTGAGCCCCAGGAGGATATTAATTAGAAATAATAATTAATTTAATTACTCTGTAATAGCAGGGCTCGAAACAGTACCGCTAAAGTTAAGTGCTTATACTGCTCATAATCCTGAGTTTAGCGTACTAAATAATATTGTGAGTACTCCGACTTAACTGTAATTTTAAAAAAAAATAAACTACTAATATAATAGTATAAATGTGATAATAATATAAATATGATTAATTTGATGGGATAGTAACCTTTTTAAATGCTTTTACTCTAACTTAATTATTCAATTAAATCCACTAACGTATTAGACCCCGATTATTTTTATAGTAACTTATTGTTTTTTTTTTATTTCCCTAAATTGATTTACTCTAAATGGAATAAATTTATTATTTAATTATCTCAAGATTGAAGTTATCAGCCTCTCTCAGCGCGCCTGGCGTGACAGCTCAAACTTAAACGAACTCCATTCAAAGTCCCACTCTGTACTTCCTCTAGGAAAGTGCATATCGTATCGGAGCTAATGTAAACATCAATTCTCTAGTCTGTATAATTAGAAGTTGTTTAGTTAATAACATTAATCAATCTAAGGGTAGGTATTATTGGGAATAGTTTTATGTAATTTCGTTTGATTGAAAATTTATATGAAACAATCTGCGTTTCGTCCTCTTCATTGGTCGCTTGCCTATCAATACTTGATCAAATCTTCTTCACTTCACTTAAAAAGTTCTCTTGGTTACTTATTAAGTGTGAAATTAGAAATACTCAGTTTCTTTTAAAATATACAATTGGGTAAAAATATAAATAGGATATGAGTGAGGGAGGTCATAGGGATATGAAATATTTTCCTGGACGTCATTTTACTCGTATCATAATGTGGTCTGCCATGGCGCCGACGGATATTAGGAAAATGCCACCCGTGAAATTTATCTTTCTCATTCCTTCGTTCTCCCGAACTCTATTGCTTGTACTTCATGCGCACTTTATATGTATCGCTAACTGCAGAAAGGCATCTAGTCCAACTTAAGACATTTTTGTTTTTAAAAATTATAGCTCGTTAATTATAATACCAGAGGTAGAAGACATCGTTTGCGACAGAAACAACGCAGACATTATTCAGAGACATCAATTCTCTTTATATGTGCGGCTGTTCAATTAAGGTAATCTCGTTCAGATAGGGGATATTAATATTAATTTGTAATATACCGGTTCTGTATAAAATTTTTATGCAGAAAAAAAAAATGTAGTGGATTGTAATAATAATAAGCTTCATTTTTTTCCTCTTTCTTCTATTTACATTTTTACATGGTTTTTATATTTACATGGTTTTAAAAAGAAAAAAGAAGGGCCTTTTTATCTGGGCATAGTGGATTGTTTTCAGAACAAAAACATAACATTTTATTAAACTAATTTACAAATAATTCGGTAAAATAAGAAAGAAAAATAAATGTATTACATAGTTTAAGTTGAGGTGGATCTCGATTGTTCTTGGCATTTTGCCCATTCTTCAGTCTGAGTAGGTTTGAGTTTACTCACTCATATTTGTCAATAGCACACAGCTCTGTAACTCGCACAACATGCATTTCAAGATCGCTATTCACTTACTATATTATAACATGTGGAAAACAAAAAAGATTCTACGTTGGATTGCCAGTTAATAATTAACTTGATTTTTCCAACCTACTGTGCCTACTTGATATATTTCAGGGTGTGTCGTGAACAGAGGCATGTTTACTTCACATCAATCTAAAAATTCTAGAAACATAAAAATGATGAAAAAATGAAGAACAAACATATTTCATGTTTAGCAAATACAAGATAAATTATCATTTTTGCTTATTATTTTACCTGGCTGAAAGAAGAAGCCCACCAGAGAAATATTTATGAATACATTAATCTTCTTAAGTTTAGCTTAAAGCCTAAGCTTAATATTCGCTTTATATTTCAGCTGGTTTTAATTTAAATAATGTTTTTATAATTGACGTTGTTTTAAAAGAAAAACAATATTTTACTTTTAATATATACCTCAAACTGGTCCCAGCGTTATTAAGTTAAGTTAAAACCGAAACCTTATTAATTTACATCAAGAAATATTTTAACGTCCCCTATTATATATTTTTTAATTATGTATGTAATTTATTATAATGAGCATATAATTATTCTAAAATTTTTTTGCCGATTGCAATTTTTATCCCGTAAACTACATTTTTATAAAACAAATCTTGTATAAATATTTCCTCACTACATTTCATCTTATTTCAAATGCTGTTCATTACTTATTTAATATACTTTATGTATGTTACTAATAATTACTGAATGGAATTAAGTTGTTGAAATGAAAACTTCTTTAGCCATATAACTATATATTAAGTATTATTTCAATCAGATTATTGATTATTTGAATTCATCTTGTGCTAACCATTATATCTTTTGATTAAAGAATAAACTACATGAAAATGTATATAATTATTGTCCGGAGCATGTATGAAAATAATCATAACTCATAAATAATCAAATGTTAATAATTTGAAATTTGAATAATTTAGCCTATAGTGGATATAGAATTTCAAAAAGAGGACACAGTTAATCCAAAGTTTTGAATTTTCACTACTGTCGGCAATCCTCATGTCAGCCTGTTTAATTTTTTTTTTAATTACTTGCATATGAATCTCCATATAAATAAATTGTATGTGAAATTTTCTATGGAATATGATGTGCAATAATTATTTCTAATAATATCTACTTTATTATAAACATTGTTAAAAAATATATAAATTTATTTATACTACTTAATGAGTTCCCATTGCAATTCCATTGAATTAAATTCCAAAGTGTAATGACTAAAAGCATGCATAAATACTCCTCTCTCTCTTGCTTTAATTATTTATGCAAATTGAGTACAATTATTTTTAAATAAAAACAACAAAGGTTGATTCATCTAAACACAATTGAGCCCCAGTTAAGGGGCAATTTAACTTCCAGTATCATATTATCATATATATATGTATATATATATATATATATATATATATGTATATATATATATATATATATATATATATATATATATATATATAATTAAATGAAAATGTCGTAAAACTTATTCTTACTGTGGGAAAACCGTTGGGCGAAGAAGATGGAGCAAGGGCGAGGGGTGTAGGTCTTTGAACCCCGAGGTATCGATTAAAACTGACCTAGGCATGACTAACAGAACACGCTCTTAAAGGCTGTTTATAATAGTGTTTTATTATTAAATATAATAATAACAATAATATCATGTTAGATGATTAATATTTTCTACTATGCATTTTGGTTGTTCTTATTGGATTTTATTTATCGAAACATCCATGCACGTTACCATAACAACCTACAATGCACCCTGCATGTGGTGGCCTCATGATTCTGCAAAGAAAGTAAAAAATCCTCGGATATTCCTACCTATAACGGAGGTCTCGAGCTCGTGCGATGTCAGGTATTTCTATCCTAATTATACCTCGATAGGTAAAATTTAGGATTCCCTCTGTAGCATCATCCGTTTAGCGATATCTCAAGCAAACATTCATACAGGAACATTATGATTCTTTACCAAAATTTTATGATCGATTTTAAAAATCAAAACGTGATTTGAAATCGATAGTTACGAAAAAATACGGATATTACAGTAGAAATGTTCTAACATCTCTTCAATTTCCTGTTTGAAAAATATAAAGAACATGACCTTCTCCAACTTATTCCAATCTACATTTTGATATAAGTCTAAGGGTATAGTCAGTGAGTCTGTACAAGGAATACGAAATACATGAATACATAATAAATTAAAGAAAAATGTGTAATTTTAAATACAAAATAAATTATAAATATACTAAAATCTTTTGGTGTATAAGTTTTATTTATTTATTTAACGCCACTTTATGCTATTATGGCATAGCGAACCATGCCACTACAGGAGTCCTAAATTTTGACTATCCAGGTCTAATAAGGATAAGGATCTTTGAAGAGTACTTGAAACCGGGCTGGATAGAATCCGCCATTTTATCTCCGTCGTGCTGCAAACCCTCAATGTTGGACATAGCAAGTTGTTATGCCTACCATTACACCACATGTGACCCCTAACATTTTGTTTTAATCAATAATAATATTTGTTTATCTTATATGTTATTTTGTCAGACCAACGTTTTCTTTTTCTTTGTTTGTGTTAGCTTAAAAATTGCAGTTACATTTTAAATCAGCAATAATTAATAATATTATATTATTATTGATTCATCTTAGGTCGTTCTTGTTTCGCTCGTTTTCTATCTTCTCGTAATCATTATTTTCTTAATTAATTATTAAAATACAAAATAAGATTTTTGATAACAACTCGATAGTGCCGTTTTCGCTTCGTTATTTTCTTCTATTAATAACAATCCCGTTGTTTACTTATCTATAACTATACACTCAAGTCCGATATCCTTACCCAGATGCTAGCAATGCCTTCGGACGGTTAGATACATTAGATCGGAAGACAGAGCTACTACGAACTAGGAGTCGACCCTAGCGAAGAGTTGATTCCTCATGGATGGTGGCGGAGGGTGAGCGCCTGCCACCTATGAACCTCCGCGATGGCCTCCCCACCTCCTGATGGCAAGCATTATGGGCTGCTCCTGCTTCTCCACAGGTAAACATATTATATATAATATATTTATATAATATTTTTCTTGTTACTATATTAAATCTCAAAAATCTTGAAATCCTCATACTAGACTAGACGACAAGTGAAAAGCTCGGCGTTTCAGGCTACTTCAACACTTTCTAGACAAACGCTCTAAGCTCCCAATTAATTACAACAGACTCATATACGTGACTATTATAATGGATTTACAGAGAAGAGCTGTGAGTTTCCACTAAGCCATCTAATTCGTATTGTATCCAACGACATCGTCATCATAATCTTTCCCCCTTCTAACGCTGTGCAGTCTGAGGATTCTGTTTATAGATCCTGGACCAAGAATCTCTTTGCTGAGCCAAATCTCTCCTGTTCCTGTATATTCCTCGCTTCCTGAAAGCTGTCCTCCGAGGAGAGGCCTTCCTTTTGGCTTTTTTCTTTACGTGAGGGTCTCATGAGTCTTCTGGGCGATTCTCTAAGGGTCCATCCTAAGGAGATTTCCAAACTACCTTAGTCTGTGGTTCTCCAAGATAGTCTTAACTGATTTAATATTGAGATTGGTCCGTATCGTTCTGTTCCGTATCCTATCCCTCAGAGGTTTTCTGTCTTTTGGCAGGTACTTCATTTCTATAGTCTGTATCTGGTTTCTGTGATTTGAAAAAGACACCCATAATTGCCTTAATGCCCCATTCTTTGCTGATTTGGTCTGTACCCGCTCTCAATGCTTTTGTGACAAACTTTATTTCCACTCAAATCCACTAGTTCCCAACTTCTTCTTCGATTCATGATAATCCTCCGAGGTATCGGAAAAGAAAATGGCGTCTTTATCTTTATTTCATGCCATTATGTTTCATTCTTTCTATTTGATTTTTTAATTATAATACTGTTGTAAATGTCTAAAAATGATTTATTTTAAATAATAATATGTCAGCGATTATATCCAATGATTTGTTTCGATGTCTCATCAAGACGGATGTCTGTTTACATCTCGCATGAATCAAATAAGCTGTCACCCGCAGGAAGTTGAAATTATATATTTTAAGTTCTGCATCTCTTTTATATCTTACACCAAAATTACATGATCAGCGAAAAATGATTAATAAATATTAATTATTGAATTTAGTGTTCATTCATCACGACGAAATAGTTTGTCGCCTTAGTGGCACAAAAATGTATCTAAAAATATCCATTTTACATAATTGAAAGAAGTAGTGATTTATGAGTGAAAACAATAAAATACCTACAATTAGGCAACGCAGACATAAGATCTTGTCACCCTAAAATAGAAACATGAAAAATTGTATTATTACATACCAAACATATCTGAAAAAGTCAATTATTTAGATAAATTTTTGGAACACCAATACTACGAATTATTACTTAAAATAAATTCTTGCACTTGAACTGTACTAATGTCCTCCTTTCTCCATTTAGTTAAACTAATAATTAATTCAAACCTTCCATACTCCACTCTCTTTCCTATTTAATTAATTATTTGTTTCACAACATTACACTATTTATTTTTGTAGAACTATATTGAACTTGATAAATCTTTATAGCATAATTCGTAATTATCATCTTTTCAATGATTATTTTCTAATTTCTTGTTTTAAGGCTTAATGGTTCCGGCAATTTTTTCAAGTTATTCTTAATTAATTAGGTCTAGTAAATAATATTTAGTTGTTTTTTTTATCATACATTCCTTTTTTTTTAATGTTAATCCCTGCGCAGCTGATCTTCATGTGCTGAGTTACCTTAGATTCATCCGCAACACCTTTGCGTATTGCGGGCTTAGTCGTTCTCATCATTAAGGGGCAGACTGTCTCTTTGTATTGTTATTGTCTGATTATTTTAAAAACAATGCAACCGGTTTTTTTAGGTACATTTTACTTATATTTTGGGTTTTCTGAAAATTTATAATTTTTTTATCACTACGCCTCTCATCATAAAATCTAATACCTTTCGTTATTTATTAGTATACCGAATAATTATATCAGTCTTTAGCAAACTTTATTTAGTAGCGAGTTATACTTTACAGACTATAAAACTAATCAATTTATTTCTAGCTGATTTTTATTTTGTATTTTTATCCATAATTTTTTATATTTTGTAGTTTGTACTTTATTGATTTTGTTGCGCTACTAAGTCTCGAAAATCTAACATGCTTCTCTAAGTAGTTTTGTAAATAAATAAAGGAGCTATTCTTTGTTGATAAACAAATCAAAATACTATTAAAGTGTTACATGACATCTTCTAACCAATGATGTCCGCTTTGTCTGTTAAATTGATCTGACCTTTTAACTATTCTATTCAGCATTTCACCAGCAACATTAGATCTATTCAGTCCAATCTCTGACCTGAATAGTTGGACGAAAATAGATTGTAAATTGCATTGCTCTGTGACACGAACAGAGAATATGTTTAGTAAAGAGCAATTTTGAATAGTATTTACTACCGGAAAATGAAGTTTCATTTTATTATATGTAGTAAAACAGTTGGTGTAATATGAGTAATAAAAAAATAAATAAAAACAAACATATTAATAAACTGTTTCAATGAGAAATAATAAGTTTTTTCTTAATTTCAATTATGAAAAGGACGTTCTTCATCTTTTTAAGTACGCAATGTACAGTAGTTTATTTTGGTATTTTATCATTAAATATTTCCCAGGATTTTCTAATGCTTATAGTTATAGCTAGTAAAATTAAACAGTTTTTGGTTTGTCTTTTATTAATTGTAATTCATAATCATCTATTGTTTGATTTACAAAATAAACATCCTATCTCCTGGTGTTTATTGGTGATGTAATCCTGGGTAATATCCTACCGTTTGTCCTCTTTAGTCGATCAATATCGAATTTCATTACTATATTCTCTTTTTGAGGATTGTAATAACAATAAATTTGAGCTAAATAAAATTTAGTGAAATCAAAATTTGATATTCATTCAAACTGGAAGAGTGTAAAGATTGAGCAACAAACTCTTTTTAATTTATTCATTTATATTGTCCTTTTTATTAAGCCGTTTCTTAATTAATAATTCAATAACCGAACTAAAAAAAAGGGTTAGAAAAGAAAAACATAATTAAAACCTTGATAGATTTGAAAAAAATCGTTTTAATATGTATTAAGCAATGGTTGTTGTATTTAGTACTTTTATATTTATTATAATATTTAGGAATAAAGAACAAAGTAGTTGGAACAAATGATATCGTAATATAAGTTTTATATATATATATGAAAAGAAAGTAACTTCATTCTATGGCTAAGTCCCTTTAGAATAACAAATATGAACAGAAAAAGAAGCATAATATTTATCTGGTCAGAAAGCTAAATGTTACAAATCATAATGCGTATAAAAAGTGACAAATAATTATAAAAGAATTATTCAGACAAAAAATAATAATAAATAAATAAACAGTACAAATCTTGACAAGATATTAAGCGATTAAAGAGAATAGATAATTCCATAGCTTTTGTTAAATGCATAATATAGCATGCAATAATTTCTTTACATGATGTACATCTTCTTAAGAAACAAAATTAAAAGAACTAAATAACACAATGAATTATTCAATACATTACATTCTAAGCAAATGACTAACCTGCTTGAGAGCATCTTTTTGGGAAGATAGGAGATGTTGGAAGAGCAAGGATTTAAATGACGATAGTGAGGGACTATGATGGATGTTAGGAAGGATTGAGTTCCACACTGTGGTGGAGCGGGCGAGAAAGGAACGTTCGAATGCTTTCGTTCTATGGGAACTTATAAAGAGATGGGAAAGGCGGGATCTTGTTTTACGGTGTTGAACTGAGTTTTTGAATTGAAGGAGACTATATAGTATGAAAAGTGTTGAGAGTAAATGGATTGGTATAAGAATGAACAGAGGAAATATTGTCTTCGGAAGGGAGGGAAGAGCCACTTTAACTTATAAAGGTGGGACACGCGCGATAGGCTTGCAGTACCAAGGACAAATATTAGAGAGCAATTTATTATGCTCTTTGGTCTGTGTTCGAGCATTTTAAAAAGGCTTCCATATACCACGCTACAATATTCAAAGTGGGGGAAGAGTACGTATATATACGTACTAATGTAAACCACAGGGTTACCTATGGTGTAGTGATTAGCCATAACAACCTTCTATGCTCAAAATCGCGGGTACTCAGCTCGGCTGAAGGCCTTAAAAAGGGAGTTACAAATCCTTGGTTATACCTTCCTTCAGATAGGGCTTAAAATAGTGGTCCCAAATCTCTGCTTTTTTATTTTTATTGTTTTACAAAAAATAAAACAATAAAATATAGTTTTACACCAACTAAATTATCATCGTTTCATACTGAATTATTTTGTCAAGGCAAACCAAGTTTATCGAAGGTTTTTTTTATAAGCAATCATTTATAGGATTTAAATTCTTTTAGGCTTCGGTAATTTTGAGAAGGCCACAGTGTGTTTAGTTTTTTATAATTAATGTTGGGCATCTTCTGAAAAATGATTAAAACCTTAATTAATAATGGCTGGGCTTTTTGCTTAAACTCTCCCACCTTCGTGTGTTATCACGTGAAACAGAGGCCTTCACTTCTCCTAGGGTAGACTCGACTAGTGAGACATCCTATTGTTAGGTGCATCTACTATTTATAGAAGAAACCACATCAAAAAAATACTTATTTATAACCCCCAAGTAGTAATTGCTTCAGGTAGGTCAGAGTCCACTTACACGACACTATCCACTTATCATAAGTTGTATTATAATGTCCAACAGGAATATAACATGTAGATAGAAATATGCAAAATAGTTTATAAATAGAAAGGTTATGTAGTTGGGATAAAGTAACCTACACCTACCATTGGAGTAAGAAAACTTGTAACATATGTTTTATAGTCATTTGTTTGAATTGTCACATCATTATATTCTAAGAGTCTTAAGAAGAATCTTAAATTCAGTTAATTCAGATACTTTATTAGGTATTTTATTACTAATTTATATTATTTATTACTTCTTTTTTTGCGTTCAATAAATTTTCAGACGATGGAAGGTTGAAATCGAGATTAGTTGTTATTTACCTAATAGAATATAGAATAACAAATATATTATTTTCTAATTATATCATTAGACTTTTGTTTAAATTAACTTATATTTATACTTTTTGATTAATTTACTCTAGTCTTGTTTGTTATGTCGCATTAACGAGGATTGTCCTACCTCGATGCTTTTTGTGAACGTTTCTTCTTAACCTTCTAATGAAATCGATTTATTGACGAGGTTGGGATTCCGAGCTAAGGGAATGACTCCTATCATTACAATTTACAATAGTTTTACTCTAAATCATTTCCTTCCTGTTATTACAGATCTATTAATTGATATAGTAATATTTTAATCATTTTTAATGCTTTATTTTTTTTAATTTAATAATCATATTCTAATGTTATAATCGCACAAATCACTTTGTTTATATGCAACAATTCTTTATTTATTTGCGAATCTATCCGTCGAGTAATTATCCGTAATTGTCTTGTAAATAAATAAATCTCTAAAATTTTCAGAGGAAGAAACTATAATGATGTGTTTATGAGTAGAAAAACCTTATGTAAAAATATAGTAGTACATTACGACATTACAACGCAAAATATAGATATACTAGAACCATAGACAAAAATTCAAACCATAAATAGAAAATAAAATAAATAAATAAGAAATAGTAATACATTGATTAAACAAGACGGGTAGATTACAATATATTCACTTAACTACAGTCACAAGTTGTATTGATTTTGGAAAAGAAAATCATTTAGTAATTTTTATTTATTCTGTTCCCCTAGTAGTAAATATATAAATTTAGCACCATACTTACTCACATTCGACAGCTTTTTTTCTATTCAAAGGACACTTGAAATTTCTCTTTTTCGACTAGCCTTGATAGGAGTACCGCAAGGATCAATATTGTCCCCTCTATTATACATTATATATGCACATCGCTTACCTACCTAGCGAGTCGTATTCCAAGATATCGGTCGTAAGAAGGAGTATGCTGAAGTTGCATCTTATAAGCTTCTTTGGCAGAGATAAATCACTTATACATTTACAGCATTGTCTTGAATTAAAAAAAAAGTGAGGTAATTAAATAATAACTGTAAAAAAAATGACAATTTTAAATAAGGTTATACTTTTTTTTAATGAAAAGTACCACTAAAAATCTGAAATAGAATATATTTCTATATATAAAAGATGATGGTAAACTATTGATTTTGTATTCGCTATCGTAATTTCATTATTCTCTTTAGATAATAAACTTCGTAAATTAGTAAACAATTAAGCAATTATCAACTATTGACTACTCTAGGCAATATGTTGCGGTTTGAAGTCTTTTTTTTTACTATCTTGTAAATCTTTAAAAATTCATGTTATATATTTTATTTATAACTTACAGTATTGCATAGGGGTGCTATGAAATCAGTGCATTATGTGCGTTTGCAAAACTAAATTCCTCTTGTATCGCTAAAAAAAATAAAAATACCGTATCAAAGGTTATAGGTAAGGAGCCGATATATTTTCGGACAAACTACTACATTTTATGTATATATTTTAATTCGTTTCGGTTAAAACTGAATGTTGGATTTCTGAAGAACCCATGATCCAGGATCCTATCACTTTATATATATATATATATATATATATATATATATATATATATATATATATATATATATATATATATTATTTTGTTTATGATTACTTTTATCTATATGCTGTTTTGACATTTTGAAAAACGTCCTTTTCAGAGTAATATATATTTTACTACTATTTATTGAACTATCAATAAATTCTAACTATAATATAGCAATCTATAAGATGAAGCCGATAGAGACAGTTTATGCAACAAGAGCCTCCCCAACCACCAGTTGGAACGTGATGAGTAGAGTCCCCTGATAGCTTTGGGCATGATTAGTTCTCCTCGTTCTCAGGGCTGGCTCCTTGTCTCCTGTTTAAAATGCTCAACTTTATATCACTTTCGGAAGTGAACTAAGTTCTACATTATAGGTAAATGTATTTTTACCAGTAAAAAGATATTACAAGTGTAATTACCAGAGAAAAATAATTAAATTTAACAGATTATGTATAGGTTGCAGTAGGAAACGTCCCTAAAACAAAGCCTCAAATCTCCAAAATACTGGAACCAAAAAAGCCAGTCGTCTTACCGCTTTTGGCAACCTAGTCTCTTTTTTGTTCTGCAGGCTTGGAAAGTTCTTTAGTTTTCCAGTCTTTGGAAGAGTACCCCAAGGTTCACTACTGGTGTCTTTTATATTCTCACAACGTGGTGTCTTATGTCATTATTAGTGCGATTTTTAGCGGAATAACAGGAAAACGCGTTTCCACAATGCATATACCGATTGCTTATCTCTACAATGAATATGTCTGATAAGATTCTGACTCCAACTTATGCTGAAGATACAATACCGGGGGCATACACTGGCCTCACTATCTTATTTAAATTGTACAACTGTTAATAACTATGGAAAAATTGGACTATTTCATAACTTAACTTTACCCATATATGAAATGCACATTCTCCGATTTATATGAACTAGAATAGACAAATTTTTGTGAAGTGAATCGTATTTTGGATTTATTTTCGACTGTTCATGACATGAAAATTTACTCAAAATAGGAACTGAGATAGAAACTAAATGCACACAAATTTATGCACATATATAACATATATATCTCTGTGAGCACAAACCTCCTAGATGTAAACTATAGCCTCGAAGAAGCACATACAAAAACTGTAAAATTCACAATAATTCAGAAAAATATTCAAATTAAAATGTGACTAAAAAAACCTACATAAGGACTGCAAACACTACACAAGGGCTTTTCGTTAACGATTTTATTATACCTTACCCTGAGATATAAATGTGTTTATAAGAAATAGGACTGCGGCAGACGCCCATCGATAAAAGGAGACAAAAAAGGTGCTGGATGAAAGATCTTTCACTTTTCTTTTCTAACTAACAATGAGCGAATAATATTGTTGTGGAGATGACACGACGTTCGATTCCCGATAGTTCGTATAATATTGGACCATTGGATCTACTGTCAACATTAAATTTTAAAAAAAGGTCTTTTTCTGATATACCTATAGTCTTAGTCTATCAATATTTACTATTTTAATTTAATTCTTGACATAAATCGGGCCTTTTAATTAATTTAATTTTGGTACAATAAAAACAAATATAAAATATAAATATTGTCGTTATTTTAATATAATTATGATTACTCGAAGTAACTGGAACGAAAAACACTCATTAAATCGGTTTATTACAAATTAATATTTCAATTTTTGAATACGCATTGCCAATTAATTTCATAATTATATAATATGTAGAATAGTCCATTGTAATTCAACAAAATATTTTGCAGATTAGATAGAAAAAAAAATAAACTCTTTCAATGATTTTTACTCCATCGAAATGATATATATCATTAGGCAAATCTTTACCAATATGCAATATTATAAGTAATATATCGTTTAAATCAATGAAATTTTCTTAAAAGTTTTTGTAAAAAAATAAATTTGTCAGATCTTATTTATTTATATAATCAACATTAATTTATTTATTGTACATACGTTATTGATATATTGAAATTTATGTTATTTATTTAAAGTTTCATTATGGACGGATACATAATGCTTTTAATGCCAAAAATAAATATAAATTTTACAAATCGGTTGATAAAAAGAATGTTTTCAAGAATTAACAAATTTTAGTTAAAACGGTAATTACTGATGGACTATAACTGATGGCATAATATCAGAGACACTTGATACGCCTTTGTGGATCTAGTAATTAGCCCAAATCCAACGTCTATTTTGAGCAGATCAGTGTCATCGCATTCTAGAACTGTTATTGTATTATTAGCTACCATTATTTCTAAAGTTATTATTATTAATTTCACAAGTATATGATACTTATATATACGTTTAATTTTTTTGTTGGCATTTCAGTCCTTTAAAACGTGAAGATATCGATTAAAAGCGGTAACACTATAACACATGAATGATGTTGGATTCAGTATGGTTGGAGACTATTCTGTTTCAAGGAAAACGGTAATGCAGAGAGATGATTTGTCCGAGATCGCGCTCCACCCCCATTTAATTAATTCATACAGACTGCTAACATGTATACATGGCTGTTAGGAGAAGAAATTAATCATCTGTCATGGCCGGATTCGAAATATTCAGCATATCAACTCAGCACTCTACCTCTTTTCCCTCGATCATAAAATTCATTAAAAAAATTCTTCAATATAGTCGTCAAATCAACTACGTATGTTAGATGAATATAGAACCTCAATAACGAATTTTGAAAAAAAAAATCATTTTGTTTTTTATTGGATTCTGAAGTCCTTACATTGTGCTATTCATACAATACTATTTTATTTACCAATTCTTCACTGTAGTCTGTCAAAAAGTATAAAGATTGGTCATTAATTGTCCCACGCCACAGCTGTTGGATCGAGCCGAAGAAAAACCGACCCGATTGCCCGAATTATCTTCCCATTTTAGAAACTCGTTGTGGGGGTGTCCGCTAAAGTCGACTCTCCCCCCCTCCCCAGAACAAGTTGTGTAACTTGCTAAGCGAATCCGTTCCGAAGGCGGAAGTTGAGTGATGAATGGGACAGCCCATTAATACTTGCTTGTAGCTTCTAGCGCTCTCTGTCCTCTCGCAATTCATCCTCAACTTTTTTATAAAATTTAAAACTCATTTTATTTTATTTTTAAATATTTATCTTTTCAATAAAATAGAGCCAAAAACCCAAAAAGAAACACTAATATTTATTATAATGCAATTGGAAAAACCCCAATGCAAAGCCTTATGTTTCAAAATTCTCCAGTAAAACACACACTTACCGGTCGATGTTTCGCCAATTCAGGCATTATCAAGACACACCCACAAAAAAAATGGTTATATAAATCACATCTCGAAGAAGATGCACTACATCCCACAATCAACAGCCCAAACAGGCTCCAAACCTCTAGTGATCGGTTTTATATTGAACGTCTTGGTGGTAGGGTGCTGTCTCAGTTTTGGAGACTGTTGATTGTGAGACAATGCCTAAAAAGGCGAAACGTCAACTGGTAAGTGTGTGTTTTACTGGAGAATTTTGAAACATAAGGCTTTGCATTGGGGTTTTTCCAATTGCATTATAATATTTATCTTTTCGTAAAATTAATCTTAGACTTGCGAGTATGCTTCCATTCCATTTCACGTTCCTTCCCCGTAAGTGATTTTATCTTCACTCTAACTCTAATTTAATTTCCATCAATTCCTAATAATAAATCAACTTATTCCATTTTTTCTTCTTCTTTCGCAACACTCTTTTGTGCCTCTCATCGGAGGGGATCGTTTCGCCATGATTGTCATTCTTCCCTGGTTTTACCCAGGCTCCGAACTTGCATTATATGTTAGGATTTTTTTTCTGCATAAGCTATTCTACCTGTTATGACATTCTTTTATGTTCATGGGATGCAGTCCATTCTTTTCAGCGGTTCCTTCCGTTCTGACTACACGGCCAAACCATTTTAATTGGCGTGATTCCAGAAATCCCTTCATCGAGGTGATCTTAAGTTCCTCCCTTGCCGTTTTATTGCGGATGTAGTCTCTAATTGTTTTTCCCGCAACCCTACGAAGATATGTCTTTATTCCTGCTACGGTGACTGCTCTCAAGTCAGATCGTTAGTATCCAAATTTCAGAACCGTGGAGCTTCACTTTTCTATTGTACTAACCGTTTCCCAATCGCAGTGTTATAGATCTGGTTGTACGTTAGGTCATCCCATTTTTCAATAGACTAACAGAAGATTGTGTGTAACCCCTTTTTTTTTTTTGGAAAATCCAAAACGAAAAAAAGATTCGCCATACTGATTCTAAAACAGTTTAAATAAAAGTGTTATACGATCATTAAATCTATCGGCATTTCATAACTTGTCTTTCATTCACGGCATTTCACTTCTTGTCTTTTCAGTCTTGTATGAGTTTAAATACTTAAATTTCTCAAAATAATTTTCTTTTTTACTTAATTTATTATTAGTATTTAACTCTTGATTTATTTTCATTTAATTAACTAAATTATATATTTCATTGAATATACTTATATTGAATATATATATATATATATATATATATATATATATATATATATATATATATAATATAAATTACACATTAAAACTATTATGGTATTTCATTTGTGTTATTCTTTGTGTTTTGTATTCCAAGACACTAAAGCTCATTTTTTATGTACTGTAATATTATTCTAATGGGGCTTATTCCAGAATAAATAAAGATTTTATTATTATTATTCAAATTTATTCCAACGCTTATCTTCAATATTAATATTAAATGCTACTGTCTTACAGAGTTTTCACCTACTTGGTTTAATTTAAATAAGATATTTTTTATCTATATAAAAAAATTTAATCCTCTTTAGTACATATGTGCATCGAAATTTTTGTTAGGTTAGTAGTTGGATGGAGTTTAGAAGAAACAAAAAAAAAACATTGTTTTTAAAATTGCTTTGAGAAAGTGTCGACTTCACGCTCGGCTGATGCATTTGGCTTGTTGGGCTTGTTGACTCAACTGGAAAAGTTTGTAAACTAAATGTCGAGTTTGGGAAAGAGAAAACTGCGGCTGGTCTGGCCACGCCCTTACTAAAATCATTACCAAGCCGTTTTTAGATTTTGGTTTACACTTATCGATTTTATTTGTAACATATTTATTCCATTATAGGTACAAGTCTAACCAGGATTCGGTAATGATGTTCAGCGAATAACGAAAAGTCTATCAACAGAAGGCAGCATTATGAATGAAAGAAATATTAAGATTAATCATTAAATAAAATCAAAATTGTTAATGCAATGCACTATCTTTAGTAATAGTACAGTGATAGTATAAAGAAAATAAAAAATGTTATCAATTGGTTCCTGCGGTTTCTCTCTTAGGTAGAGATCTCATGGACACCTGGAAAGGGTCGGTTATGAAACAACGGGCACATGTGAAAAACTAGGGAAAAAAATAAACCCGAAACATCATCATAACAAGAAAAAACTATACTTTATTAAAAAGTAATGATGTACTCAACAACTAATAATAATAATTCTAACTACAATATAATAAAAGATTAACAACCCCATCTGTTTAGTGATCGAGTTGTTACAACCCCCCAAAAAAGATGAAAAGATATTTAGTGATCATAATTGAGCAGCTCTATCATCTATTGAAACTACAGTCAGTCATCATGGCATCACCCTTTTCCCCGGGCAATCTTATTAAAAAAATTCTTTTCAATAGAAAGATAAATTTCCGCCAGTGAAACCATTTTCAGTACACTATTTTTTTTTATTTTTTTTTTTCTTAGCCCCTATAAATTGAAGATTTCTAATCTGGATTAGGATTAGGTTGGAGAGGAATCTCTTTTACTGTACTGCGCACATTTTAAGAGGAGGATGAGAAAACTGAAGGTTCTAATTTCTTTCTTTATTTCCTAGCTTTGGATTTTTCCGATGATGGGGCACACCGTGTCCTTTTCCTTTTATTGTTTATTTTATTTATTTCTCAGTTCAGGCTGAGACTTTGAACGTGATCTTGCCACGTTTGAGGCCGTCCTGCTGGGGTGAGTGTCCTGAAAAGAGGGTTAGTACTGTATTTCAGACTGTCAAAAAATTTGATGTGTCTGCATTTTATTAAGTCTGTAACTGTCGGTAAGTCGAGAGTAGTGTGTAGGAGGTCCATTTTTGTTTTGTTTAATGTCGTGTGTCTCACTATGCGTTGTAGTACGCCGTTCTGAAACTGTTGGAGCTTTTTTGCTGTCGCCGGTGTGATGGTACTTAAAAGTGGTGCTCCGTAGAGGAGCGCCGGTCTTAAGATGCTTTTGTAGATGGTCAGCTTGAGGCGGAGGGATAAGTTAGGAGATGTAAGCAGGTGGTTAAGTCTGTAAGACTTGGTCCGAACCGCCCTGAGTTTCTTCCTGCAGTGGTAGGCTAGTTTCAGGTGTCGGTCTAATGTGACACCTAAGTAGACTATGCTGCTTGCTGGTCTGTTTTCGCGTCCCGCTACCCTATAGACCTTAGGGAGAGGGCGACGCTTTTTTCCCTGAAATGAGAAAATTATGCAGTCCGTCTTTTTAGGATTCACTGTGATGTTGAGTCCTTCTAGCTTCTGTGTGATGCTCAGTACACTATAAGGTGCTGCGCCTAACTTAACCCGTTTTTCTAATTTCGTTCTATCGAGAGGGAAATATTCATATTAATTGTACATTTAATTACATTTGTTCTTTAAGCAAATGCTCAAAAGAGAAATTTAATAATTGTTAAGATATGAATGAAAAAAATCCAGCAAAAGGTCTCTCAAATAAAAATAGGAAACAAAATAGATGTCGATATGTTACCCATTCTGTTATCTTCAGGACAGAAAGGAAATAATGGGAAATGTAAAAAACGAACTAAGCACACCCTATACTCAAAATGCGACAAAACACCAACAAGAGGAAACACCCCATCACCACCAAGGTACAAATACCATTTATGTGCTTAATAAACTTTAATTACTTTTGAAAATCTTCATTGGATCCATACATTTTAAATTATCCCATATAACTAATGATAAATTTTACACTGACTTGTCAGACATTATAACCACTCACGTGGGGATGTGAATAAATCCATTTCAGGGGTGGCTTTGAATCAGTTATCCAAGGCTTCATCGGATCGATAGTCAATTGAGCGATATGTCAATCGGCAAATAAGACCTCGTTCAAATGATTGCAAGAATGTACGTTTCTAACCTTCCTCAAGTATGAACACCTGCATTCCTACATTTAATTGGATATATATATATATATATATATATATATATATATATATATATATATATATATATATATATATATATTATACCAGCATCTTTTTTTTGTTTGTATTATATTGTATTGTAATTATGTATTTATCAGAGATAAATTCGGATAAGAGAAAGTACATGGTTAACAAATGCTTTCAGCACTTCAATTCAGCACTCTAAACACTACTAGACCCCACTCTGTTATTAAACGTTTTGTTATTAATTTCATCCATAGATTTATTATTCCATTGTATTGACTGGTATAACTCATCGACATGAGCTCTATTTGTTTTTTAATCAATTCTTATAAAACATGTACCACTACAACCCATGGAGGGTCTGGGGCTCAGGCGATTTTGGTAATATTGTAGAGGGTATTAAGTTGGAATATATCGGAAAGTTTAAGTGCTTAGAGTCTATGATAACTAAAAAAAAAAGGCGTTTAAATGCAGGAAATGCTTTTTGTTATTCCACCTCGTCATTAATATTGTCTGTCTTTTATACCAAAATTCAAAATAAGAATTTATAAAAGTATCATTCAGCCAACTTTAAAGGACTTGAAGCATGACCTATAACATTAAAGGACGAACAGCTTAAGGTATTTGAAACCAAGGTATTGCGTAGAATATTCGGCATGCAAAAAGATGAATCTTAGGAAATTACACACCTAGATGTTGTCAATTATCCATTTCTCAATTTGGAATGAACATAAATGTAAAAATATATTCAATTTCTAAACAGATTGAAATTCTCAACAAATCAATCTGCCTAAACAAGCGTTTGCACTATTTTATCAACAGCTGTAGGTCTGTATTAAAACTGGCTGTGAGATTCAAAATGGCAATGATACAAAACAAGGGTTTATCCCCTTCCCTTTCAGGCTCAGATCTTTTGTGGAGGGTGAAATGAAAAACCTTTGAGAGAGTTCTATAGCAGCTTTAGGGTTCAAACAGTATACTTTGTTACATTAATGAAATCCGATTGCGTCCGCGTTCATTTTTATGAATATAATAAAGTCCGCCTAATAAATTAAAACTCTACTAATTGGCTTTATTAATAACGAAAATACCTATATATAATTAAAATGATATAAGATACAATAGTTTTAATGAATGAAAGCCTAATTGTTAGAATGAAAAAAAATTAAGCAGTATCAGGTATCATTAAATAGATAAAATTTGCTTTTAAACAATTAGGCTTATGCTGAAGTACGTTACAACCAATTTTTTAAGTAATGTTTATGATTCATATAAACTAGTCACTGTTCATAATTATTATAATAATTTGCTATATAATATAAGCTCTTCATTCAATGTTATTTTAAAACAAATTACGAAAAAAGTACTTTTGAGGATAAGCTAAAACCTAGCCTACTAATTCATTTTCGATAATGGACTTCAAGTTTTGAAAACGGATTTGTTGCCGATTTAATAGCTCAATTTAATAACTCAACCTAACGATGAGCCTTCGTTCAAATACATAACATTATTTAATGAAAAAGGCTTTTTATGTTTATTTGACTATCTATTATAGACTTAACAATTTATTAATAATTAATCTAGATATAGATTAAATAATTTATCTCTCACTATTGGATTTGACCGCGAAACTTTCAGCGCATTAACTTAGCGTTCCACATACCCGACTCTTTTATTTTATTTAACGATTTGTTACTAATTTCAATCTTGCATTTCATGGTTTTGACTTACCTTCATATGGCCTATATACATGGATCATATTTGTTTTTGGTAAATATTCCGCAGATTGTTGCTTCAAGTTGAGTTACAACAAGTTTTAACTCATTTTTTTCCAATTCAAGTTTCATTTGTTTCCCTTTTAATATTTTCCAAAAATACAATTTATATTGAGCTTTTAGCATGGAAAAGAGAATTTTACTATGGGAAACGTGTTTAGTTCGAAGTGTTAGTTGAAACTTTTATTTCTTCATGAAATTATTACCGATATTTACTCATTACCTGTAATTACATTCTCTTTTCCATGCTAAAGCACACGTTTAATCAACGGAAAATATTAAAATTGATACGAATAAACAGTTAAAATTTGTTGTAACTTAACCCGAAGCGACGTCATGCGAAACAGTTAATTAAAAAACAACTTTATTCTACACAATTTATTTTATATTAATATTCACGATTTATTATTTTAATTTTTTTATACTTATAATTAGGAGTTTAATATTCTCTTCCTTATATATTGGTTTGAGCCTGATAAAATAAAAACCCTTTAAAGTTAATCGAACGATGTTATTTTTAGCGACGTCCTTCGACAGGAACGTAACTGAACGTTTAAATTAGAGATCTCCGCCCACAGTTTTCCTGTGCGGATGTAAACTGCGCTGGTGGAAAACTTTCCTTTTAGAACCATTTACAAACTGTTTCCTGGGACAGTTTGTAAATAGTTTGTGGAATCATTGTTGTAACTGAGTTCGCAGGAAGTGTAACTAAAATACAGCACTTGATTAATCACGAGGAATGCGGTTTGTGTGCATTATTATTTTTATAAACGTGTGAAAAATACTATTTAAAAATTATATATAATAGGATGCCATAGTGGTTAACATTTCGTCACTAATTGGACATAATTATGAGAACAATTTAGTCTCGTAATGCTGCCAAAAGATTGTTTAACAAATATACGACTGGAACACGAGATCTGAAAGAAAAAAAAATATGTTTATACATTTTTATATAATATATAAGATGCACTGCTTGAAAATACTTCGATTATCTATTATTAGCCGTTGCTCTTTTTTGGAGATAGATTATTGTCTGAAATTATAAAATAATAGCCCCTATTTAGACAAAACGTTCTGAAAAATCGTGAATTTAAAATATTATCATAATCGATATTGAACAATAATAGTTGACCTTGTGTATATGTGTATATATATATATATATATATATATATATATATTTTATTTTTTCCCTTCACGCAGTACCCCTACGCGAAGGACGTTTATTGTTCTGCATGTTCCGTACATTTATAGTACATTACATACAATTGTACTTACATGTTGTTTACTTTTTTTTTTTTTTTTTTTTTTTTTTATTATTATTTATATACAAAGCTAAAGGCTAAATTGAAAATACATCATTAAAAAAACAATACTTAAACATAAAAATATTGTTCATAGTACATATTAAGCCATTTGAACAAATAAAAAAAGAATTAGGAAAAGCACAAAATTACAACAAAGTAATTGAAAACAAAACTAAAATTCTTGTTCACCTATAATATTGATTTTGTGTAGTGATGATTAACCACACTGCTCTAGTATATATATATATATATATATATATGAGGAAGAAAATGGTCCGGATGGAGGTAAAAGAAAATTTTTCTTAACTAGGGAGAACTGTTTATGGGAAAGCCAACGTTTCGACCCACATTGCAGGTCTTCTTCAGGGAGTCAAATTTCACATAAAGCTTAAAATTTGACTGAACTTTTTAAAGCTTGACTCCATCACAAGCCCTGAAGAAGATCTGTAATGTGGGTCGAAACGTTGGCTTTCCAATAAACAGTTCTACCTACTTAAGAGAATATTTTACCCCCACCCGGACCATTTTCTTCCTCTTATCATTATATATATATATATATATATATATATATATATATATATATATATATATAATAAAAAAAATTTTCATTTGTATTTTTATTTATGTAGAAATATATTTTGCTTTATTAATTTTATATGCATGTTATCAAGATATAGTACTTGTTATTATTTTCAATTGAAAACTATAGAATAATTACCTAATTATGCTAGCATTAATTAGAAGACTACTTATAATAAATATATAAATATATTTATTCTAAACTCCGATTGAAACTACCAAGCCATTCCTTAATTCACTGCTGAAATCACCGATAGTCATCTACTATTCAGTTTCACTATTGTATTCATGTTTTTGATATGTTTTTAAGATTTATTACTGCATAACTAAGCATTAGTTGGATTGCAGTCAACGACATGCCAAATAAAATTATTAATATTAAGTTAAGTAAAGCGAGTTTATAAATACAATTCTACTACTAATTATTCCTAAAACTACTGTTGTTTTCCTTTTTATGTAATTAACATGAAAATATTTACTTTTACTAAAGCAGTTTTTGTTACCTTTTAATCACCTGTTCTTTTATTTTTGGTATTAGGTCAAAAGGTTTGGACACACTTTTATGTGCATGTTATTGCCGAAATTGATTACAAGTTAAACAACAATAATAAAATAAATATTTAGCGTGAAATATTTGTATATTTAATAAAATTAAATAATTTCTCTATTACAGTCTCCTGTACTGTGTTTTAAGAGATACGAGTTATGCTTTTATCGTGTTCTTAGAAATATTTCAAATTTAAAATATTTTAATAAACCCTAAATTGGTTTAGACTTCATTACGACATTATTGTGTATTAAAGCTTTCAATCTCTTTGAAAAAAAAAATTGTACTTCTCACTCAGTCATTAATGCTTTTATAAATATTGTTCATTATCTTGAAGTTGAATTTTTATATTTTAATTTCTATTAAATATTTTTCTAATTACAACTTTTTTCTCTCTGTTTCAGGTAAGGAACTCATATTAATAAGGTAAGGTAAGCTATAAACGAAAAACAGGAATTTCATTTTGAAATTTTATCATTTGGCATAAACGTGTTTATATCTTATACACCAAATCAAGAAATTTTTTTTTCTTATTCAAGACTAAGGCAAAAATATAGAAAATTAAATAATATTATTTTTATTTAAAAATTATAAAGTAATTTGTGTACTTATATTTTTGTTTCGTTGTAACAAATTAATGTTTTATAATATATATTTCATAATTTACTCTAGATAAAAAAAAATTATTATTTTTCGTTATTAAATTTAATGTGTTTTTGTACACATTAAATATGTTAATATCAACGTTTTAAATGTTTACTTATCACTTAGAGATAGCGTGTATATGTTTCTCATGGTATTATTAGCAGCACGCTTCTTTTAATTTGAGATTTAAACAAAGACTCTGGTAAAATATGAGATCCCTTTTAATTTTAATAATTACTCTTAAAAAGTACATCTCTTGTTACAGCGAAATTATAGAAAGTATCTTAATGTAGCAGTGCGGGTGCCTCCATTGATCCACTATCCTCAATGGCTCTTCAGGCTCCCCGCCAAAAGGGAAATTTTCCCCACTAACATTACCATTTTATTTTTTCCTTTTTACCACTCATTATTTCTACTCCTTTGTTTTCATTAAGGGTCTAGTGGTTTTTTGTTGTTTTTTTTGTCTGTATTTTACTTTTCTAACTGGAAATTATATTTATTAATTTAATTATGAAGGTTAAAGACAATTCTAATTTTTGTGATTTATGTTGATCACTACTTAATATTAAATATGAATAAACATAAACACGACTGATTATAGAGATTAAACCAGAAATTACAAACACGCACATAAAATATCTAGAAACAAAACAAAAACTATAATCAATAAAACTGATATTAAAAAAAGAAAAACACTTAAACGTTTTAGCGACTATAGAAAATTGTCATCACAAATTATAAAATGCTTTTCTCATATCAAATACTCTCCACTAGAAGAAATAAGCTTTCGTACGAAACAGAATTTATTAATAGTAATAACAAAATTGCTAAAACAAAATTTAGTATGCCACAATGTTCAATTTTATTACTGACGCATATATAGTACAGCCTATAGTAACTATTAAATGTTAATACAACACTGTTAATTGTTATTATATGTTTATTTATTTAGTAAACAATATATATTCTAATACATACTTTACACAGGATTATTCTAGTCGATAATATAGTGAAAGTGTCTTGATTAAACGATTCACTTGGGTAGATGGTCCTAATGGAAGAATTTACTTTATACCGAAACCTTCTGATCAATTAATATATTGTAATACACGAACGTAAAAACTGATAACACAAGTAAAGTTATTACTATTGTATAGCATAATTAACGCTCTCAAAACCTATAACTGACAAATATTACACTTAATAAAAAATGTAATATGGGTTAACAGAATGTGGCAAAAATATAAATTATCTATTATGAACTCCTGTTAATAATTTTACAGTACATAAAATACAGTTTCTAAATAACAGACGAAATTAATTAAAGCTGAAAATAATATAATTGTAATATACTCGTGGATGACAGAATGTTAATGAATGATGGTTTAAGTATTAATAAGATGTAATTACGATCCAAGTTTGCAGTACCGTATAATTAAATGTGAAATTTAGTTAAGTGAATGTATGTTATTTCTGAAAGGTAATCAAAGAAGAATGGGAGAGTAGCCCAAAACTATAATAGAACGAATGGAGAAATATTTGTGACATGATATCTTGTCAAACTTATAACATCATTGTCTTTCTTTTTGATTTGCAGTTGTATTTAGTTATTCCTATATTTTTTTTTAATTACAAGGCTCTGTATAATTGCAATAGTATATATGTATATATAATGGTTAATACACAACGAATTATTAAGGGTTGTTGTTATAATGAAAAACCTCACTAAATGAAAAACCTTATTAAATTATCAAAATTCAATTGAAAACTAACTTTATTAAAAATCAAATTATTGCTCTTTTGAATCGCATGCCCTTCCTTACAGTTTTGGGTGAATGTACAAAAAATTGTGAACTATAATTTCGCTGTATTATTCCGGTGAACGTTTTTATTATAGAAGAGTCAAGTAATTTGACAGAAAAATATTACATTTAATGAAAAATGTACTTAAATATTTAATGATGTATTAGAAAACGGATTAATACAACACATATGCCACAATAATAGAAAAAATGGATTGTATATACCTTGCAATGATTTAACAGTTTTAGTCCTGAAGAAGATCTGCAGCGTCGGCCGAAACGTCGGTTCAAATTAATGGTTTTACTTTTTAAGGAATTACTGTTTGGCCTCCACCCTGACAATTTTCTTCTCCCCATATTTATACTAGGTTTTTCCCCTCTGAAGTTAGTTATAAAAAAATAATATTTATCCAAAAACAAAGATATTTATTCTGATACAGAGTAATTATATACAGATTAATTGTTATATAAGTCATATAAATAATACTAAAAAGGAAAATGTTGGTTAGTGTATCTTTGAAATGCGGTTCAAAACCTTGCGACTCAGTGGGCTAGTGGGCGACCATCTTTAATAGGATGTTAAATATACATGTGTGGGGTCTCCATTGCGTTACCTCGGCAAAATCAATAATATTCCATGCAGTATTTTTTACATATACTTTCTAGGTAGGCTAGCTATGTGCACACACATATGTGTGTATCTAAATATATACATACACTATATTTATAAAGATTAGATGTGTAAATCAGCTGGATTCCAAATATATTAAAAAAACCCATACTCTTTTCTTAAAAGATGACCAAAATTAATATTTAAACAGAATATTTATAACTGCACTTAGCTTAATTCACCCTTTATGTTTGGATACTAACGGTACTAAAGGTTCTACAACGACCTGGTGCTTTTTAATCTGAAACACTTAAACATATTACATGAGCTTCTTTATACGTTAATAACATCAATTTACATAGTAACTTGGATACTTATTATGAAAGGTTAATATTAGCCTGAATATTAATAAAAGTTAATACCTCTTTGTACAACCTGTGTATTTACTAAACTACGCATGCGCATAGGCAGTCGTTTACTGATTTCACCCGCATCTATATCTAGTAGATAAATTTTCGTTGCATTTGTTTCTTATATACAGTTTCAAGTTTTTTTTTTTTAATCAAAACACATGATGGGTTGCACAAGCTCAATATAAAATATATAATTTAATTGAAATAATTATTAGTATATGGTTATGTTAATTAGGCCTTGTATTTATATTTGCATAGACATCATTATTATTTTTCATTACTATCATCGTTAAGTTCAACAATACTTAGGTAATTTGTACTTTTAATCACATCTTAAAACATGACATTTAAATATTAAAAATTAAATCTTTTAGGGGAAACGAAAATTTCAACCAGTTATTGATGTTTTAAGATATTATTAGTATCCATTGCCAAACTATACGACTTTTTAGATTAATATAATTATTCTTATCAAAGGAATTTTACTAAAGTTGGTTAAAAGAAATTATATAATGCATGCTCAGACCGCCAAGTATCACCAGTTTCGAGCATGTTGCTGACGCGAACGAACAAGTTTACGCCCTAAGAAAATAAGCTAAATGCGGGTAAGAAGTTTATCAATTCAAAAGCGAAATCCAGAAAATTGTATCCGAATTAATTACACAACAGAACATTCACAAAATAGATATGTATGGATCATATCCTTTTGGAACTCCCGTCTACTTTGTTTTATTAAATTTAATTATCGATAACAATTAAAAGAATTTTGAAAACAGTACGATACTTGAGAATGTGGAATATACCGCTGAGTACTGCGGGTACTGTATTGTCTGCGCCGTGCTATCTCTATGCTCCACCATGCCATGAGGGCATTTATAATAATTATCATGTTATGTATTATTGTATAATTTCTTAATAGATTAATTTATTGATATTTACAAATATAATAATATTACAACAAGTAAATCTGCTAGTATAAACGATATGGCATGAATAAAAAAAACACTTATGGAGGAACTACCCACCGGTAGCACTCCAATAAAGTTCTATAGTAGAAGGTCTCGAGGCCATCTTCTTTTCAGACGTCTCGGAGGGTTATCAGGAATAGTATGGGAAGCACGTTGAGAGACTAGCGGATTCAAGTGTGTATGGAGCTTGTCATGGAAGTATAGGTATCTAGTTTGGGCCAAATCAGCAACATATGGGATATTAAGATCATGATGGATGAATTTGTTTGTGACATAATAAGGTGCATTGAAGATTTTATGAAGGATTTTGGATTGTAAGGATTGGATGCGAGATGAATTGGGTGGTTTAGTAGAGCCCCAATGATATTATATTTAGCGACCATAATAGTAAATACATAAAACTTTTTCTATTAATAACATTATATATATTCGCTGTATTTATTATTCTTTAATGCGTAAAATAGGAGTTTATTAAGGTGTTAATTGGTTTTTATAATTACATTTAATGGTAGACTCATTTAAAGAGTTGTGGGGCAATTGATCAGTAAATATACTCAAAAAAATTTGTAACTTTTCTGTAAAATACATTTTATTATATTCAGCGAGTAAGGAAATCGATATTAAAATTATTGAAAAAAATCACTTGAGCCTACTTCAAAACTACTTGTCCTACAGTATTAATCCCCTTTTTTCTCCACTATTCTGCTTGAAACCTTAAAAAGGTACTAGAAAAATATCAAGGAAAAATGTAAACTAACAATTTTTTGAAAAATAACCTTGTATAAATGTTCCATTTTCGGGATTACTTATTTAGTTATTTCCGTTGTAAATCATTTATCATTTTAAAATTGTAAAACACTTTGTTCTATACTAAAATTTAAAACAATAGTACCCATACCTTTTGAATGAAGACATTTTGATTCCATCGATTGATAGTGTTTAAATAAAAAATGACAAGTGTCATTCAACATTCTCAATAGCTAAGTGAAGCAAACATCTCCTTGTGCTGCCCTGGGCTATTTTAAAGTTTTAAAAAATCTAGCGAATTTTAATTCATAATATTTCACGATATGTTTATATAATAATTATAATGGGTATTACGGTGAAAATTGTAAGGAAATTCTTGATTTTCACCTCATTCCACACTATTATTTTCCCAATTTCTATGTTATTAACGCATAAATATACTCTTAATAAGTCCTTAAACAAATAGAACAGTTTCAGTTTTATTAAATATTTTCGTTTTTATATCGTTCTTCAATCTAATTAGGAAAGGTTTTCCTATTAAATATGAATTGAAAAAATAATAAATTAACATTTTCTTGTTCATTACAAAATTCTCAAAATTATTTCTGTTAATTAACGAAGCCGGATTATTCTTTTCTTTCGATTCGGTTTTACGGCTTGTTACTTAGTGTATAATTCAATATGTTTTGTAATATATAATGTAACATGCACTGTAGATTCCATACAATTTGAGTTAATAAATAAAAAAGTACGTAAAAAGGGAAATAAATATAAACAAATTAGAAATAAAATAAGAATGAATATAAACAATAACAAAATTTTTTTTCATATTTATCACAACTTTTCAATGTAATATTAATTATTTAAACATTTTAAAAAAATTTATTTACTTTTCAATTAAAAAAATTTAATTGAAATAATTCAACATGAGGGAAAGTGTGGGGGAAAAGGGGAAAGGGAATTTGGCAGGCCTGGCGGTGGATGCTGGGGATAGCGGCCAGTTAGTGCTCTAGCAGTGCCTCAGTGCCTTCAGTCAGTAGGTCTGGTCTGTCTTCTCTGTCTGCCTCTGTCTTTATTTATTTCCTTTAATAATACACTTTATTTATTTTATTTTTTTTTTTTTTTTTGGTACTCGCTAATGCTGAAAATGAAGCTTTTTAATTGATGCTAACCTTACCCTCAATACCTCTTTGTACAACCTGTGTATTTACTAAATCTACGCATGCGCACAGGTAGTCGTTTACTAATTTCACCTCCATTTATATGTATTAGATAAATTTTCGTTTCATTTGTTACTATTCGTAATTGATCTGTGTAGATTCCTTATCTTCATCTGTTACTATTGGTGGTAATTTTTTTTTAATTTGTTTATATTGTTCACAGCCCTGTATATATACTTCAAAAGTCCCATGATGTGAAGGTTATAGCAGAAAGGGATTGTTTTTAAATTTAATTGAATTATTAGTTAGACTGTAATCAGTCGATAAAAACTTTATTATTAACATGATATAGTGTGGAAGTGCTTGATATTTAAAAATATTCCAACTATTGATGCGATCCTTGGCTATATTCCATGATAACCTCGAATATTTCCATCCCTCCCACCTAGTGCACTGATATTAAATTGGAATGTTAGTTTTGGCATCCGAATAGAGATTTTATATATATTTTTTTATACATATATATATATATATATATATATATGTATATAATTAAAAATATTTATCATCCTTCCAAATTTACGTTCAATTAACGTTATCAAATAGGAGTATTTCATCTACCTTCATCGATCCTGTTTCATTTTTTCTTTTCCTCTCGTAATCAAACCGACCTTAGTGTATCTTAATCGAAAACTCATTTTCCGGAAGCTAATGGTTTTCTGCTGGATGAGATCGTTCTGGGGGGCGCTTTATGTTTACTAAAACTTGGCCAGAATTGCCTCCTGAAAGATTAAGTTGGCGAAGTAGGGAAGGTAGATAGAGTGAGACAGAGAGAGAGGGTGCGAGAGAGTGAGAGTAAGGGAGAGAGAGAGAGAGAGTGAGAGAGAGAGTGAGATAAGGGAGGTCGCCTAAACCTCCGATCAATAGAACAAGCTCCTTTCACACCATCTCTTTCCTTTTACCACCAAGGTCAGCTTTAATATATATGTATATATAAGGGATATATAAATATATTATATACCCAGGATAAGTGTAAATGTATTGAAAAAAAATAATATATACACAAATATTCTCAGCCAATTCACATTTCAATGAATAAATCACTTCGAATTGCGCCGAAATTCATTTTGAATTATTTTTGAACATTTCTATCTATGGAGATAATTTTGAGTTGAATAATGCGATAAAAAAAATAATGATACATTTTAAATTAAGAATATTAGCCTACTCGGAATTCATATTGATTATCCTTCAATTGGGAAAAAATATTTATGAATTTTGATCTTTACGTTGTTTAGAAAAAGTATGTGTAGATAAAAATCATTTCACGCCTATGCCTGTTTTTAGTTTATCGAATGTATTGATTTTCATATATAATGTTTAACTCCGACAGGTTCTGATAAATTATTTGAACCGATTAAGAATTTATGAACAACACGTACTTGTTTCATTTTTTCACAATTTAGGAAGCTTTGCAATCGCGAAGATTTTTTGTTTTTTGATTTTTTTAATCTCCTAATTCCTTTTATCCTAAAAAAACTAATTGTCAATTGATTAAAATATAAACGATTATTACATTAAGTAAGTGGCGGAAATAATTTTGAACATAAAGATAGTATAATGCATTATAGAATTGTTAATTAATCCTTTCAGAGTAATCTTCCTTATAATAAACTGTAATAAAATTATATAATAAGAACCTGCGAATAATTAGTTTTTTCTTTCGATTTCTCATGAACGAAAAATTAATATCTTAAAAGCATTCTAAATAAATTCAGAGTAGAACTCCAGATACGAACCTGAAGTTATCAAATCGTGAAAAGCAGAACTCCGTCACTAAGGCAGCATTTTAAATTATTTTCATATTAAAAAAAATGGGAAATATTTTCTCACAGGGGTGAGAGAGAAAACTAGAGATTAAAGCTTTAATGTAGCACCTGCTTATTTCAAAGGTTTTGAGTCTCCTACTCAGTTTAGAGTCGGAAGTATTTATCTTGGAGGAGAAATATCCTTTTATGGATATTATCCAAAATTAATCGGGCATGTTTACCAAAAATCCACCCTTATAATTTAATAAAAATTCCCGAACATTTATTTATCCATAATGAATAACCGTGGCTTGTTAATTGACGTTTTAAAGATTTGTGAGAGCGAGATGACCGGCTGTTGAAAATAAAATATTTATTCTAGCAAGACCTAAAGCTTAATAACCAGCGGGCGTTGATGACCTAGATGCTTTACGCCCTCTAAGCACCAGGAAACAAACAACAAATATTTATTATATTGTCTGGGGTGAATCGACGAGACTGTTGGGTCGACCTACTCGGTTCCTACAAAGTTGGTTTATTTAATTGCGCGAAAAACCTGACGGTTGAGCTTGTACTTAGCCAAATCATCTGCTTGCTCAATCGTTGGCTAGGAAACAATATAGCCCCTACGAAATACTGAACCCTTCATGTATTGTACCGATACAATTTTTTGTTTTAATTTATAATTCAACTTCTATACACATTGTATGTAATGTAAGTGAAGTTGTATCTTTAAGGAAGCGGAGCAGCTCAGTAGGTAGAGCTAGAGATACGAGATTCAAATCTGGCCGTGGCAATTTTTAATTTCTGAGTATAAGAAACTTGACTTAGTTAGTTGGGAATGTCCCAAATAAATACATACAAATAAATGAATAAATGCACTGGATGTAACTAGAACAATTTCTTGGTTCTTAGCAAGCAGAATAATTATTTTATTTACCTTTTCACAGTTGAATAGTTGTTCATTGGAAGACATGGTTTTCTCATAAGTAGTTGTTGATTTGCCTATTATCGTCAGTTGTTTATCTTTTACGATCAATGTAGAATAATAGTTAAAAAAAGGTTATTAATGGAGGGAATGGGGTTACTTAGTGTTTTGAGTTCTCAGTTCCTATGCTATAAGTCCCAGATTCAAATCCGGCTGTATCAGACAATTTATTCAATCTGTTAAGAATTGAAAGATCTTTATACCCTCCTGGGTTCACCCAGCCTCTATATAGTGAGTACCCTTAATAGGGATAAAACCTGACTGTTGAGCGTGATCTAGGCTAATCACCTGCACAACCATTGTTCCAAAAACAGTACAGTCTCTGCCACGAATTGAACACAAGACCCTTCAAGTGTTGTAATGGAACCTTTAACATTTATAAATAACATTATATTTTTAATATCCTATTATTTAATTATGGATATTAAAAATAAACTTACCTCCTTCATGTTGGACGTGACATTGCTTTGTTTGTCGCAGGGTTATTGGGAACAGAAATAACTTGCCTTGATGTCAGTGCCAGGTACCATTTAACTCCGATCGACATTCACATAATTAGGGTTCATTATTTAGATATTCCTCTCCGGTACTTATAAGATGTTAACGTAAATTGTAGGTTAACATTAATTCGTAGTTAATAAATGAGTAACTGTTTATAACAAAATAATGTTTAGACTCACACAGCAGTTTTTCTTCGGAGCTTGATTGTCGCAAGTATGGGAGTGGGAGGAAATAAAAATAATTATTTTTGTTTTAAATTTCAAAATGAATCTTTAATAAAGATTTATTACTGGTTCAATAGTTTCTGTTATTTCGTTGTCTGAAAAACATTTTTGTATTACTTCTAGAGGTTAAATTGTATACCCTTTGTTATGACTTTTCAGTTTGATAAAAACAAACTACCATATAATTGAACTAACCGTGTCTTCAACAATCAAAGATTAGTTATATGGTTCATGGCTACCGAATCCTCACTATAAATAAATGGTTATGCAGTAAAATATATTTAAAGACCCAAAATAATTGGAATTGTTAATGAAAAAAAGAGTATTCATATTGTTATAATCGACTCTACTTAATATAATTACTTTTACCACTTTAACAACCAAACGATTTTTTATTAAAATTGTTATATAATGTACAATTAGATGGTCTTTAAAATCAAATAGGTCTCACCTTCATAATAATAGTGTGATAGTACTTAAAAGCTTAAAAACAACAACAAAGTAAATGGTTTGTTTTTATTATTAACTAAAGCTATAAATGAAATTTCTATAATCCTAAAACTTTTATTAAAGACAAATTAGAATAACTGTTGAACATGAAAAACTTTATATTATTAAAGCATATTAATAACCATTTAGGAAAAAATTGTCACGCTCTTAGACTGACATAGATATCAGATATTCAATTTAAGAATAGTCAAATCTGCCTATTCCAGCCATCCATAATCCATACAAACAGGTGTTTATTTCAACTTATTAACGCAATGTCGGTCAGCGCTACTTACTTCCGGTAGCCTAACCGGACACATTTTAGTGGAGGATTCAGATCACATTATAATAGTGCGGTCCCTCATCCAGATACTTACCTCCTTTTCCCCATAGTATGGTTGTTCAGGGATAGGAAAGATCTCTGTTTCATCGCTAAAACCTAATTACATAGATAAATCTTCCTAAGATTAACACGAGATTAATTAACTTCACAAGACTATAAAGTGGAGCCTAATGTTTCATAAATCTAAGCTTAATACTAAGGGCTAAGAAGAGATTACACTAATAGGGCTTGGGCCATCTACTTCACCAATTTTATGGGAAGTACGTGTGATCCTCTTTGTATTCGGAGTTCTACTTTCAATTTAACCTCTATGAATGCCATAATATTGGCCATTTCTAAATTGAAATCTAAAATGACTGTTTTAGTTGTTGTATCAGAATGACCGAAACATGACATCTGCGTGGTGCTTTGTTGGTCGGTATGGAAAAAAAAGGACTATTTTAGTTAGTTTGTTGGCTTATTTCATCGACCCTTTAATTTTTTATGTTTTTTTAGATCAATTTATTGATATTTACAACTGTAATAATATTACATCAAGTAAATTTTCTGATATGAACAAATGACCTGAAAACAAAAAAAAATTGTGGAAAAACTACCCATCGGTAGCACTCCAATAAAGTTCTATAAAAGAAGGTCTCGAGACCATCTTCTTTTCAGACGCCTCGGAGGGTTATCAGGAATAGTATGGGAAGCAAGTTGAGAGACTAGCGGTTTCAAGTGTGTATGGAGCTTGTCATGGAAGTATAGGTATCTAGTTTGGGCCAAATCAACAACATATGGGATATTAAGATCATGATGGTTGAGTTTATTTGTGACATAAGGAGCATTAAGGATTTTACGAAGGATTTTGGATTGTAAGGATTGGATACGCGATGAAAACCTTTAATTTTTAAAAATAAAATTAATAATTTTATTACTCTCTTCGAGGAAAAGTCATCCTGTGGATATTTCCTAGGAAGGAGTGTGCAGTTTTGAAAATGTTAAAGCATTTAATTATCTTTGTAAAATTGTAACCGAAGATTAAAAACTGAAATGGGAATTAAAGACTAGAATCGAGATCGGTAATAGATGTTGGTCACTCAGAAACGTGTTCCAAAATGGTGGTATATCCCGAAATCTTAAAAGAAAAATATATAAGACGGTACTTCTAGTTGTCATGTATGATGGGGAGGCCTGGGTCCTAACCAAGCAACAAGACATGGGAGAGAAAGATCCTTAGAAGGATGGCCCTACCAAAGAAGGAAATCCTTTTCGTTCAAAAGTAAGGAAGAACTAAAGGAAAGATCGTAGTTGTATGATGATGATGATCAGACCACGTGCATACAATGGATAAAAAAGGCTCCCGAACCTGATCTTCTTGGGACGTCCAGATGGGGAAAGAGGGAGAGGCAGGCCTAGACTGCGATGGCTGGACGATGAGGAAGCGAGGATATAGGAAATATGTACAAGAGTGAAATCGTGTCTTCCTCATAGTTTTTGGCTTGAAACGGAATTGTAATATAAACATCAAGTTCTTTTCAAGCCAATCCCTTACTTAAATCCTTATTCCCTGCGAAAAAATACAATTCCGCTTCCCTAAGTAAAAGAAACTCCTTTTAGAGAAACTTAAACTTAAATGCTTATTCACAGGGGCTGTAGAAATAATATGGATTCTTTCTACGTAACAGCTATTCTAACTTAGTCTAAAATGATTTCCCTGAGCACTTTTATTTCAAGGAACTTGTATTACATTGATGTTTTCTTTTTGTCGTAGAACTGTGAAATTCATAAAGGAAAATTTTATTCTGACTGAAGCATGGATAAGTTGTATTTAGATTTATATGCAATGCTATTACAACCTCTGCTTTTCCTTAATCTGTATGAAGCAGCTTTAGAGTCGATTTTTTTTTTTTTAATACTTCACACAAAGCTTTGATGAATGATACAGCTGACCTGTAGTATCTTTCCCTTTTATTGAAGCAAGATAGCTTTGAAAAGAACAGACAATGTTGCTGTTAAGTTGGGATGGCACGGTGATGCGCTAGCAGCGGGATGAGCGGCGTGGGCCTGCTGGTGAAGACCTTCACCCCGCGGCGGAGGAAGAGGGACAAGAAGGAGGACGACGAGCCCATCACCCCGCCCCCAGCCTTCCTCCCGCCCTTCAGGATCAGGACAGGTACCCTTCTTCCTTCATGTCCTCTCTCACAGATATCATTATATTATTACAAATGTCCTCTGACTAGCTTAAAAAAAAAGTATTAAAATAGGAAGTCATGAGAACTGCAGACAGGAGTGAAAACTCTAAACTTTGGAATAACTGTCTTCTTTCTTAAAGTTCTGAAATAATTATAGTCTGACTTATTTAAACGAATAATGATGTACACCAAGCAACAATTATATACATTTTCAAGTACATTAGTTTAACAATAAAAAACATATTACGGGGTGAAAAACCTCCATAAAAAATATCAAACCAACTTAATTGAAATAATAATTAATATACAACTACATTATTTATATAAACTAAATTTGTGTTTATATGCATCCATTAGCTACTTAAAACTAGTCATTTAACAAGTAACCTCAAAGCAATAACCAAACCAAACTCTTTTAGGGAAAATGAAAAGTTTAACTAGTTATTGATGTTAAGTTACTAATAAGTTAATTTTAATATCGATTGCACAACTATTAAACGACCTTTTAGTTAAACATAAGTATTATTATACCAATGGAAATCTAACCTTTAAATCAGTTGTTTAAAACAAATGGTGTAACTCATGCGCATGCCGATTGGCGTCGCCAGTCTCGAGCATGTTGCTGCGCGAACCCAATAGTTTTTCCACGATCAAAAATCGTTAAACGCGGCTAAAGCAGTTTTAACTTTTTAAAAAAAAGTATATGTATTTTTTTATCTATTGTTCTTTTGATTATTTTTTAAATATTTTTATTTTGAAGAGAAAAGATTATGTCTTGGCCGGGATTCAAACCCAGGTCGCGCGTGTCTCTAGCGCGGTGCTCTAAAAACTGATCAACCAAGGCTCGTATCCAAGCCAGACAAATCCATTCTCTTCACCGATCCTATACCAGGTCTGCAAGTTTAAAATGTCGTTTATTTCTTAAAATATAATTTAATTTACAAAAAAAAGTATAATATATTTTATTCAAAGTACTGGCCCTCGCTTTCTACACATTTTGTCCATCTCTCGGGCAATTTATGGATACCATTCCAAAAGAATGCTTCATCTTTATTTGAAATCCATTCATCGAGCCATTTTCTTACATCCTCCAAATTGTTAAAGTGTTGCTCAGCCAATGAGTGTCCCATCGATGAGAATAGGTGATAATCATAAGGCGCCAGGTCAGGTGAATACGGCGGGTGAGGTAAGAGTTCCCAACCAAGCGAAGAAATCGTTTCCTTAGTCAATCTGGCTGAATGTGCAGGAGCGTTATCATGCTGAAGAATGACTTTGGCGTGCCTGTGAGCCCATTCTGGGCGTTTTTCGATCAATGCGTGACTCAAATTGATCATTTGTTGTCGGTAGCGGTCGGTATTGACTGTTTCGCCGGGTTTGAGAAGCTCGTAGTAGACTACTCCCTTCTGATCCCACCACACACACAGCATTGTCTTCTTCCCAAAACGATCCGGTCTTGCACTCGATGTGGATGGTTGTCCTGGCGTTACCCATGATTTTATTCGTTCGGGATTCTGAAAATAAATCCATTTTTCATCGCCAGTTACAACTTGATGCAAAAAACCCTTTCTTTCGTGGCGTAAAAGCAGCATTTCGCACACAATTTTTCGTTTTTCCATCTGTCGTTCGTCCAATTCATGTGGAACCCATTTTCCAACCTTTTGAATTTTTCCCATAGCTCTCAGGCGATCGGAAATGGCTTGTCTAGTGACATTCAACTGTTCTGCCATCATTTGTTGGGTTTGGGTATTGTCTTCGTCTAATAAAGATTGCAATTCGACGTCCTCAAACTTTTTTGGTCGATTTTCTCGTTTTTTATCAGTAACATCAAAATCACCACGTTTGAAACTTTGAAACCAACGTTCACATGTCTTGACGGTTGGAGCAAGATCGCCATAAGTCTCAACAAGAATTCGATGACATTCAGATGCCTTTTTCTTTTGATTGAATAAGAAAATCATGACATGCCGCAAATGCTCTTTATTTGGCTTAAAATTAGACATTTTTAACACCAAAGAAAGGTATGATACGTCCACGTAAACGACTTAAAAACAACTGACTTTTGTAAACAAATGACTAACAAACAAAATAGCGTTTAGAGATAAGCAAATCCTTCAATAGGCTAAGAGCGCATTCTATTGGAATTAAAACGACATTTTAAACTTGCAGACCTGGTATATATATATATATATATATATCCGTATATATCCGGGTTTGAATCCCGGCCATGACATAATCTTTTCAAAATTAAAGTAAATATATATATATATATATATATAGAGAGAGAGAGAGAGCGAGAGAGAGAGTAAGAGAGAGAGAGAGAGAAAGAGAGAGAGAGAGAGAGAGATCAGCGTATTACTTATATATATATATATATATATATATATATATATATATATATATCCGTATATATCCGGGTTTGAATCCCGGCCATGACATAATCTTTTCAAAATTAAAGTAAATATATATATATATATATATATATATATATATATATAGAGAGAGAGAGAGAGAGAGAGAGAGAGAGAGAGAGAGAGAGAGAGAGAGAGAGAGAGAGAGAGAGAGAGAGAGAGAGAGAGCAGCGTATTACTTAAGGAAGTTTTTAAATATATGATTAGCTTGTCTTTCTTTTTTTTCTTTCTAATCATATACATTTTTATAATCGACATGTCAAGGGTATATCTCATCTTCAAGACATAAAGATACTGGAAAAAACTTACTGAGGTTTTTTTTTATTACTATTATTTGAAATACATTTTGGTTATATATCAATGCTCAAAATCTTCTTTACAATACTTTAATGGCCCTGTATTGTCAAATATAACTAAATGAATTTATAGTTATTACACACATAAATATTAAATAAATTAAATCACGCAATATAGATGTTTATGTGTGTATATTGCAATCCTATAGAAGTTCTTGCGTCTGCGTCGTTCTCTTGGCGCCAATACATCATCCTTTCCGGTCACAAATTCTTTAGTAACTGGAGCATAGTTCGGAAATAGACACATTCTTTCCATGGGTGTTTTTATTTCAGGTTTGTCCATTTTATTTATTTATTTTTTTAATAAATAATTGAATTGTTATATATGCACTCTTCAAGTCTATTTCTAATCTAGACGACTATATTCCTTGAGTAATTTTTACTCTGCCTTGCTGTGGAGTAGAGAAATCTGTACGAGGTCCAGATTGAAGAGGGTTTAGGAGATTTTGTCACGAGAGGTGAAGGAAGAAGGAGTGAATGAGGGACGCTCGAAAGGGTTTGAAAGGTTAGAGGGGGTGAGCTATCGGGTCGGGGCAAGATGTTAAGCGAATTTATCCAGTACAAAGGGCTCTCTCTAGGGCCAAGAGAGGATTCAATTTAAACCAAGAACTATATAACAGGGTCTATATTTTATCAACACGTCCGTCTAACATATACGGTCTATTTTCATTATTAAGGGACTTTTAAATGAATTTAAGTTCACAAAAGGCTGTCAATTGAAGTCTTCACTTAACTCATAACTCAAAATTATATTTTATTTTTACTAATCATACCATTAGTATGTTAAGAAGTTTGTGGATGATTGTTCTCTGCTAGGAATAAGATGTGTCGCCAGTATTTAAGAGTTAGTTTTCTATAAAAGGTTGTAGAAATAGGGTATATTGTATCTACAGCCTCGGTGGAGAAGTGGTCGAATTTTCTTCAGATGAACTGTATTGCGCGAAGCGGAATCCTGTCATTCTTGTAGTTTTGGGCTTGAAATGTAATTTTAATATAAGCAATAACTCCATTTCAAGCCAATGTCTGACTTAGTACTTTATTCGCAAACGAAAATAACACGACCCCGCTTCCCTAAGTACAAGGAACTCTTTTTAGAGAAAATTCGACCTAAGCACTAATTCACCGGACTGTAGATATGTCATTGTTTATGAATATATACTGCCCCTTATAACTTCTAGCCCGGTCAATAAGTTTTTAGGTCGAATTTTTTTTTCAGAGAGATTTAACTGTCCTTAGGGAAGCGGAATAGTTTCATTCTTGTAATTTTTGGCTTGTAATGGAGTTGTAATATAGTTGTAATATAAGCAATAACTCCATTTCAAGCTAATGCTTGACTCAGCCATTCTCTAATAAATACAAAAATTCCGATTCCCTAGGTACAATTAACCCATAATGGACGAAATTCGACTTAACATTTATTCACCTAGGCTGTAGATATTAACTGCGATACAACAAAACTCAACCATAATCTATGTTTAGTAAAAGATCCATGGAAAAGAAAGATGTCCGGGTGGAGCTAAAAAAACACTAATGAAAATTTAAAAAATAATTAAGAAAATTAAACATATGGATCCGCATTACAGTTCTTCGTCAGGACGCTACGAGCAAAAAGTGTTCAGCCAATCAAATAAAGAAAGAGTTCAGGGATGAAGTCTTGCAATTTGGTTTGAAACGTTGGTTTTAATAAATAGTATATATATATATATATATATATATATATATATATATATATAGCATTTCCAAGTCTATTAGAACCTTTTCCAAGCCAACTGTGACCTTTTACAAATCAAATGATTCCCCTTCCAAGTCACAAGCAACCTTTTCCAATTCAAATGTAACCCTTTCCAAATGAGTTGAAACCCTTTGATTTGATCTCAAATTTTTATTTTCTTCCTGTTTCTAAAAACGGTCATTTCATGTGTGAGAACCCAATAAAAGGAACTCATTTTAGAGAAAATTATGCTTAAACACTTCTTCACCGGGCCTGTAGATATAACGTGCAATATACGTTTATTTTATTACAAAATATGTTTATGTTGTAATGAAACCATTAAGGATATTTTTCCTTTTAATTATATCATAACAAACTTGATATGACACTATAGGAGAACGATGGAAATAGTGAGGATTCATCTCATATGTTCTTCTATTTTAAAACATTCCTGAGATTAGTCACCGCCTTTGGGACTAGGTTACGTGGGCCAACCTTGCTTCGTCATCTTTGAGGTGACCAGCTCAACTATTATCTAATTTTAACTACAAATTATATTTCATTATTTTGCGTTATAATAACGCAGTTAAGTCATACTAAAACTGTTATGTAAGTCATTTTAATACATAATAATTTATTAAAATTTGACGGCTATGATGAGGATTATGAATCAGAATATTAATTTTGAAAATGGGCAAAGATTTGCGAAGGCCCCGAAACTTCACATATTATTTATTAAAAAAATTAATCTGGCTACTTCAACACCAAGACTATTAATCGTTTTATCGTTTTAGGCAATTAATATTCTAGGTGTTGGTAAATTAAAAAAAAAAATTTATTTGAAAAGAAAAGATTTGGCCAGGACCGGGACTCGAACCCGGGTCTCTCACCTCTCCGTGGTGACGCATTAACCATCTCGGTCACCGTGGCTCGTTTCTCGGTCAGTTATATCAATTCTTTTCACTGATCCTATATCTCCGATCAGTGAAAAGAATTGATATAACTGACCGAGAAACGAGCCAGGGTGGCCGAGATTGTTAAGGCGTTACCACGGAGAGGTGAGAGACCCGGGTTCGAGTCCCGGTCCTGGTCATATCTTTTCTTTTCAAATAAAATATTTAAAAAAATTATATCATATAACAATAAAATAAATTATAAAAAAAAAATATTTTAATTTTTGTTTGGGCATTTGTTTGAAAAAAAAAAAAAAAACCTGTACCGCTACAACCCGTGAAGGGACTGGGGTTCAGCACAAGGTATAGACTGTACTATTTCATGGACAACGGTTCTGCATGGAGCTGACGTCCTAGGTCACGCTCAACCACCACATTTTTCTCCCTTTATTTGGGAACCCTACTTTTCTAATATTTTATAGAGGCTCGGTGAGCCCCAAGGAGGTCCTATATTCTATATGATCCATCTTCAGCTGCAAACAGACTAAATAAAAGTACTGCCTTGCAGAGGGATTTGAACCAGGATTTTCATGGCAACTCAGTGCTCTACCACTCCACTCTCTTTTGTTTTTCAAATATTGTAAATAAAGATTCCATAATACCACTTAAATGTTTTTTTTTTAAATATCAATTTTATCGTATTATTTAAATGCCTACATTCATTAGATTATGATTAGACCCATCTTGGCTTATGGAGTAGAGCTTTGGGCTCCACTAAGCCATTGAATTTCTCTCGTATGAAATCCTTAAAATCAAAAATCCTTTGTGAAATCCTTAATGCTCCTTACTTTGTTCGTAACAAAGTAATCCATAATGACCTAAATGTAAATGCCCCATTTGTTGCTTATTTGGCCAGAATCCGATATCAATGATTTCATGACAAACTTTATTTCCACTCAAACTCACTAGTTTCAAACCTAGCGACCTCTTCAATTCCTGATAATCCTCCAAGGCATCTTAAAAGAAGATGGCCCCCCGACCTTCTAAATTGAACTTGTTATTTGAGTACTACCACTGGGTAGTTTCTCTATTTGTCTTTATCCATGTCACTATGCATCATTCCTGTCATTTAATACTTACTTACAATACAGTTGTAAATTTCAAGAAATAAATTAATAATAATAATTGAGATATCTATTATAAGTATATAATCTGGAACCTTTATTTCTTTTTACAGAATATTCATGTGTTCCAATCGTTTTAGGTGATCAATATTCTAGGTGTTGAAGTATCCTGAAATGGCAAGCAGTTTCTTGTCGTTTCAGTCTTGTATGAGGTTCCAAGATAAACGTTTGTTAAGATGTAGTCTTAAGAATCGGATCTCTTCTACTGGAGGACAGGAAGTCCATTGGTTTACAATGGATGGTAAAGATGATTTGACAGGATTTACTTTAATCTTCAAATTTTGACACCATTCTTCATGATCAGTGATATGGAATTGAAGAGTATGGGATGATATAACTGGATTAGTGTTTACTGATGATAGACATGTGTCATCAGCATATTTGGTAGGATAGTATTAGGATTGGTTGAGATGTCAGCTGTATAAACTGTGTAAGTATTGACCACACGCCAGCAGATTGAGAAACTAGGGATAAATGGACATTATTATGTTTTTCTTTGAATGGCCTACTTGCGAGATAGGATTGAGTAGTGAGAAAGTATGTAGGAGTGGGAATGCATGTAGTATGTAAAACCATTCCGGGTGCCAGACTCAGTCGAAAGCCTGTTTCATCTTGAGAAAGACCGCTGAACAACATAATTCACTATCCAATGCAGAGGAAACAATGTCCACCACACGATGATATTGCTGGATAGTGGAGAGGAATTTTCGGAATTCTAATGGGTCATCTGGTGTAATGTGTCACAATAATAAGGCACATTTTCAAAAATCCAGCACATTTCCCATGATTTAAATTGGTATACCATGATTTAATCCTTAATGATTTAAACCTGGACTGATACATTAGTTTTACAGAACACATCAATAGGAAAACAGATCAAGTCGATAATAAAATCACTTTTAAAAATATTACAATTCATTCTTATAATTTTTTCCTTTTTTTAAAACTGGATTTATTTGAATTTCATCTTCAAGAAAAAAAAAAAAAAATCGGCTTCCAGTCAACTCCTTTATTGTTTTATATGACAAAACGTTTCGACACTATGGTGTCATTTTCAATGAATAGAATGAACTATTGAATTGTACAAAACATCAAAATTTAAGGAATGCAGAAAAATAAATAATTGAAAATGACACCATAGTGTCGAAACGTTTTGTCATATAAAACAATAAAGGAGTTGACTGGAAGCCGATTTTTTTTTTTTTTTCTTGAAAATATTACAATATTTTATCACAAAATAAAAATAAACTCCCAACCCAAACTTATCCTTGACAAAAACGTCATCCGAGCTTAAATTACTCTATCTTCAGCCCTAATTAGTTCGACTTGTATAACTAACTAGCTACTAGAAAACTTTAAATAATTTTCAATCCAATATTTATATAGTTAATATTGATCATTTATTCATTTTATTAAATTTGTCTCTAGCTTTATGTTTATTATCCTCTTAATACTATCACCTAAATATTTGTAAATGTTTAAAACTCATCTATAACATGAAAATTGTTTGATTTCAATGATATGTCGCCCATATTTATATACGGATATGTTTATGCAATTTGTAAGTTTGTATTTACTGAGAATAAGTCAGTAAGTTGAAAAAAGTCCTTCTTAGTTATGTGTTTTTGTTATTCTGTGAAATTTGATTGTATATATGGCGTCCACAGTAGAAAAAAAAGTCCAATAAGAGAAGGTATAAAAAAATATTGAACTTGTAATGCATGATTCAATTGCGTAATTTATACCTTTCAATAATATTATAAAAGCCTGAGGTTCCAATCAGTCTGAAAGTACCCACATTAGTTTCAAACTGGGTGCTTTTACAGACATCCATATGTGTGTGTCAGTTCTATTGAAAAATAATTTCTTGTAAGGATAAGAGTATGATACAAACACCTCCTCCCTGATGCTGAATTTTTGTCAGTAGACCATAATAATCGTAAATTATGTCTGAAAAATTCTGGTCTAATCCTCAGAAGAATATCATTTCACACTGATTTGTCTAAATGTAAGCTGAATTTTTGTCAGTAGACCATAATAATCGTAAATTATGTCTGAAAAATTCTGGTCTAATCCTCAGAAGAATATCATTTCACACTGATTTGTCTAAATGTAAGCTGAATTTTTGTCAGTAGATCATAATAATCGTAAATTATGTCTGAAAAATTCTGGTCTAATCCTCAGAAGAATATCATTTCACACTGATTTGTCTAAATGTAAGCTGAATTTTCACTTAACTCTTGATAGTTTGCAACCTAAAAGTTGGCTTTTCAATTCTTTCCTGAGTTATTTGAGTAGCAACTCAGGGCATAATAATATAACTCTGTTAAACAAAAATATATGTTTAATTATTATCTACATTTAAAAACAGACTTTATTTTTGAGCTACTCTAATATCATAATTGAATTGATAATTGCAGAAAGGCGACTAGTTCAATTTAAGTTTTTAAAAGAGAGAAAAAAACTGATTATTACATAACTATATATAACTTCTAGTTATGTTTCTGAGTATTTTGTATTTATTGTACCATTACAATTGCTTATAACATGTGTTTAAAAGATTCTTATTTCCTATCAGAAAATGGTGGTGGTCTTTTTTGTTTGACATGGACATTTTTCCTTTCTACAGTTAACAAGATTTTCCAAAAGGAGTCCTTTTGGTAAATAAATGGTTAAAAGTGCTCACGCATTTCAAATTTAGGTTATATTTAATAAAACCTCTTTGTAACCATTTAGTTTATTAAACAGACTATAAAAAAAATATTGTACACTGGTTGGAAGAACATTTTGCAGTCATCAATGTTTTCATCAAGAGAGGCTGTGGTTATTGAACATGAATTGATTGGATTCCAAAACACCAATTTGTCTTCAGGTCATCTTCTTTATGTCATCCATTTTTTGGTTATTTATTGGCAGTACCTAATAAATCAACCAAGAATAATTCACAAACTAGCTACCAGGTTCCATTAAAGAAATTCTGTTTACTACAGAAAGGTATCTTTTCCTGAACTAGTTCCCAATCTGCAGTAAACAAAATATTGAAGAGTGTGTATCATGCAGACAAGTATACATTCTGTATTAAATGACACGTTCTGTTTCTAGTGAAAGTATTCATTAAAACAAATCTCAAAAGTTGGAATAGTTGCCTATCTGCAGTTAGTGGTTCAATTATTATGTTGTAATAAGAAAATCAGAAAAATTTTGCATCATATTTCGTTTTCTTTTATTATATGCAAATTAATTATATTTAATTGTGGACAGGTGATTTGCTACCAATTTAGAAGTTAATAAAAGCCAAGTAAGAAATTAAGATTTTTTTATTTAGGAAACAATGATGATATAAAAAAAACTCAACTTTATTCTTTCATCAGTAAAATCTCTAAAATGGTGATATTTTACAGAATCAAATTCAATAAAAAAGATAATTATTTTACTACTTCTTTCTTATGACTTATGGGCTATTATTATTTTGTCCAGACTATGAAATCCTTTTAAATATTGTCATTTTTTTTTGCTATGTTACAGATTTGAAGAAGGAGAAAAGTGATGAAGGGAAAAGAGCGGAGAGCGACACAGGCACTAAGCCAGAGCGACCATCCTCCCTGGGGCCGCCGAACCTCACCAGGCGACTCCTGTCCTATCACAATGACTTGTACGCCACTTCCCCAACTCTTTCCAATACTCATAGTATGTATACCTATATAATATATAATTTACATAGTGTTCATTTAAAATAATTAGTAACTATCAAAAATAAAATTATAGATAAACAACTATATATTTAAAGGAAATGAGACATTATAAAAAAAATGTAAATTTGTCAGTTGGGGTAACTTATGGGGCATATATTTTTATTTTTTGCAATTTCTGTTTTAAGCTTTAAAAAAGTGTCATTCTACCCTACATTTTTTTAAGGTTTTGAGTAAGTGAGCCACACAAATATACTTGTTTATTTGCCGGTCTGTAGGGACTATTCATACCCTATAATTTATAACCTAAACCCTGATAATTCAGATATTGATAACACCTATCCGTCTTATTCATATTAATGGAAATTGAAATATAGAAAACAGATTCCCTTAGCCATGTTCCTCTTCTTAGATAAATTTTTTCCCTACACTTTCGACAAAAACATATCCATTTCTGTCCTTGTCAAAATCCATTTGATGAACTTTTTGATCTTAGGAATTATTCAGAACTTCTGGAAGTATTTCGCAGCTTCTTCTTAAAGTGTTATTCAGTTGATTTCAAATAGGCAATAACAAAAGGACAGAATTCAATTTAATAAACAATACAGAAATTTAAATAAAGAAAAATAAAATTAACAAGATAAATACAATTCAGAAAAAAATCTAAGAACACACACAAAAATAACTCAAATGAAAGGAGTGATGAGATGAGGGTACACAAGATTAGGAGGAAGGTTTCATTATATTTAATAAAACCTCTTTGTGACCATTTAGTACTTGTGTACGTGTAATTTGATGTCTGAATTGTTGTCCTTAGGATGCCGCAGAAGGCTAAACGTCGACTGGTTGTTTTTTCTCTATTATTTTGGAGACTGAAGATTTTGTTTTTGGGATTTTTCCTATTGCAACCTATTTATAATTTATGCCACTTTTTCAGTTTTTTAAATCACTTTTATTGATATTCTTTATTAACTTTCTAAACTTGCAGATGGCGGAGGAGGCGGAGACGGTGGGAAGAACAGCCCCCCTCCCACAGACTGTACAGATTCACCGCTGACCCTCTCTGAGCTGCCAGAACCTCCGATTCCTCTGTCTGAGATAGGACCAATACCTCCGCCTCCCATGTTCAGTTCCCACCCGGCCGACCTCCCAGAGTTCAGCTACCAAGGTAAGTTTATACATTCCTTTATCAAACTTTTAAGTTTCAATATCTGAAGCTGATGATAGAATAGGAAATTACATGAAAAGGAAAGAAATTTATTAAAATCATTACTTAGGATAACGAACATTTTATATGCTATCGCTAATATTGTTATTATCAAATTAATATTAATTATTTCCTCTTCCAGGAGTGAGCTGCTTCCATTATTTCCTCTTCCATCCCATGGGTTGATATGATACTGATTTATTACTTATATTAGTTTTCCTTCTGTTAATTAGAACTCAACTTAAAACAACTAATTGTTGGTGTTTAAAAGTGTAATACCCTCGCGTTGATGACCCCTATGTTTCGCTTTATAAAATGTTTGTACATATTATTTGTCAGCAATGCACATACATGAAATCACTCTGACACACACACACACACTCAATCTGAAGGTCAGAAAAACTTAGATACAGTTTGAGCTATAATTGAGGCATTAGGCGATGTCCCATCAAAAACTGAAAGAACAACATGATAGTAGCTTTGTTATCATCAAGTACCTCCGATAAATTTGGTGCTAGTCCTATTTTATTTATTTTTGATAGGTAACAATTACATTCTTGAAAAATGTGTTTAATTGTTCGAATGGTGTTACGATGTTGGCATGAAGGAGGTGGTTCTTTTTTTATCAATATATGAATGAGTGAACCGAATGTGGCCTATTCTCAAGCAGCCCAGGACAACCTCAATAAACCAAAAAACTAGTTAATTGTGCTCAATAATATACTAATGAGGTGTTCAAGATCAAAAGTGGATAACACTAAATTTCAAAAATTTACTTTTTCACATTTTGTTTCTAGTTTTTTCAAGCAATGCTTTATACTCCCAAAACATCAAGTTCATAACCATACTAAAACCATGGGAAATAAGCAAAGTGTCCTGATAAGACGAAATTGCTTGACTAAACTAACAAAAAAAGTGAAAAAGTTCAATTTTGAAATATCCTGTCATTATTTTGGTAAAAACCTTGGGTTTTTTTTTTATCAACATCTATCCTTGAGTAACCTTATTCCTATAATTGATCATAAATCCATTGCTTATAATTTCCTCTAAACAAATTGTCAACTCTCTTACTCCTCCCCTCTTTGAAGAAAGTTACTTGATAAACTTTAAGGGGCAGTTTGTTCAGTTAAAAAGATGGCATCCAATTACCTTCAAAGATTTATACTCATGACAACCGAGCATTCTCGTGATTCATCATGGTATTAATTTCACGATGTGGCCTCTTGGCTTTCCACATTTTCTGCCCTGGATTTTTATTTCATGATAGTTTCTGAATTTAAAGTTACAGAAGAGGTTACAGGACAAAAACAGTCCCTTTATTCTCTATAACCTTTCTTTAAATGCCAGATCTATTATATCACCCATATTGTTTGTTTGTTTGTTCATTTAACGTCATCTTATGCTGCTATGGCTAATCGGACAATGCTACAGTGGGAGCCCTAAATTTTGCGTATCCAGGTTTTATTAGGATAGGGACTTTTAACGAGTACCTGACATCGTACAGGCTCGGGACCCTAGTTTAACGTCCCTTCTGAAGGACACCATAACCAAGGATTTTTTACTCTCTTTAAAAAATCCTAGGGCTACCTGCCGGACTAGGTACCCACGATCTTGGCTTTAGAAAAACACATAAACCTTTAAGCATGAAAAGATGTTTGCTATGTGTTCGTACTTTTATAATTTTCTATTAATGAATATTAACCAGAATTTAATGTAAGGAAGAAATAGTTGGGGGTGCAGTCAATAAAAACACCTTAATAAGTGTATACTTATTAATTGTGTGCCGATGTTTCAGCCTACGATGTAGGCCATCCTCAGGGCAAATATGCCAAGCGGCGGCGAGGACGATCAACTGCCAAATTGAAATACGTTAGAACTCTAACGTGATTTCAAGAGTTCTAACGTATTTCAATTTGGCAGTTGATCGTCCTCGCCACCGCTTGGTATATTTGCCCTGAAGATGGCCTACATTGTAGGCCGAAACGTCGGCACACAATAAATAAGTATATACTTATTAAGGTGTTTTTATTGACTGCACCCCCAACTATTTCTTCCTTACATTAGAAGTTACAGTCAACCAATTCTTCTCTAACATTAACCAGAATTGTATATAATTTTTAATCACCATTGTCCTGTTAATTTTAAAATATATATATTTAACTTTTTTTTAAAATTGAGGCATTCAGGATCAAAAGTGGATAACTCCGATATATCAAAAATGATTTGTTCACATATTTAGCTAGTTTAGTCATACAATTTTTACTAAGTGAAGTCCGAAACTTCAGGTTCAGAACTGTACTAGAGCCATGAAAAATAAGGAGGCTAAGTGCCATGCTGGACAAAATTGTTTGAATAAACTAGCAAAAAAATTGAAAAATGGAATTTTTGAAATTCCGGAGTTATCCACTTTTGATTTTGACACCTCAATTTGATTATATTATTTCAATATTAACTTGAATTTTAATATATATTTTTCTTCCAGACTGTGCAGACCCAGGCGACTATTCCGAAGAGGAGGGTTCTGACTGCGACACGGAATCGTTGAGATTGCCTGCACCCAATCCTACCATCGACACTTCCAGAGTTGAAGAAATCCCAGCCAAGGAGCCTAAATTCCACGCAATGCCTTTGAAATCAGCTCTCAAGAAACCACCCACACCAACTCAGGAATCTCCCCAGCCACAGTATAAGGCTGTACAACTTGTGTGAGTACTCTATACCATAATATATTAAATAATAAGTGTACACTATAAAGCAATTTAAAATTACTAAGTGAAGTCACTCTTTCCATTGCCACTTGACAAGCTATTTTAACTTTTTAACTTCTTCAATTTTACAATATTTAAGGATATTAATTGAGCTAAGAATGGAAGTTGTTTAGTCATTTAAAAAAGTAGATTGTAACAAACTTTTTCTTTAATCAAGCCTTATGGGACATGAGTCTCTTATTCTTATGTCTAGACATTCATTCTATATACGAGGGGTGATCAAAAAGTTCCAGGACTGTTGAGATTGCGCGGCAATGGAGTGTCATAGAGCAGTGCGGTTGGCAGCATTGTTTAGCGTGACTCTTCCTGAGCTCAGCTGTTTATTCAGTTTGTTGATAACCTTCTTCATTGCAAAGTTACTGCTGTTTTCGTAAAAAAAAGTTTTTTGTGTTCGGCGATTTTGTGAAATGAATGTAAAGGAAGAGCAACGCGTTTGCGTAAAGTTTTGTGTGAAGTTGGGTAAAATGTTTACTGAAACTTTTCAAATGTTGCAAGTGGCTTTCGGTGATGAATGTCTGAGTCGGTCAAGGTGTCATGAGTGGTACAAAAGGTTCAAGGAAGGCCGGACATCGTGTGAAGATGATTCTCGTTCAGGGCGCCCATCAACTTCGACTGACGACGATCATGTTGCAAGATTGAACAGTCTCGTGCGTTCTAATCGTCGACTAACCATTCGTGAGATGGCTGAAGAATTGAACATTTCATTTGGTTCGTGTCAACAGATTTTAACAGAAAATTTGCAGATGAGAAGGGTGGCTGCAAAGTTTGTTCCGAGACTGTTGACTGAGCAGCAGAAAGAACACAGAGTTCAAGTTTGTCAGGAACTTCTTGAAATGGCAAATGCCAATGAAAACTTCTTAAAACAAGTCATTACTGGAGATGAAACGTGGGTTTATGGCTACGACGTGGAAACGAAGGTCTAGTCATCACAATGGAAGACAAAATCCTCCCCAACCCCCAAAAAAGCACGTCAGGTCAAATCAAACGTCAAGGTCATGCTTACTGTTTTTTTCGACTGGAAGGGTGTTGTTTACCATGAATTTCTTCCACGAGGTGAGACCATTAACCGCTTTCGTTATCTTCAAACCCTGAGAAATTTGCGCGAGGCAATAAGGAGGAAGAGACCAGAGTTGTGGCGGAGCAGTGAGTGGGTGCTGCATCATGACAATGCGCCTGTTCATTCCGCACTGCTCATTCGCGACTACTACACCAAAAATGGAATGACGGTCATTCCCCAGCCTCCATATTCACCTTACCTTGCCCCTGCAGACTTTTTCTTGTTTCCAACACTTAAGAGACCCATGAAGGGAAAGAGATTTGAGTCCGTAGATGACATTAAAAAAAAATCGCTGGAGCAGCTACACACTATTTCACAAGATGATTTCTCAAAGTCCTTCACACAGTGGAAACATCGTTGGGAAAAATGTATAGCTTCCCAAGGAGAGTACTTTGAAGGGGACGACGTCCAATAGCCTGTAGATTTTTTAAATAAATTAATAAAAAATCAGTCCTGGAACTTTTTGATCACCCCTCGTAAGTTGAGAACCTAAGCTGTAAGCTGTAACCTATTTTTAAGGTTAGGCCTGATGCTAACTATACACCTGGTGTTAGTTTTGAACCTTAACTTGGATAGTGTTTTTTTTTTAATTTTAATCCAAACAAATGTCTACCACAAAATAACTAAAATAATATATTATATAACATACTCACTATCATCTGTCTTTTTCTAGAATAAAATTTGTTTACTATTTAACAAGCAAAAGTTTCTTATAAAATATTTGGCAAAAATGTAAGAGAAAGGGAAATGAAGAGCCAGTTGAAATAGCGTGACCCGTACATGGTCGAGAAAAAGGAAAATTTTTTTTCAAAAATACAATATTATTTTAGAAGAAATAAAATAAAAATGTGAAATGGACAAACTAAGTTTTAGAAAGTAGTTCAAAAAGTTATAGAATTGTGTACTAGCCCACTGAATGTTGTATAATAATTAAGTTGAGGGAGAGATTTTAAGTTATTATAAGTTTTTTTTTATCATCCAGAAAATATATCCTTAGGAAATATATTTAGTATAACTTGGTATGTTGTTCCTATCTATATAATTTTTGTGATGCCCGCTTGAAACTGAACAATCTTTGAAGTTGTAAGAGAGTTTTATAGGTCTGTTATTCACTTGTAACTCAAAACGTGTTGATTGCAAAGGATGTATATTCTGCTGCAAAATTAAAAAAAAATTCCCCTTGGCATTTATTTTTGGTGTAGTACAAACATGTCTCCTAGGAAGCGGAGTGGCTCAGTGGTAGAGCACTGAGTTGCCATGCCGGAAATCCTGGTTCAAATCTTGCTGCAGGCCATGATTTTTATTTAGTCTGTTTGCAGCGGGAGATGGATCATATGGGATCTAGGACCCTCCTGGGGCCCACACAGCCTCTATAAAATATTATAAAAATAGGGTACCCAAAATAAGGAGAGGAAACTCTGGCGGTTGAGCGTGACCTAGGACAAGTCACCTCCTTGCAGAACCGTTGTCCATGAAACAGTACAGTCTCTACCATGTACTGAACCCCAGATCCTTCATGGGTTGTAGTGGTACAGGTTATTTTTTATTTTTTTTTTTTTTGTACAAACATGTCTCTGTCAGCATATTGGCAAAAAACTTTCGGTGATGAATAACTTACTTCTATGAAATAGGTTTCTGATCTTTCAATGGCTTAGACAAAAGCATTGGCATTGACTACTAAATTTGATCTCACTAGCTCGTAAGTATGTCAAAACAAAAAAAAAAAGCTCCTTACAGATTACTAAATCAAACTAAACAAAACAGTGATACTGTTTATTCAATTATAGAGAATGTTAAAGTGTATTTAAATGGGTCTTACACTATTAAATTATTTACAGAGAAAGTATTACAGATAAACCAATGAAAATGATTAGCGTTTGTAGTAATTCTTTTGTTTTTACTTTACTTTGTATCTTAGATACAACTAGTGAAAATAATTGACAAAATGGTCGTGTGTTCTTCAGTGATTTTACACTATTTGAACTTATAACTAGAAAAAAAAATTACAAAAATAGGGTTTTTTGTCAATCTTTTAATTATGTTGAAAGTATTAATGACAATGTTATAAATATTTAAAATTCCCTGAATTGATAAAAAAAAATACATATGGTTCTCAGAGAACAGATTGGTAAGTATCTCATATGATCTAAAGAAATACCAATATTTTAAATTAATTTAATCGCCACTGCTGGTGACTGAAGTCAAATAAAAAATAACTAGAAACAAGCAATATTCATTCAGATTTGGGTATGTTGACTTCAACAGGTTATCTGTGATACCTTCTTTATTCTGATTAATAACAGTGTTAACCTGTCTGTGGGGCATTCACACAAGATTTTTGTGATTTATATATTTTATTGAAATATTGGTAATCATAATTTTGTTTTGTGTGTGACTTCTTTATTAATTATTTTACACAGATGATGTATTATTGTTATTTTGATTTGATTTTCTACAAAACCTAACCTCTCTTTTTTTTAAAAGTATTATATTGATATTTTTACAATTTAATAGTCACACAGATTATTTTTTCATAAATAAATATTGTATATGGCACACTTGAAATCTTAAATGTGCACAAAAAGTAATTTAAAGAAAGTATTAGGAGGTAAAAGATTAATTATAGTGCAAATTTTCTCTGTTTACTGCTGCAGAAGACCCCTAACCAGGCCTAGGATAAGAATTTGGTAATGAAAACAAATATATGAATCTATATTCCTTAATGAAATTGTTGTCGATTTTTCCTCAGTATTTCTAGCAAATAATTCACATAAAAAATGGTGTAATAATTAAATCATCATTGAATCATTGAATGCATCACTTACGAGGTGAATTATCACGATCTGCTATCAATTAAAATTATATAAGATTGTTACTGTACAGGTGAAAGCACTCAATGTTGAAGATTTAAGAATTACGCTGAACTCAAATAATGATGCTATGATTGTAAATTTGATTTATTTTTTTTAATAATGACATGAATTTTAATACTAATGCCATAAGATCAGGTTGTAGTGTAGCCTGTAGTTTGAAAAGTGGAAACGGATAAACTGGAAATCCACGTCCAATGGAAAATATGGAGCTTTTTATTAAAATAAAAACATGTGGCTTTAGATACATTAATTGAAGATTTTATGCAGAAATAAGAAAATATAATTTTTTTTCTCTTTATATTTGCATCTACGCCTGTCAAATAGAAACAGTTGACAATCAGCAGATTGGCTGTCAGTGAAATACAACAAAATAACAGGAGAGGCATGAAGAAGAAGAAAATATAATTTTAAAAAGAATAGAACAGATCAATATGGCTTATACTTTGAAATTTGATATATAATTCAATGAAAAATAATTGTATAAATTAAGTAGTCTTGATTTTAATTTATAAAATAAACATTTCGAATCCCACCAAGATGGGTTATGAAAAATAACAAGATGAATAACCAACAGAATATGAGCAATGAGAATGAAATGAGAGTTCCGTTTACTATGAATTTTCAATGAAAATACTTGAGATATGTCTTTACATATTACTGCAATGATGTGATCCTCATCAACTAAATATAAAAAAACTATTTTTCAAGTGTTGCCTAGAAATATTGCATTGTTAACTATCTAAATAGCATACATACTCAATTTTTTACTAATATTTACAGAAAAATTTAAATTATCCTTCTGACTCAAAAAACAATGTTTTTTTATTATTCAGATTGTTATTTTTTTTTGTTTTAATATTTTGTTTAGAAAATTCTTAAATTGCTTTTATTATGATCTAATGTTTTCTATTGCCTATTATTTATGCATTTTCTTTTATTATAGTGCTCGGCCGGTGAGGTTTGGTCTTTCCTTAAGCCTTGAAAACAAAGAGAACAGCAGACCAGGCGATGAGAGTGAAGGTAGTGACAGTTCTGGCGATGGCCCAGTTTTGTACAGGGACGATGATGCCGAAAGTAAGTTGTCTTATTTATGATAAAATTGGGTAAATATGGGTTCGTAGGGGAAAAGGTGGAATTGTGTTGGTTAGCTGTATTTCTATTGGTCTGTCTAGAAAAAAACAATTTTGTGTGAATTGTGCTAAAAGAACAGTTAGCTTTCGTATTTCTACCTTTCTTCATTTACCCTAATATTTTACTTATTATTTATTATTAGTTAACAGAAAATAGATCTTAACATACTCGGTATTAAAGCAGAATGTACTAGATACTTAAGTTCAAAAAGATTAACCAAATTAATAAAAAGGTAATGTATATTTGAGCTGTTTTGGATAATATTAAAAGTTCATTTTTCCGTGCATCAAAATATTTAAGGGTTCCATTTGAATTAATCTAAAAATATAGGCAAACTTTAAATTTTTAACAATTAGCACTTAGCAAATAGTGGTATTTTTAACATAAACACTTTTAAATTTTATTATGAAATAATAATCATTAAAATTTTTGGAGAGATCAAACTTAGTTTGTGAAATTAAGGCAATGGTTAATGAATGAGTCATGTCATTAAATATTTCCTAATGATAAGGCACCCAAGCGATAAAATTAATTATTTAGTCTATATTTAAATGAAATTAAATTCTATGCAAGAAACTACTATGAGGGAAATACTTAATAAACCTTGATTTTATTTATTAATGTTTTTAAAATTGACAATTGAGTGCCCATCATCTAGTTTTAGAATATTATTACACTTTATAAGTTTAAAAAATTATTCATTATAATTTTTAATGTAATCTTTGTACTAATAAAATTTAATTTCATTATTCTGATTTAATTAGGTCGATTGGCAGCGAAAATCGCGCGAAAGGATAGCTTAGCACTTAAACTTGCTCTAAGACCAGACAGGCAAGAGCTCATCGACAGGAACATTCTTCAAGTTCAAAGTGAGAAAGAAAGGCAAGAGACTAAAGAAGCAGTAGGTGCTCGGCTCATCAGGTTCGTCAGCAACAATGATTTATTTTTTGTATCAACAGAGATTTTTATATTTTATAAATTTGTTATATTAATAATTTTTGTCTTTTTTAATTAGGAGGTTGAGTATGCGACCTACACAAGAGGAATTGGAAGACAGAAATATTTTAAAAAGTAAGTTGTCAGGAAAAATATAATTTGTTAATGTATAAATTCATAGTACAGTTATTCAACTTTGTTAACTGATAATACAACTGAAAACTATCCAGTATCTCTAAATTAAATTTATATAAATAGTTCATTCGAAAATTTGTAATGTATAATTTGGATCTTTTATAGTAAAACATCATATAAATATATATTGTTAAGAAATTTTTTAACTAAAATCTAACTTCTGTTTTACTCTTTCATTTTAGAACAAACAGCTGCTGAAGAAAAGAAGCTCAAAGAAGAAAAGAAGCGAATGCTGTTGAGAAAACTGAGTTTTAGGCCAACTGTAGAAGAATTGAAGGAGAAGAAGGTAATTTCATCTTTGTAACTTAAATGTATATCATAATTGCTATTAATTGCCACTATCTTAAATAATTTTATTCCTATTCACCAATATACCTGGGCTATAGAAACTTTGTGCTAATTAATATTGGTGCTCATTCTGAAAATCTGCTACTTCCAATCAACTGGAAGGTCGGATGCCATATGCAAATTTTTTTTATTCCTGTCCAATCTCAAATGTTTTCAAGTCTTGTATACTTCCTATACCTCTTCAAACTCCTGTTTTTCAGCTGATTATCAGCTGCAAGTTCCAATAATGGCTTCCCCTCAAAAATATAGCCCAGATAGAACTTTTTTTTTTTATTAACAGTTTTTATTAAATCCTACAAAGATAACAAAGGCTCTTCTTAGCATTTCTACAGTTTTGTCTGCTGTCCAATTTATTCTAAGCATTTCCCTATGCATCCACATTTCTAATGCTTCAGTATAGTTCATTTGTGGCATTTTTAATGTCCTTGCTTCTACGTAAGATTGACTATCTAACATTAAAGTAATGTGAATCCGATCCCGTTTGCGTTGTTCCTTACATTAGGATGCTCAGACAAAATTGAACTTTTACATTAGAAATAGTCCTAAATAAATAATAAAAATAAATAACTAAGAGGTGAAATTAATTGTTGTTTGCAGATCATCCGCTTCAATGATTACATAGAAGTGACCCAAGCTCACGACTACGACAGGCGTGCGGACAAGCCATGGACTCGACTCACACCAAAAGATAAGGCTGCCATCCGAAAGGAACTCAACGAATTTAAGTCCTCTGAAATGGAGGTCCACCAAGAAAGTAGACATCTTACTAGGTAAGAACATAAACTAATATCTGTATGATATATGAACAGGAAATAATATCTATGTTAATTAATTTTTTTTAAAAAGCATTCATTATATTATTGTTTTCTAGTTTTCTAAGAAACTTGTTTATTCGCTGCTAATAATGATCTATGCACTTGGATCATGAGGCAATTAGATAAGCCATCTATTTGATCAGAATTTCTAAGTCTTATGATAGTATTTTTATTTCATTATGAAGAATAGCCTTTGTTTGTAATTATTAGAGATTTATGTTAATTTACTCAGTATTTTTTTTATTAATTCATGGATTGTGGAGAAATTATGTTTTTATTTTTGCAGCCCCAGTGAATAAGTGGTCCAGTAAAATTTTGTCCAAATAGTGTTAATTATATTAAGAGGAATAGAATTCTGCCATTCTCATAGTGTTTACCTTAAAAAGGAGTTATAATATATGCTCTGATCTTTTTGAAGCCTAGGGCCTGATGACTGCACTACGATAATAACAATATTCCGCTTTCTTCTCCAGAAATATAAACATAATTTCTCCACAATCCATGAATTAATAAAAAATTTGCTGAGTAGGTTTACAATTGTTATTCTCTATCACACAACTAAGAAATTCTAATCAAATAGGTTGCATGTATAAATGCTTTTTATTCCTAATCTTTATGAGGTACATGGGTCATTGATCTCTTTTTTACAAGTTGATTTAAAAGGTGGTGTATATCAGAAAAAATAAGCTAAAAATTAAAGTAATTATTTTTGCTTTTATGAGGCTGCTTAATAGAATTATGGTTAATCAAATAAAAATATTTAAAATTATAACAATTAATAAAAATAAAACAAATAATGGATAGTTCATTTTAATTTTTCTTGTGGATGTTACTGTTGTAACGTTAATTTATATTATATTGTTGTAATAATAATTTATATTATTAATTAATATCCATATTATAATAAATATCCAGTCAAAATTTTCCTTTATTTTAAAAACGTTTCGACTTATAAAGTCATTTTCAATTTTCTTTTCATAAATATATTTGTACTACTTCTAAGTACATTAATATTTGAATAATTATTATAAATCTGTAAATTATCAACCTTTTTTAATAGTTGTCAATTAAATCAAAATTTTTTTGCTTGGAGTTTGAAATGTTCTCCATGGTCATTCTCAATTCTTATCAAATTATATTTTATCATTCTGGATAAAAGGTTTCTACTCACTTTAATGAAAGATTTATAATGGACAGTTTAAAGAGTGTATTGATACTACACTTAATAATTCCGCTTGACATTACTGTCCTATTTGAGGGGTACTGAAGGGGTATAAGTATTTTTTATTTACTAATGGTTAAAATTAAAGTTGTCCTGAATAATACTAGTTATAAACTATTTATTATAAACTGGCGTTGTGACCGACATTGCAAGCCCTACGTTACAAGTCCTGAAGAAGACCTGTAATGTGAGTGTCAGTTTCTAGTTAATCCTTCCTTATCACTATATATAAGGAAGTAATTCTTCTTTCAACTCTATACTGGGTATTACCTTTCCCATTAAAATTAAAGCTAACGTTAATTAAAAAGTACAAAATATAATTTAAACCAATGATGCAAAACATGTTTTCACCTCTTTAGTTAAATAACAATAAATTATTTTAATAATGTACTAATTTGTGTAATATTGTTTCAGGTTTCATAGGCCATGACATTTGGCAGCAAGAGCCATGTCTAGTTGTACAGTGTTATCTACCATGCTATTGTATATACCACAGTCGCTAAGCTACCTGCACCGTATTAGAGCCTCGACAAATTTTTTTACTGTTTGTAACTTTGTTTGTATATATTTATATATATATATGAAAATATATCAATAATAAATCATATGGTACCATTCCACAATTAGGGATGGTTAATGTAGTGCGGTTTACGCACGGAAACATATTTTTACCATCTACAGTAAGTTTCATTGTTTTAATGTTAATAAAACATATTTTTATTTTGTTTTTGATTTAGCTCAACTTTTTTTAAATATATATATATTCTCATAGTGGAGAATACTCTGTATGTGATAGTTCATTTCGATTGATAAGAGATTAGAAATGAAATCTATACTTATCAATTCTATTTGCAACACTTACTTCTACACGCTTTGTACCACAATTCTAAATTAATATTTTTTCCTTGAAAAAAAAATCATTGTGATAATGTATTTGTTAATTTTTTCTGAATGTGATAAATAGTTTAATAGTTTGAATGGCAATATACGGAAACCTTAACTATTGCAGAGTTATAGAGTAATTAGTTAATAAATTTGCATTTCCAAGTCGTGAATTATTTAATTTTTTTTTTCATTTCAGTGTATTGAAACAATATTTGTACTGTTATCTCTATGTTTTCCTTTTTAATTATAAGGTTATATCAGCTTAAATTTGGCTTGAACATTTAAATAAAATTTCCAAGAAAAATAAAAGGAAATTTGGATAAAAAAACAATATACAATACATTACACAAGTAGCTTGCTATATTTCAAAAGTTTTAGGACTATGTAAGAAGTATAATCTATTGCACACAAATTGTGTGACAATTATATTTTCAATGCAATTTTTATATTAGAAATATTGTAATAAATAGACAGTGTTATTAACACCTGTAAATGACTCAAAATATTTTAAAAATTATTGTAATCATTAACTTATTTTCCTAATCCTCATCAAAAAAAATATATATATAATATATATATATTTAAATATATATATGTTGAAACTGCCTTTAAAAATATTTATTGAATACTTTTATATTTTCCCTTGTATAGTTATGTATGATGAAACCCAAATGTTAAAGTGTTTACTTCCTAATAACTCTTTTTATACTTTATTTCTGTACATATAAAAAATAAAAGACAAACTTTTATTTTGTAGTATTTACTTCCATTCTTGAACATTCCATTTATATTTTTTATTCTGATACCTCATTATCTGTCATAAAATTGATATAAATAGTTCATCTTGGCATGTTTTTAATAGTGGTCGCTATTCTAATCTTGAGAATACCAGCATAATCTAGCCAATATTTTACTTTAGTCTGCAGCAATGTCATTGAATAAATATTTACATGTCCCAAGTGGGAACTGACTCCATCATAGGGCTCACCTGTATGTAATGATTACCATAACAACCTACGCCGAAGATCACGGGTTCACAGCCCAGCTGGTGGACATAGAATTTTTTTGAAATTGTTTAAACATTCGGAAGGGACATAAAATGGGAGTACCAAGCCTGAAGGTTGCAGGTACTCGTTAAAGATCCCTATCCTGATTTTAGCTCTTCAATTTAGAACTCCCTCTGTTAAGGCGTTAAATGAATAAACAAACAACTCCATATTATTTTAATCTTGGTGGTTTTGCACGACATTACATGCTGTTGTTCCTCTTAACCAGGCACTTATTTCTATCTTGTTGCAATTTCTGTTACCAAAATAAAACACCCATAACATTCATTTTATTTACATTTCATTACTACAATTTCATTTAAAAAAAAAAAATGTAAAATTCCTAATATTGAATTTATATGGCAGCAGTAAAAATTAATACCTATTAAGATTATTATTATTATTATTGCTTTAGTTATGGTTATTAACTTCCCTTCCTCAATAGACATACAAATGCCCAAAGGATACTTAGCAGTTGAGGTGAAGAAGAACTTATCTTAAGCTGAGAGAATACACCTTATGAATGAGAATTATGAAGAAGATAACAGTTTTGTGAGATGGGTGAAAAGTTTTTCAATTAACCATGAACTAAGATAATGGCCAAAGCTCCATAGCTGGCAAAAAATAAATAAATGACTGAAATTTAAATTGCCTTTATTGATGAAATGATTGTGCCTTTATTTTTCTCACTTACAGTTTTAAATATTAAAAAAAAAAGTGTGGCAATGTCTAATCCTCCGGATTGTAGTCTTTAAATCATTTTCAAGTTTTCTTATTTCGTAAGAACTTTAAATTATGATGAAGTTATTTGTCAATACAATATAATATAAATAAACTTATGACAAATAAAAGATGAACTCGAAAATAGTTTATACAATCAAAAGGATGAATGTGCCTGAAAGTGGATTTTTTTGTCTTAATGTATCCTAGTTATTTTTTAGTGATGTTTTAAACATTAAGAAATAAAAATAAAGTGCCATAAAATTCACATTTTTAATTTAAATGCTTTAACCTTCCAATAATAGAAAACTCAAAGTTTAAATGACTAATAGATAAAAGATAAATTCATAATTTTAGGGAGTTTCTAGGTTGTCTCTTACTCTACATCAGGGGTTCCCAAACTGGGGGGCGTGAGGACATGCCAGAGAGGGGGGCGCGAGACAAGTTGAACATTAAATTAAATTTAAGTAGTCTTTCTAAAATTCTAAATTAACCATGATGTTTTGAAAATTTACCACTTTGATATAATGGACAAACCTTCATTATGGTTAAAATATTTCAAAGTATATCCTAGTGTATCACGGGAAGCTCTTCGTTTATATTTGCCTTTTTCAAGCACCTATTTGTGCAAAAAAACATTTTCAACACTTGTGGCAAATAAAACAAAGTATCGGAATAAACTTGATGTTGCTAGTGACTTGCGTTGTGCACTTACTAAAACTCAGCCACGAATAGGCATACTAGTAAGTAAAATGCAAGCCCATCCATCTCACTAACCAACCTAATCTATTTTTCTCTTATTATTAATTTTTGTATTTTATGAAAACTGATATTGTTGTACCTTATGGCAGTATAAGTCAATGTAATATTTATTTGTTTTGTTCCTAGGCCGACATAATTTATTTTTAGGGGGGTGCAAGAAGCTTTCATTTCAACAAAAGGGGGGCGTGGTACAAAAAAGTTTGGGAACCCCTGCTCTACATGACTATTCCTTATCCCATAAACTCTGGAAAACCACTGGCTATAAGGTCTGCAAATTACTTGGAAATAGCACACCATAACTTTTTACTTTGCCAGGATCAACTTATTAAGTTAAATAAAAAATATTAAAAGATGCAGAAGTTGACTGGCATCAAGTTCCGGAATTTCAGAGCACAAATTAGAAAAATTATTAAATTTATTAAAGCTATTTTGAGAAATGAAGCTATTTTCAAAATATATTTTGATCGAAAGTAATTGAATGTTTTAATAGTGATATGAAAAGAAATTTTGAAATAAACAAGAAAGAACTGAAAACAATAAAACCATTGATGGCCTCTCAACAGCTAAAAAAGTTATATTTCAGGAAGCGTTAAAACAATTTGTGATACACAGTTTTTGTTTTTAAAAAATAGGATCAATTTATTTGTTAACCAAGTGTAATATTTATGTTAACCAAGTGTAATATTTATGTTAACCAAGTGTAATATTTATGTTAACCGAGTGTAATATTTCTGAGTCCTGGATTGAAATATTATATTATACAAAAATATAATTGTATTTTTCAGGGGATGAAACCGATATATTTATATTTTTGCTGCTCTGAACGAAACCATTATTCAAGGTAGAAAAAATTACGTTCTTTCCGAAAATGCTCTCGAATCCTATCCGCAAAAGATTCTTTATTCTGCTCCAAGTTTGATTCAATCCCGACCGGAGCGAAATTTTTCCATCCTTGGAGGATTCGATCTGGGCTGGAACAATAAATATCGATCCTTTTTTCATCTAATTTCAGATGAAGAAAGTATTGAAATCGCCAAAAAATTCTGCTTCGATATTTTAATGTTTCTTGACTTTTCATAGGGTGCAGAATCTAAAAAACATAAAATCTCAGTGGTTTCGGTCCGTCCGTCCGGAAAAGTTTGTTTCAACCAATGCTCGTAAACTACAAATCTGATTTCAACCAGGTTTTTTCCTAAATGTTTGGTTTATGATCTAGCTGATCCTAAAGAAGACCTGATAAGGATCGGTTAAGTTTAAGCTAGTAAAAAAAAAATTTTTATTTCTCAGCATTTTTTTAAGGATGAGAAAGAACTATGCCTCTCTAGCCACAATTTTTTCATTCCGTTTTGGAATTTTCGTGTGTAGATAGGTAAATGAGGAGGCCGAAATCAAGTTTCAGAAAGAAACATGTGGGACCGATATTTATTTGCTCCGCAGGATCAAATCCTCAAGGGATCCAAAAATATCGCTCCTGGCGGATTCTGTTCCGTTCGAGAGCGTTTGTTTTATAACAAAATGATATCGATCCAGTCCAGACCGGAACGATTTTCCTTATAAAATATTGCTCCTGCTCCGAACGATTTGAATGAGATCGATTAGAAACGATTCTTTGGGAACGAATCTTCGACCCCTGGTATTTTTGCCTGTTCATGTTTCTAAAATAATTTAAAAACTAGTTATGTTTGTTGGAATAACTCCAAAATATATGTGTTCCAGAACATTTCAGTAACTAAACAAGAAGCTAATCTTTAAAAAATCTAGAACTCTATTAATGTTATTAAAAATAATGGTCAAGAAATGGATCGAAATCGCTTTCACAGAGGTTAAGTCCTGTATAGGCATAGTGAGAAAGTAGTTGACATTTTTAATAATTTGATACACATTGAAAACACCGCGTTTTGTAAAAGCTACTTACTCTTGCAGAACTTTTAAAGCTATCTTATAATTATTATCAATCACAAAAAAAAATACATTTTCAACTAAATATAAAGTTGGATGCTGTCTTTCATACCTAGGGACGCCTACGGGGGGAAAACGAGCCTACCAACTTTTCCCCAAAATTAGTAACAGCAGATTCAGATATATTTTTCGGTGGCTAACACCGAATTTTTTTTATGGTATGCTCAAAACAGAAGAAAAAAGATTTTAAATGACTCAGAACAACAGAAGAAGAATGCCCGTACAGGGAAAGAATGAGTTTATCCGAGTGATACGGAAAAAGAATGAAGAGACGTTGTCCACAAAACACCTATAAAGATCTTTTTCTCCTGCTTGGCACTTCACAGTCATCTTAAGCCCTTATTATACAATGTGTTTTTCAAATTTAAAAATTGCATCATGATCTACGTTGGAAAGGATATCTAAAGCTTTTTATTAATTTGTTCAGCTTGGTTCATGTCTTGAGTACTGAAAGATTCCGAGGTTGCTCCCCTGAACATTTAAGAAAAAGTGAGGTACCTCGTTTTACCATTGTCGCCTTCATATAGCAATTAGTAAATTTGTTGCATATCTTTTCATCATTCACGATAAAGGTAAAAAAACAATTACTATGACCATAAAACAGGTTTCAGTTATTAAATATATATACCATGTGTTTAAATGGTGGGTTAGTATTGTCAAAAGGTCGTTTAAAATGAAAGACAAAGGTGAAGAACTATTAATAACAAATGAAACAGATCCAGACAAATATCTTAAAAATGGGCAAATTGATGAGTCATCTTTAATACAGCAAACAAACACAAAAATTCAGATTCCTGAAGTAAACATTTCGTTTAACTTTTAATTTGAAGTATCCTTTCATCATATATATATATATATATTTTACACCATTGTCATTTTAAGGAAAATGGTCCATCCGACAATAAATTAGGCAATTTATTGAATGGAATTAGAAAGAACATGACTATGTTGGATGACAGCATAAAATTGTCACACTATACAGAAAGGATGATATTCCAAAATGAATTACAATTATTAATTGACAAGCATCTTCTCGACTTTGAACTTGACAGGGAAAAGTGTAAGAATGCAAGATTAAAGAGTAAGTATTTGCTATGATTTTTTTTTTTTTTAGTAAATACTGTAATGTTCGTTGGAGTTAGAGTGGTAAGGAGAGAAGAACAATGTTTATCCAGAATGGAATAAAAAAAAAAATTTATTAGGTGGTGGATAGTTTGAATTTAGGCCTAGATAAATGTATTCAACGTGACAGAAGAATGACCATGAAACAACGCAAGACTAGCGAGTTGAGGGCATTTGCTTTAGAACTCTACAACTAACTTGCAACGAAAGAAAGAGGGATCATAACCGTGATAGAGGACAAAAGTAGAACGTTTTAAGGGTGGGAGCGTGCGAACAGCCATTGTGTAATCTACGACATTGCTTTGTTGTTCCCACAATTATCAATTTCGTTATATAAAGAAGTTTATAATAAACAATGTATTTTACTTATCGCTATGGCATACACGTGCATTACTCCATTATTGTCACAATTCTTACAGCTGAATAGGAAGAGGGTGGCGAACTTAATAATGACTGGAAGGTATTCGATACCAGATCTTGTGGGAAAAAAAGGAATAATACGATTGAAGGGAATAAGCCTCCAAACGCTATGGGACTTATGATTACCCTAGTAAAAAAAAATCTTGGGAAGAGCAGAGAGGGAAATTTAATTTAAATTGAAAGTTACTTGTATTTGCATAGATGACAGTCGCAAAACGAACAAAACTAGTGGAAAGTCTCATCCGTCACACATTATCCATTTCAATTCCCGATTAACATAATAAAATTTTAATACCTAATGGTATCCCCAATTAATATGTTCTTGATAAGACGGATCCTTTCACAAACATCCCATCACCGGTTTGCGCTTACGTGGATGATGCGCCATCACTCATCAGCTGTTTTATATTTTACATTGTAACTTCTAATGTGTTGTTGCTTCGTTTCTATACAGTGTTTCCTTTATTTAAATGCTTGCTAATTCTAGAGATACCGTACCCACATTGTATATTATATATTTCCTTCGTCTGTTGACGAATACTGCTAGATTCTCCTCTTGTAATAAACTGTTTAGGCAGAGGATGGCGAAAAAAGGTAAACCCAGGAGAATTCGCAGAAAATCGTAAGTTTTTAGACATTAATTCGAGTAACAATTCAGTGCATGGGAAAAATCGTCTGACCCAATAAGCATTTGAAGTAATTTATTTTTTGTTAACTTCAGATTTCCTCACATTAAAAAAGATTTGTTTGAAAAAGTTGTTTCATTTTTGTATCATACAATATCTAATAAAACAAAATAGAATTAAGTCTTCGCCATGGATTAACTAGGAGCTGAATGGTACGGAGCTTTTTAAGTTAAAATACTAGATCAGTTCTTCATTCCTACTATTGCTGTTTCTCATCAATTTTATCAGCTTTTCCCATTACTAATATTCCAATTTCGAATAATCAGTACTTGCCTCTGTACACCCTTTGTTGCGATTAGAAGATTTGAAGAGATTGGTGAGTTCTTTCATCTGATTGTTTGATGAACATGAGATTTGAAGGCTCATTCCATTATATTTCTTACTTAACCAAGAAGCTCATCCCCTCCGTTTGTTCTGGTCATCCTAAGATGTCGTGCGGCTCGTACTCTTAGCTCAGCGATCGCAGGGAGTTCGGAGGCTACAACCCAGGACACTGCAGATCAATCTTTTTCGACCTCTCGTCGCCCTATTCTTGAGCACACTGTGCCTCTGCCTCGACAATACTAATCACTAGATCTTTTTTACAATACCTCGATAACTATAAGCTCATAACCAACATTATAATAAATTTGAGATGAATCACGTATCCATGCATTTCATTTATTGCTTTAAAAATACTCACTGTTAACTTTCAGGGATGAATGAAGACAACCGCACTTTTAATGCATTACCCCGTTCAGAGAACGATGAAATCAAATATTTAAGGAAAAAGTGTCAAAATTTGACGTCAGTTATGAGAAAGCGTTCTTACCACATAACCAAAGCCTTGGCTCAAATCAGGGATTTAGAAAACGAAAAAGAAAATCTTAAACAACAACTAAAAGAAAAAGATTCAAAAATAAAAGAAATGATTTATAATTATTCAAGAGAACTTGTAAACATGGAAGAACTGGTAAATGTTCACTGATAATGAATTTAATAAAGTAGAAATCGTCTTATAGATAAATACTTTAAATATTTTATTGCAAATAGATCACAAATCAACATGAATTTTCTATTCCAATTTTAAAAAATAATAATTGCAAAAACCACCTTTGGAAAGCATAAATTTGTATATAGTTTGTAATGCTAATTAAAAATTAATTTGAAATAGTTCCGAAATGTGAAATAATCATTTAGGGTTAACTTTGGAAATAAACGACTCAAATTTAGCTTGTTATTACATAAAAGTGAGAGCTGGGTGGCTCAGTGGTAGGGCACTAAATAGCGATGCTGGAAATCCTCGTTCAAAACCCGCTGCAGGCAGTTTACTTTTATTTAGTCTGCGGCGGGAGATGGATCATATGGGATCTAGGACCCTCCTGGGGTTCACCCAGCCTCTATAAAATATTATAAAAATAGGGTACCCAAAATAAGGGAGAAAAACCTGGCGGTTGAGCGTGACCTAGACTTTACCATGTACTGAACCTCAGACTCATTCCCCGGTCTTAGTGGTTACAGGTTTTTTTTTTTTACAGAAAAGGAAATATCTTTAAATTTAGCAGATGTCTGTTTTATATGTTTTATTATTCTTTTTAATGAACTGTTTTGAAAATATCACATTACCAATTTTCATTTTCATTTGTTTGATATGACAGATACCATAAACAAGTATTTAAAACACCCTTTATTTTCTTTAGTGACTATATAACTGAAATGGGTCAATTTAATAAAAAATAATAGTCGTAGACCCGAAGGGGATATCTAATACTCGATAACTCTTAAATTATCTAAGTTTCGATTGTATAAATGTTACAGATCAAAAAAGTAAAGGAAGAGGCAGACAAAGAGAAAAAAAAGTATATACAAAATAACTTACAAATTGCACTTAAAGAGCAAATTAAACAAAATAAGCAATTGATGTACAACAACTGCCAGCTTAAAACACAAATAGCACAGTCAAAAACATTAGATAAATTCAACATATCTACCCAAGTTTCTGAAATAGACATCTCAAGAAATCTGTATCATGGTGATATCAGTGGATGAAGTAAAATTGTAAAAAGCTCTATATGAAAAAAATTATTTTTAAATGTTTTTTTTTTTTACTAATTACATATAAAACAACTGCTTCGTTTTTTAAGCAGTTGTTTTATGTGTAATTAGTTTAGAATTAAAAAAATGAAAATAAACATCCATGACTTTTTTCACTCTTTAAATTAATTATATTTATAAAGAATATAGCTTAATTATTCAATATAATCCAAAATACTAAAGCGAATTTCTTTCTAAACTTTTCTTGTTAGAAAGGAATTTTAGACTGTTATATTGCTGTTTTCTATTTCAGATTACCCATTAAGAACCTTTTTGCGGAATCTTGCTTTTTTGTCATACTAAACACTACAATATTTACAAATCTTCTTGGATGTACTGTGAAACATTTCCTGAAAACATTTATAATTTTTCTGTTCAAATAGGTTGATTATTTCCTTTTTCATGTAATTCTGCGAGTGAAAATAAGAGACATTTGGCAGAGGGATCCAATAACCCCATTAATCTCACCTTCTGGTTTCAAAACTACTGAAAATTAGTTCATAATTAAATGCAATGCATTAGTCCATTTTGACTCACTTGGAATTTTAAGAGTATGACAAAAATAGTTCCCAACCGAAATTGACACAATTTCATTAATGGCTATGTGGAAAACTTCCTGGTGAATTACTCTGAATTATCTACCATCTATGAATTTCAACACTCGAAATTATCCCAGGTATTTATTTGTCACCTCCGTCAATAGATTGTCTTTCTTCACTGGTTTCTCAGCTAAAATATTAATTTAACTATCATCTTTTCTTCCTTTTTTTTTTTTTCCAAGATCCCAGAACACATTTTTTACTTATCGATTAATGGCAGAACTAAGTGTATAGCCCTCTCTCTCTCTCTCTTTCAGTCTGTTTAGCTTCAACATAGTAAGTGGTCTCGTCTCCATTTAGTCATCCAGAAATTAAAATAGGATCCTGGTTAGTTGATAATGTACAGTATAATATTCTTATACTATATCTTATAACAGTATGTTGTACAATATCCTTCAACTTTGCTTAAAAATAATTGGGGTGGCTTCATAATCCAAAACATTGATTAGCTCTTATTAAGTTATTATACAACAAGCCTTCTATTGCTTTTCTTCTGATACATTTGGCTGTCAGACTTCCAACATATGAGCATGTCCTTTGTAATAAAATGTCTAATACAGATCCAAAAACAAAGACTGCAGCGTCTTTCTATTGCTTCTTGGCATTTTCGATATAAGCATTGATGAAAGCTGTTACCACAACTTACAGGTTGATCAGCCATGAATTATATTAGGATGAAATTTAGTTTGCTTTGATGAGAAAACTGCAATGAGCCTCCAAGAAGCTATATGTAGCTGTCACTTTTTTCTTCAGATTTCATTATTATCTACTCACAAGGGGGACAAAGTTGAATTTCAATACATTGCCTTATTCGCTATTAAGATTGTTGTTAAACAGTTATTTATCCAACTTACTTATAGTTTACTATTTATAGAAATTTATTTAACCTACAATATTAAAAACATTTAATTTAACCCTTAATTCAACACGGGAGGTGGTTTTTATGAATACTTGCTCCATCTATTCTACTTTTACTGCCTGCAAGCTAGCCGTGTGATAACTGAGATGAAATGAGTCGTTGGAAAGACCAGAAGGGGCCGCATCAGGAATGAGAGGATCAGAGAAGCACTAAAAGTTATCGAGCTAAGGGATTCCATAAAAAAATGACAGCTAAAGTGGTTTGGCTACATTTGTCGGATGGATGAAGAGAGAGAGCCAAGGAAGGTCATGGATGCTAGACCCACAGGGAGGAGGCCAAGAGGCCGTCCCAGAGTTTCCTATCAGAAATACATTCAGCGCATCAGAGGGCAGAGAGGCAAGACCCTACAGGAAATGAGGCAGCTGAGTAGGGACCGAAATGCATGGCTGCATTGGGTAGAAGATCCTCAACGCTAACAATGGCATAAGAGGAAGTCAAAGAAGAATAAGAAAATTAATATTGAATTTAAATTATTTTGCTGAAATGCGAAATAATCAAGTCTTTTCATCGCAGCTGCAATAGTGCATGAGCCATATCTACTCTGGGGACAACCCCATAGGAAGTACTTTTGAGAAACATCAACACACAATGGTTGTGGCTAAGAAGAATATTATGACAATTTTTTAATTAATAGTATTAATTTTAAATATTTTTCATAATATAGTAACATTGTAAGATAAAAACGTAGTAGGTATGATTATGAATAAAACTAGGATGGATTTTGTCAAGTAGAAAAGTAGGAGGCAGGTGGTAAAAACAGAATAGATAGGATATTTTATATGCATTTTGCTTTTTTGATATTGTAGGTTCAATAAATTGTAAACTATGAGTAAGTAGGAGAGATAATAGGTAAGAACTGTTGAATGATTAACTAGAATCACAACATATTAATAACTATAGCCAGTAACCAAAGTAATGGCAACAGAGGATTAATGAACACTCAAGCTTGAAAATGTTCATAAGAAATAATTTTTTATTTTTGTTAACAACAATAATGAACCATCACACTGTGACACAACATAAAAGGTACGGTCTAGAGTTACCATATAAAGTTATTTCAATTTTAAACACAATAATAATACTTCTAGATAAAGGAGGCAGTTGCAATATGCCATTTTTAAAATATACATGCAAAAACAATTATAATATTTAAAATAATAATTTCATGACCTCTTTGACATGTACGTAATTGCATAAGAATTATATAAAATAACTGTTCACATTAATAAAACTTAATGAACACAATATAGATTATTCGATCAAATAAGTACTAAATTTTATGATTTCTACATAAATTATTTACAAAATCAGACTTAATTTTGTATTGTTACTTTAAAAGAAAAAATTAAAATACATATGTACATAATTCACACACACGTAGCATATGTCGTAGGCACGTAATTATATACAAACCTACATCTTCGTAGAAATAAATTTTATTTTCCAATTATAGTAACCTCCAGAACAAGAAGACTAACTAGTGTTCTGTTATATATTTGTGCTTAAATTTAAATTTATAATGTTTTATACAAATCAATATACAACCAAAATAATAAATAATCTTGTAAAATATATACAAGTTATTCTACACAAACTATACAAAATTAAATCACAATATGAGATCATAACTTTCAGAAAATAATTAACAAATTTATTAAATTAATAGAGAAGATTCAAATTTCCACTCCATTTTATATATAATAGTCTTTCTTAGTATAATTATTTACATTATATGTACAAAAATAAATAAAAGTGTTCAAACTGCTTTCTGCCTCAGGAGGTTAATATTACTGTAAACTCTCTCAGCATCAGAATCTGACAGGCCTAGATAATCGAGAAGATCGCTTTTGCTAAGCATTAGCAATCCTTGACCATCGATTTCCTAAAAAACAAAAAATGAATTTAGAAATGATTATAGAATTATGATGTAGTAAGGCCGAGTTTAATTTAAAATATATTAGTCAATCATTCACGTGAGTAAATTAAAAACCTTTTCCAGTCATTATTATTTTTATTTAAATTTAATTTTGTACATTTTCAACCTAAAAATTAAAAGACAATCAAATAAATACATTATTTTATATACAAAAAACATGTCCCAAAAATACTGAATAAGATATAGATACCTTTTTGGTTAATTGTCATATAATTTAAAAATAAAGCTTAGAGTTATAGTGTACTCCATGGTCAATTAATAATTTTTGTAATTTGTACTTTGGACTGTTTTTTATTATTATTGTTATTAAAATAGTATTTTAATTTATTTAGTTCTTCAATATATAGTCATTATGAATGGTTAATTAATATAATTAGTAATTTTTTTATCTATATTGATCTATTTTATATCTTTTATTTATTTTAAAAAATTAGTTTTGTGAATTAAGAATTGGAAAATGAAAAACAATGCTGTGAGGTTACTGAGAAGGTTATGTTATCTGTGTTATCTAATAAGTGTAGACTTCTATATTTCTTTATTTAATTTTTAACTTTAAAATCACTGATGAGTATAGTTTGCTTATTTCATTAGATTCCTTCCTATCATTTACCACCTTATCCATTTTATCATTTATGTATAGTGCTTCTAAAAATCTCCTTTTTATCTTATTTCCCTCTCTGTGCAAAATTCGTGGCTTTTCGAAATCAAATGTGTGGGATTCTTTTTTGCAATGGGCTGATAATGCAGTGCTTGTCTTTGAATTTGGTTTTAGATTATTTTTGTGATGATAGAATCTATTTTTTTAGATGTGTACTGGTATGTCCTATATATTGTTTGTCACAATTTTTGCAATCAATGTTATATACCACATTTATATTATCCAAGATTGGTATTTTATCTTTTTTGCTGTTTATTATGTTTTTTATAGGGTTTATGGTTTTATGTGCTAATTTTATATCTGGGATGTCATAATTTTTAAATGTTGGTTCAATTTTTTCTGACAAGTTTTTGATATAGGTTACACTTCTGTATTTTATTTCATTTTGTTTAAAATCTTTTTTTGGTGATTCATTAATTATCTGAGCTGTGTTATTTTTGGTTTGGGGGTCTTTTTCATTATTTTCTTCTGTCTGAAAAAAATTTGTAATCTTAGTTTGAGATGGCTTGATTTTTGATGTTTTGTTATTTATATGGTTAATTTTTTTACTATTATCAAATCTATTGATATTAGAGTCATTTTCTATATTTATTATGTTATTATCTATTTTATTCTTAATTAAATTATTTTGTTTGTGCCACATTTCTTTTATAAGTTTTATTGGGAAAGCATTACTAAGTAGAATTTTGAAAATTTTATTCTTTGTTTCATTTAAATATTCATTGTCTGTTACTGTAATTGATCTTTTTATTAGATTTTGAGCTGTATTTCTTATTTGTTGTTTTGGGTGGTTTGAGAAAAAATGTTTTTTGTATATAAAATAATGTATTTATTTGATTGTCTTTTAATTTTTAGGTTGAAAATGTACAAAATTAAATTTAAAAAAAATTTTTTAGAGAATATTTTTAAAATTAAATAGTGTTGAAGGATTTAAAAGAAATGATGTAAATTGAAAATGACATGAAATTGTCGAAACGTTTTTTAGAATAAAGAAAAATAATAATGACTGGAAAAGGTTTTTAATTTACTCACGTGAATGATTGACTAATAAAGATGCACTCCAGTTACAAAAACAAGATATTTAAAATAAAAAAATTTAAAATATATTTCTAGATTTTTAAATTTATTTATTTAAATTTTTTTAAAATACTGACCAAAAAAGTACCATTTTATATTAATTTAAAGGTAATAGAAATACAAATCTAAACATGAGAAATCCTTTGAACTCCAAGGAGAAAAATTTCAAGCTGCCAGGCAAACATAATGGAAATAACCATGTTTTTTAAAAAATATAATTTCAATGAGGAGCTGTCATTAAAGATTTTACAGTTTATCCACATAACAAAACCTTAAAAGCTAATAAAGTGATGAAAAACTCAGCTAATCATTTTAAAATGTATTTGTACTCAGTCAATCTTTGTAGAAAATAAAAAACAGTATCTATTCCGCAGGCTGTCTCTTCGAGTTGAATTACGAGTTTTAACTGGTTATTCGTTTCATTTTTTTCTTTATTTTCCAAAAATACAAATTAACGTGAGTTTTAGTATGTATAACAGAATGTAATTATGGGTAATGAGTTGATTTCAGTAATCATTTCATCAAGAAATAAAAGTTTCAACTATCATTTGGAAGAATAGATAATATATGTTTGTTGAAACGTTCATTTCTAGATCAAATTATTACCGAAGTATGTACATTTCCCATAATTACATTCTCTTTTATACATTAAAGCTCATGTATTTAAGCTCAAACTCGTATTTTTTGAAAAATGTTAAAAGGGAGGCAAATGAAATGTTATAACTTGCTGTGACTCAACTCGAAGCAACAAACTGCAGAATAATTACCAAAAACCTTTTATTAAAATATATGTCAGGTAGTCAGATAAATCGAGAGTGAGATCAATAACAATAAATAGGATTGAAAATGAATGATCCATTATGAGCTGCTCGAACCTAGCCAAACCTGGCAATTCAAATAAGCAGCTGAAATCGATTAATTGTCCCTATCCAACTATTATGTTGTATTTGCTGTATGGTTTATTTAGTCTCTGTTTCTGCGGAATTCTCTTATTGGTGAACAGTTGGGTTCAATAGACCTGCAAAAAGCTTAAGAAAAAAACTTGGTTCAGTTTTATGCCCAGAAATCTCAAAAGTTCTACAGTAACGGAATTATGATTTTATCAGAAAAGTGGGGAAAAGGTCATCATAATGAAATTTGGATAATTAGATTGGCTGTGACAAAAAAAACAACTGAAATCACTTCCCCCATACAACATATGCTGCATGAGCCCCAGGAGGAACTGTAAATCCCCTAAAATCGATCCACAGCTGATAACAGAACAACTAATTTACCTTTCACAACCTGTATCAAATTAGGGACCTCTATATCAATAGCTTAGCCAAGATATATATAGTTAATTAAAAAAAAAAAGTTAATAAATGTTAAATACTTACTTCTTCCAAAAAGCAATCCTTGGAGCAAGATAAAAGAGGCTTGGTGAACTTGGAGACTTGATGAATGCTCCAATACAATGGATTGTTTTTGTCCTGGCAATCCTTCTCTGCCACCGCACTAACTTTACTACAATTGTCTTTATTAACATTGTTACTGTTACTGATATTGTTTATATTTTCAGAATTATTCTTTAACGGACTTATTGTCTTTTGCTCCTCTTCAGGTTTAACAGAAGGGATTTCATTATCACATTTTTCTTCCTTAACATTAACATTGGATTCCAACCCCACTTCTTCACTAGTAATACTATTTTTCGAGGAATCTCCATCGTTTGAGATTTTATCGATAGATGGACTCCTTTCTTTTTTGACAGGGGATTCATCGGTCTTCGTCGATTCCTCTGTAGTCGAACGATCTCTTGGAAGTTTAGAAGTACAGTCTTTCTTCTCAGTCATCTCATTCTCTGAATGACTTGCTTCATCGTCTTTCAAATCATCGACATAGTCAGCTCCTTTCTCTCTAGTCACACCATTCTTTAGGCCTTGTCTCATTTTCATCCAGGCCCTGATAGCATAAGAAAAATATAAATAAAGCACACTAATAAACATCTTTCCAAAATAAGAACAAGAAGAAACTGTATATATTGGTTGACTAATGAAAAGTTAAATGAAATAATTCAATCTACTAGCTGATTTAAACAGTTAATTACAAAAAAAAAAGTCATACAATCAAACCTTCAACTTGAAAATAAATAGCAAAATTAGATTATAATTTTAATATGAGAAAATTCAAAATTTGCTTATAATAAATGGTATGAATTTCAGTTTTATAATGTGAGATATAGATATATTTTTTTGAACAAATACAAAATAATAAATTTAGGCCAGCTTTAAGAGAAATACATACAAATTATACAAAAACTTAATTTTTTTTTACCATTTCATTTCTGCAGGTTCATCATCACTTTCCTCAGCAGAATCATCAGATAAATTTATAATATCTTCTGAATTCCTGAAAACCGAAAAAACAAATAAAAATTAGAATCCTGGTTTATGACTGCTTCAAAGCTATTATTTATTAAGTCAAGCTTTATAGAGTAAAATAAATTAAAATACATTTTTAAATGACTACACTATAAAAAACGACTTTCACTACATAGATATGTAACAACATAGATACAAGATTCAATAACATTTTAAAAACTAATAAATTAAGAATAATAATAAATTAAGTTTTGAATAATAATATAAATTAGGATTCTAAGATATGTTACACTTTATTTAATAGTTATTATATTTAAACAATTTAATTATATATATATATATATATATATATATATATATATATATATATATATACACAGAAAAAATGAATTCAAGGAAAATATCAAAATGATTTATTATTTAATATTTTCAATCAGGCTAGCATGCCAAATGATCAATACGGCATCTTTGAAAGAGGAAAATAATGGTTCGGGTAGAGGTCAGTTGAAACTGTCACCCCTTGACCTGATCTTAACTCCTGAAGAAGAACTGCAATGTGGGTCGAAACATTGGCTTTAAAACAAATAGTTCTTCTCATTTTAAGATTTTTTTCTGTCCATATATATATATATATATATATATATATATATATATATATATATATATATATATATATATATATATATATATATATATATGGTTAACTAATAATATTCAAGATACACCTTGAAAAACAATAGTTAAACAAGATGGATTTTTAAAGTGAGTGGATTTGAATTAAAATAGGTTTAACACAATGAACTAATCTTTGAATTATGCATAAAATTAGACAAAACTAAGATTACATAAATAGAAACCTTAGTATAGCTTGGCTAGCAGATAATGAAACAATATCCTATGTTCACTGAAACAGGTTCATTCCTGGCTTTGGAAACTTAACTTTATCGTCAGAACCGGAACTATTGTTTGAGAGATGTTCCCTGGATCCTCTCAACCAAAATAAAACTTGTCAAGGGAAACAAAGAAATTGAATAACAGTGCGGAGCAAAATATTTCACAGGAATCAGCAAACATTGACCCTTATCATTACAAGCTCTTTAAGTATTTCATAACTTTTTCATTAAATAAGAAATATAAACATCCTTGACTATTCTTTTCAAATAGGTTTAAAAACCTTATTATACAAAAGGTATTGTACTTATTACAAATAGTAAAAGACCTTCACCTTCTACTCGCCTTCGCACCCCATTTGAGCCTGTCTGTAAGCGCAGAATCTTTTACTAAGTTTTCAGTCGTATAAGGGCAGTTTTTCACCAATTTGTGAAATTGTTTATTCGTCCCATGGAAATATCCTTGCCCGATGCAACCAGGAGTTGGACAACTCGAGTTGAGGAAGTCCTCTGCAGCTGAACAAATAATATTGGATTATTAAAAAAGTATAAACTGCAAGACTATATTGAATTATCTTCAAATATTAACACTTATACATTTGTTAACAGTGAAAAAAAGATAAATATTTACTTGGCGGCGGCTCCAGAGGGTGCCCTGCTCTAGATGACCAACCAACAGGATGTATGTCTGGACAATCATCATCGACCCAATATCCAAAGTGTGCTGGAAAGCCATCGAACGTAATTTTCACCTGTACAATAAATAAATCTCTTAATAAAACTGTTACAACAATCTAAGAATTCAATTGATTATTATTGGGTCATTTCATATGAGATGTTCTTTACCAAAGGAAAGGTGATTTCGTAAAACAACTTTATGAAACCAAAATATTTACCCTCATTTTTCCGAGACATTATCAATTTTTCAATTCTTTATTGAAAAGTACAAGGTTTTGTGATGATACATGCATTTTTGATTTAAAAACCATTTTCAAAAAGTTTTACCCAAAAGAAAGTTGTCTAAATTTCTTATAACAGATTGGAGGACTCCGTAACCCAGCTCGTTTAGTTTATTCACTTACAGCTGTAAAACATGAGGTCTGGCAAGGTCGTGTAAGAGTATGCATCCCTTCTGATTAACAGAAGTTATGGCAGTTTTTTTTTTCGTTATATCATTATCCTTGCAGTAGGATATAGAAGTAATGGTTTCACCTCTGGTTAGAAAGGATAAATGAATTATTCCTGCCATTGACCACTACACAGAAACCAATATTTTTTTTTGGTTGGAAAATATCTCAAACCAATAATGGCCCATTTGTCACAATACTCTCCCCAAACGCGATGGTAATGTTTCTTGCACCTTTGGCTGCCGAGTTTCCATGGTCATATTTGATGGCATTCTGAACAATGTTAGTTCAATTGCGGTATAGAAAATATTAAAAAAAGAGAAAATTAATAACAGCTGATTATAATCTGTAAACATAAACATAGTAAACAACACAAGTCTACTAAATCCATTTTGAATTTCAGAAATAATAAAAATCAACGTTTCATATGAAACAATTGGATAATAATAAAATACTGACTTATACTGATAATTAAAAATAACCAAATCATCAGTGTTAGCAGTTCCCATTTTCTAGATAATATAAATATTTACAAATCTTTTATAAAACAAAAAAATTAAATATTTTACCTGATATGGAAGAACTTCGGCAATAGTAGCGACGCGTATTAAATGAGGTGCTCTTTTATCTACGGCTTCTATCTTAAGCCCCTTTTTAAATTCGATCGGCGGCCTCAAAACAAATGCTTTTTCAGGAGCAGCAATAGACCTTGTTTCCTTCAAATATTTCTTCCAACTGAAATCTCCAGGTTTTATTCCTGTAAATCATAAACAATATAAGCAACTATTTAATATCAACAAAAATAAATTATGCTTACAGTAGGATTTTAATAGTAAGCAGCTGTTGATCTGAACACTTGCATTTTCTTAATTAAGATAACAGTCGACATATGTTCCGACATTTTACCTACTTATGTAATAAATAAAATAAAAAATTGATGCATCAATGTAGTGAAATGTTGGTTCTAGCCTTGGTGTGAGATTATAGAAGCTGTACCAGGACCAGCATTTTCCCCGAAAACAAAGATAAATCAATAAGATATGTTTTATCCCATGAAAATTTTAGGTTGTATTATTAAAAATAATCTGTACTGTTTTACTTTGTAAATTAATAATCACTAAAAATAGTTTTGGCATATGAATGCTGAACTAATATGAATTTCAAATCATTTTAGAACATCACTGTATTTTACATGAGTATTAAAAAGTTTCAGGACACCGTTTTAACCCAGAGGATAAAAATAAAAATGAAAAAAAACTTAAGATGTGATATTATAGTAAGAGATCATATAATTTTTTTATTTGTAAAAAAATGCTCATTCCTCCTAACATTCTTCATTATAACACCAAATAACTAATATTTTATTCATTGAGTTTCTCCAAAGTTGAAGTTTTCTACAACCAAATTTTAGGATATTATTTTTTTTCCAGGTCTTCCTGTTAAGAGAATCTTCTTCATTGAGACTTTATCCAGCCATTTCTTTCTAAACTTGGTTCATCCATCAAGTTCTTGGTCAACCTCTTCTTCTTATTTCTTCAGGGGCACCAGTACATGGGTCATTTTTGGAATTCGATTATTTCTATTATTTTTCATTCCATTATTATATTCTATAATTATTTGGCTCAGTAAGTGTCTAATTCACTTTAACCGCTTTAAGTTAATTTTTTCAAGAAAGGTATTGTGAGCACCCATTATCTCTTGGACTATTGAATAATATCTTCTATCACGCCTGGATATTCTAGCTGCAATTCTCCGGTAGTTTCTTTAGGGGTAGCCCCTTTCCCAATTTCCATGTTTCATATAACTCAGCCAAATAACATTATAGCCATTATAATGGCATGGAGAATCATTTATTTTGTGTGGTTTTTAGGATTTTATTATTAGAGGGTCATTACTAATATTTCCTATGCTAAAATTAAAACATGACTCCTATGATGATAAAATACATAGGATAATCATATTTACACATGAATAAGACAAATAAGATGTATTTACCATTCGGAGGTGTAAGTTCGTGGTTCGCATTTTTGCACCAACCAACAGGACGGATGTACGGGCTTGATATGTCCACCCAGTAGTCGTACATATCGTCCCAGGAATCAAAGTGCACAAGTATACGGTTTTCCATTACAGCAGCGACAGTTGACACACAGACGAGGAAAGTATTTTTACGATCTACTGCTTCCAGTTTCATGTCTACTTTGAATAGGTTAATTTGATCCTGTAAATAATACAATATTTAAAAAATACTGCAATACATAAATATTAACTAATACTTAAATACTTTTTAAATATATTACTTTTTACTCAATTGATACTTACTAAATTGGAAGAATTATTTTCAAAGCAAGACTGAGGAGCAGCTTTCGCATTATTTCGAGATAAGTAAGAATCCCAGTCAAAATGTTTAGAACTGAGAGCAGGTGGAAGCTGCAATGGGATCTTATGTTTACTGCAGAACTCGGAAGGAAATAAATTCTGATTATCTGCATTGGCCCAAAAATCGTATTCTTTTGGATAACCATCAAAATGTAATTTTAAACGATACCCTGTAAAACAAAGGGAAAAAATTTTAAAAAAAAATGTTTTATTAGTACAAACATAAAGAAGAGTTATTCTTCAATAATTGAATTATCTGATAAAAAACCAAAGGCATAAAATATAAAAAGGCACTGACTAGTTTTTTATAGTACAGAACAAATTTAGAAGAATAACTAATATAGTCTCTCAGCAGAGATCCTGCTGACCAGCATATTCCCTGAAGAAAGATCTTATGTTGATCTTATCTCTGTCTCTGTTTGGTTAAATGTCAAATTGCTATAATTATTGAATAACATTAGATAAGGATATTTATTTATTAATATGAAGTGACACGTTGAGTTTATCATCGGTATGATACTACAGCCCAGGTTCAAACAACTGTTTTTGGCTTTTTTATCAAACATTATCAGCTGATTCTAAGTCTAGCAGAGAGGTTTAATAAGCTTTAAAATAAAAAATAGCAATACAACCCACGAAAGGTCTTGGGCTCAGTACGTGGTAGAGGTTGTACTGTTTCTTCAACAACGGTTGTTCGGGGGGGGGGGTGATTTATCCAAGATTACTCTCAACCACCACATTCTCCCCTCAATTTAGGGTATCCAATTCATAGAGGCTGGTTGAGCCTGAGGAGGTCAGCAGATCTCACAGGGGAGTTATCAGATTAAATAAATTATCTGCCATTGCTGGATTTGAACATTTTGGATTTTTGCCAAAGTAACTCAGCGCTATACACTCAGCTAACCTACTCCCAACCCTTATTTTACATTGACCGTGAAAGATTAACAACTCACCATAATAGGCAGGTCAACTTCTATACTCATATCAAATCATTCAACAGAAAATGTTAAATTAAACAAAGTAAAATTACTACATTTTTATTTTTAAAGAGAAAAGATAGGCCGTCGGCCAGGATTTGAACCTGGAACCTTTGTCTCACCGTGACATTGCTCTACCATTTGAGCTACCCACGGCCGCCTGCCGGCAGAGGACAAATCTTTTCTCTCATTCGATCCCATGTCCTCGTGCTCTCGCAATTTTTGCGATGAATACACTAGAACGAAGTTCTTTGAACATTGATTTAATTTTAGGATCTTATTGACTTACCTCATATTACTATTTATAATTATTAGTCAATTTTTTTGAGTTTTAAATATTTTTATTTTTAAAGAGAAAAGATAGGCCCTCGGAAAAGATAGGTTCCGGGCTCAAATCCCGGCCGAGGGCCTATCTTTTCTCTCTAAAAATAAAAATATTTAAAACTCAAAAAAATTGACCAATAATTATAAAAAATTATAAAATTACTACAATTATTTAAGAGAAAACTATATCTTCCAATGAACAACTATTGAACTGTCGAAATGAAAAAATAAATGCGATAATTATTGTGCTTACTAAACACGGCTAAGAATCAAGAGATTGTTATCTCGCACAATATGCTCCAACTAAGTTAAGTTTAAATATTTTTATTTTGAAGAGAAAAGATTTGTCCAGGACCGAGATTCGAACCCGGGTCGTCTGCATTTCCGTTGCAGTCCGCGATCAGGTTCGAATCCCGGTCCTGGACAAATCTTTTCTCTTCAAAATAAAAATATTTAAAAATTATAATAATTATAGAAAAATAAAATAAAATAAATCATAAGTAAAGTTTATTATACTCAGAAGTTATAAATTAAAATTTATTTTAATTAACTAATGTAAGAATTAAAAGTCTATGTTATGTTTATTTTATAATAGAATAGAATAGAAAAGTAACTTTACTCTGGGACTAAGACCCTTTAGAATGACAAACATGAACAGAAATAGAAACATAATATATATCTGTCCAGAAGGCTACATGATACAAATCATAAAGTGTATAAAAAGTGACAGAAACCAAAATAAAATAAATAATTAAACAAATAATGATAAGTAAATAAACAGCACGAATCCTGACAACGTATCAAGCAATTAAAAGAATAGATAAATAAACTTACCTCTGACTTCGGCAACAGAGACTAAGCAGACGTTGGACTGGTGTTCAGGATCGATTGCTTCAAGCCTTTGGCCAACTTTGAACCTGTTAGGTCGAGATGGAAACGGATTGTTAAACAATTTCACCCAAGCACCAGATGACTTTGTTTCACACAAATAAGTATTCCAACGGAAACGAGATTTCTTTTTTGGGCTATCCTTTAAGACAAAAAAAAGTTAATTAAAACAACATAAACTTTATTAAGAAATGCACAAGCTTCTGACATGGTAGTCACATTACAAATAAAAAAGTCTAAACAGACAATAATTTATGATAAATTCTTAAATCAGGTTTGGCTTTAATTTTAATTTTTTATTTAAAAACTATGAAACAACCTAGTGTAGTAGACGCAACACAACTTTCATTTACCAACACTAATTGAATTAAATTAAAAGTTATAATGAAAAATGATATAAAATATTATTTATATAAAATATAATAATACAAATGTAGAAATAATTAACTACATTACTTGAGTTTCTCTCTTTATCATTCTTCCTTATTTTTGACAATTTCTTAGGTTAGATATTAATTTCTCTAACATCATTAGCGTAATACTCAAATACTATAAAATACATCTACATCACTCTTCTTCCAGATATTTATTGTAAATATGTTAATAACATTTATTCATAATTTATAATTATTCAATTTTAGTAAACATCTAAGGCAGCTTGAATGCATCATTTCAGTTTCATGCAGCTTATTTATTTTGAGCTTGGCTATTCACAACCGACACTTTTGCAAGACTTGGTTATTTACGGACCATAAAACATGTATTACAGTTAAAGATTCGGAATTCGAAATTTATTATGACCAAAATGATTTCACCTACTAAATATTTCATATACAAGAAAGTGAAAGTGATAGTGTCTTTTAGAAAGGCTTGTTATTTAATAAGATATGATTTACATGCATTAGATAAATTAAATACATTACTAATTAAGTTATCAAAATATCTAAAAATTCATTCAAAAATGAAAAACTAAGATAAGAAAGAGACAGAATAAAGGAACTTTGATTTAAAATATAACTTGAGCAACAGTCAGGCCTAAGATCAACATTGTTCAAGATACATACAGTCCATACAGTCAACCATTTCTCTATCAATAAAATATAACTTACGTTTTCATTGTTAGATGATCCCACCTCTAAATCTTGTGCGATAATATCTTCTGTAGATGAAGATTTATTTATTTTTCCACAGCCTCTAGGCCTCAATTTTATTTTGGACTGTTTTTCAGATTTTTCTGGTGAATGTTGACTAGTAGGCTTTAACAAATCTGATTTACGTCCAATTTTACAACCTTTTGTTATTATTTTCTTCATTTTTGTAATTCTATTATCATCGTTCGTAATTTTCTTAACAGAAGATTCAGATTCAGGAGAACTAGCATCAATAAGATCAATAATATCAGATTCATTCAATTTTGAGAGTGGAAGTTCGTCATCTATAGACATCTTTCTGTCTGAAATTTTTGAGTCATTACTGATAGCCATTTTAACTTCCACACTATCATTAGTTTTATTTTTATCACTCGAATCAGACATTTCAACATCTGAATCTTTTTTAAATATTGAGTGCTGAAGAGCGATTAGATCATCTCTACATCCGATACTGCAATAATTTTCATTATAAAACTCTGTTATCAGACCATAGCAACCACACGATAGACAACAATATATTTCATCAGTTTTCTTCTTATCTGAAAACAAAAAAAATTGTTGCAATTCACTGAATAGATATAAGTTTTAAAAAAAACTGTGCAATATCTTTCGACAAGATATCTTAATATCAAGAACCTTGTGAAAAATAAAATATGATACATGAAATATTTACATACCTGGAATAGGATCACCACCGTCAAGAAGTTCCACCATATCAAATTCATTTTTAACTATCTGTAACCAAATTAAAAACATAATTATGCTTAAGATAATATTTAATACTAAGATAACATATTAGATACATATATTAGTTATATATATATATATATATATATATATATATATAAATATTTTTTTTTTTTTTTAAATCTTAAGATAACTAAAGACACTCGGTTGGTAAGATAGTGATTCTGGAGATTTATTGGATTTAGAAACTTGCAATAAAACTTTTTATCAGTTTCACAGATTGTTACTTCGAGTTAAGTCACAACAAGTTTTTACTTTTCATTTTTTTCCTTTATAATATTCTCGAAAATAAAAATTTATTATGAGGTGTTATTATTATGGATATATCATTTTATCAAGAAACAAAAGTTTAAACAAACATATATTATCATTTATACCTTGAAATGCTTATTTCTTGATGAAATGATTACCAAAATACACCATAAGTGCACCCTTTTTTACATAATAAAACTCAATATTATTTTTATTTTAGAGAATATTAAAAAGGAAATAAAAGAAAACTTAAAACTTGACTTAAGTTTTCAACTTAAATTGAAGTGACAACCTTCGGAAGTAGTACCTAAAAACATAATAAACATTTTACGTAATAGGCAAGGATAAGGTAATATTTTGCCCTCATTGGATTAGTCGAAACTTGCCAAAAATAGTATAGATGTGACTCACAAAATTGGAATCAGAAAGATCAAATATGTTTTACTGAAATCCTGCGATACCTCAGAGCCCTCTATACGTAAACATTTTCAGTACTATCCTCTGAAGGTACTGCGTCCCAATGGACACATTAGGCTAATTCTATCGAGAGGGAACTGCTATACAAAACCAGACCGGTACACGAGTCATAAACTGCGTGAGGGAACTGATAGGGTTGCAATGCCTCGATCACTGATAATTGTAACAAAAGGGCCTTAAGAGATAAAGAAATTAAAGTTTAATTAACATTAGTAGTACACATTGTGAGGTAATAAGAAAATCTTAAAATATTTAGTTCAAAATTTCTATCTCATAAATATTTTAATTTTGTGTTTGCTGTACTAACCTTTAGTAGTTCAAAAAACAAAACCTTATTTCAACAATATTCAATCTTAATAAAAAAATATTTCAACTAATATAAAAGATAAATAAATTATTGCAGTATACATACTTTTATTGAACTATCTGGTAAATTTCCGAGTCCATGACTATCCCAATCTATAATCTTGAACGGATCATACTCTTCACCGCCAGGAAATAATTTTATGTTTTCATACGGATCTCCGACGTGTATTTTTTTAGGCGTACCAGCCGTAGAGGATATTAGAGAACCTTTTCTCTTACGGGCTCTGTCTCCTGTACTTTGAAATGGTGAACTAGTTTCCTTTTCTTCCCACTGCATTGTTGATTTATTGTTGTTTACTGTTTTATCATTGTCGCTATAGGAAGAAAAAGAAATAAAATAAAATGTTGAGTGATAAATCAAAACAAAATTGTAATTCCTTATGACAGTTTCTCTATATATATGCTTATGACTAATAAAGCAGTGAATAAAACACTTGCATTAGGCATAATGAAACAATTAAATTAAAATTATAATAAAATAAAGGCAATAAGGATAAACTAAAATGAATAAACTATTAAGATCTCCATGTCACTTAAAATGAAGAAGAAACTTTAAATCAAAGTAAAAAGAACAGTACAAGTACATTACTACATATTAATATCTGCCAGTAGAATAAAATGCCATTAAAAAAAATTGGTTTAACAATTTGATATCATTTTAAATCATAATTAAAATTAATTAGTTAATCATAGGATTGTTTTTTCTATCTATATTATCTATAATAAATAAAATCAAGAATATACAATAAGAAATTCTCACCACACTGTACTGACTGGTTTTGTAGTTTCTGATTCATTTTCAGTAGATTTTGTCAATGGCTTATCATTTTTTTCATTTTCTGAAATTAAAAATAGTATTAACAGGTAAATTAATTTCTGTAAGCAAGAGTAATTAATACATTCCATTATTACGTAATAAGTATTTGAGGCCTTCAGGATCAAAAGTGGTTAACTCTAAATTTCAAAAATGCCTTAATCACATTTTTTTTGCTTGTTTAGTTAAGCAATGGTTTCAAACCAATAAACCATTGCATGACATGGTCCATGTCAAACCGGACTAAAACAATGAGAAATAATTTGACTAAGTGTCGTGTTAGACAAAATTGCTTGACTAACCTAGCGAAAAAGGTGTAAAGTCAATTTTTTATTTTTAACACCTCATTTCATTAAATTGCCTTAACTTCAAATAAAAATAACGAATTGATGGCAGCTTCATTGTCTCCGAGTGCCTTTGATAAATTTGGGACTTGTCCTATTTTATTTATTGTTAGAATGAGATAATTATGCTCTTCTGTTGGTGACTTTCTTATAGTAAACATATTTTTGAAAAATATAATTATTAATTTCGAACAATTAATAAAATAAAACTAACCCCGCATCCATGGAAGGAACTTGGTAACAACAAAACTACCATCACATTGGTATTTCAGTTCTTTAAGGAACATCGCCTATTGACTAATTCATAGCATTATATAAAATTTCTCCACTATTCAGTTTAAATGAGTGTGTTTTATAAGTAAAGAATATAAAGTAAATTCTTAAAAGCTAACCGTCAGCTTATCATGACCTAAGGCCTTTAAACACCAATAAACAATAAAAAAAGAAAGAAGCAAAACCATTAATTATTTAAATCATAATTCAGAGAATGCCATTTAAAAAAAAAAACAAGAACCCCATGTACATTTCCATATACATTATGGTAAAATAAAACCTTAAGCGTTTTTTGTTTCCATGCCTGTGCTCCCAGGTACAATATCTTAATAATTGTATACTTAATTATAATTAATAATAAAATTTACTTTTAAAGTTATATCTTACCATCTTCTATGGTAACAATATCATTGGAAGTATTTGAATTTTCACTTTTAGAATTATCTTCAGTCTTGCTAACTTTGTTAGCCTTGGTCGTCTCATTATTTCTAACATCAGTCTTTTCACTAACATCCTCTTTCATATCAACCAATATCACTTTCATTTGTGCTTTATCTCCAGTATGATTCTGATTTTGTACCTGAGGGCTCTTTACAAGAGTCAATCCAGGTGGAATAGACGCTTTTGTAACGGTTGCTGGCTTGATGACAGCATTCGTTAATATTTTTGCTTCGACACCTCTGGGCCTAAATGAAAAGAAAATTACAAATAAATATTTTCAACTTAAGAAAAGAAGTATCCTAATTAATTAAAGGGGTAATTATTTCATAGGTTTTCGCTAAGAGTTTAGTCACAAGTTTTAACTTTTCATTTGTTTCATTTTATTATTTTCCAAAATACAAGTTACAATGAGTTTTAGTATGGAACATAGAATGTAATAGTGGGAAATATGTATACTTCAGTAATAATTTAAACTGGAAATGAATGTTTCAACAAACATATATCATATATATCATCTATACTTCGAAATGTTAGTTGAAACTTTTAATTCTTGACAAAATGATTACCGATATCTACTTGTTACCCATAATTACATTCTCTTTTCCATACTAAAGCTCACGATAACTTTTATTTTGGAAAATATTAACAATGAAACGAATAAACAGTTAAAACTTGTTTTAATTCAATTTGAAGCGACAACTTGCGAAACAGATACCATTAAAAGTCTTTGTTGCTAGTATGTTCAAAACATACTGGTAGTTTCTTAAATTAGCACATTCAAATTCTTCAGTTTTTAGCAACAGTGTATTTCTAGATTCTTTGATTATCAAATCTATAAAACTATTTTTCTTTTCCATTCACCGAATTAAAGGCTTTAGGCTTCATAATATTACATTAAAAACTATAAGGCAAGATTAAGCGAAATGAATTCCTGTGCTCTAGTGTTTTAATAAGAACTGTTCTAGAAAAGGAGCTATGGTTTACACACTGAATATAACTAATTGTGATAGTTGGAAAAATGGAGGATGAAGATCAGATCAGCTGACTCAATACAGCTACTAAATTTTTCCTCAAGAGATTAGATATTTTTTAAATTTTCGGATATAAACAAATTTAATTTATTCAAAGAAAGAAACCAAAGATTTTACTTTGATTTGTAAGAAGTTGAATATAGGCAGAGAAAATTGAGTTAGGAATGAAAGGTTTGCATTCTTCACTAAAAAAATTCAATCTTATTTTATATTTTATCAATTCATACTTTCCATATGGATTCATGTAAAAGATAATTCCGAATACAGACACAAACGAACAAAACACATACTATTATAAATAATATGCATTTTGTATTATGTTATACATAAATTTTGTCTTAAGTAAATCCTATTTACTCTCTTTTCTGTTGGTTTTTCAAATTTTACCAACAACAAAAACATATTAATCAGTAACCGTTGTAATGTGAACTCATTTTCATTGTAAGGGATTATCCCACCAATGTTTTAAAATTTGAACATATTTTAAAATAAAATAAAACAAAATATTTAAAAAAAAAAAATTCCGAATCTAAGATAATTATACTTATTTTGTAAGTAAAACATTTTTCTTGAAAGTTTAATAACAAAGTATTAAAAAAAACTTGCCTTAGACCTTGGATTCTGAAACTACGTTTTTGTAGTACAGAATTTATTTACAGTTTTATTAGCCATGTTTAGGCAATTTTGGTGCACATCCACGCAAAGGGTTGGGTGAAAACCTGGCAGTTTATTATTGAGCAAACATCTAAGTAAAACCATTCATGTACTTAAAAGGCACATTTCATATCAAAATGGTCTGGGTGGAGGCCAGAAAAATAATTTCATAATTAAAAGGAAGAAAAATAGATGAAGTAAAATATAGAAATTTGTCTATTTTTATTCTTCACAAATTTTATAAATCATTTTAATTTGTTTGAATTTTGTATAATATACAATGGATATTATCTATTATCTATTAGGCTAGATATTATCTAACTCTGAAGATCTGCAATATGGGTCGAAACATTGGTTTTCATAAAAAGCTCAACCCTATTAAAGATCTTATTTCTCTCACTGCCGGGCCTTTCTAACCCATTAGCCTTCTAACACAATAAAAACAAATCAACATAACTAAACTCATATCCCACATAAAAGAATGAGGAGCCACTGGAACTGATGGATTAAAGGGATGTGACCAAACACTAAACTGTAAACTAGTAGTGATCGCCCTTAACTAGTACTAGTTAAGGAAATTCACTGAGGCGACTCGAGATCTGTTGTATACAGAACAAATTAATGAACAATAATCAATTAATATATCTCAATACGAAGAATTTGAGTGTTGTTTAAGAACCTTTAATTTAGCATAAGACATTTATCGATAAATACAACTTAATATGAATCTTAAAAGGAAATAGAAAACAATAAAAATATCACAAATATTTAAATAAAATTATATAAGATTAAAGAAAATAAAAGTAAGTAGGCAAGTAACAAACCTGATAATATTTGGTTGAACGAGTTTACCGGAGGTCGAATCACTAGGCTTGATAAGTGATGTTTGAGAGACGGAACTGACTACGAAAGATCTACAAATTTTCTTTCCTGGGATGACTCCTTGAGATGACGGGGTTGAAGGGCGAGGAAGAATCAGCCTAGCCATTGACATATCCTTTCCTACGACGGGAGTTAACAGAACTTTTTGGGGCACCATATCCTTTCCTTTATTTGACTGCTTGAATAATGTTCCAACATAGGCAATGTTCTGATTAGGGGTTTGAACCTGAACAAGCTTAGCTCCAGTAGCAACTCCATTCGGTACCTTAAATTGTTTTAAATTCATAATAACAATAACAGGCATAACTATACATGTATCATAGGTTAAAAAAATCAAAATATACATAAAGTCCTTAAATTAATTTTAATATCATCAGTTCTCATTAAACAAATGATAAAAATAAAACAGTAATGTGCAAAAATAATATAATTTCATTTCAACAAATTAACATTGCATATAATGATTATATCAAACAAAAATGAACATGACTAACTGTTTAAAATATAAAAAGTGTTTGCTAAAACCAAATAAACAAATAATAAGTAAATACTACAACTCTAAATATAGATAGATTATGTCTTAACTACATCAAAACAAACAACTGCGCTGAGATTTAGTGTTGCAGTGATTTTAAGGACTTTCGTTTGTTTTTCAAAATAAAAGATTCTTACTAAGTTATTATTATAAGACAAAAGTTATTATTACTATCAAAATTAATGATAGAGTTATTATATTAACATAATTTATAAATTAATCAATAATTAATTCAATTTAAGATCATAAAGAAGGAATGTCAACAGTGTAAAACAATCAGTATTGGAGGTTATTATTTAATAACTGAGATTAACAAAGGATAAAACATAACATTACATTAGCATCTTAAAATCAATTTAAGATGAAATCATGTAGAAACTAGAAGTCAATACCAAAAAAATATTAATAGAAATAAGTTTCTGTAAACAAATCAAAATCTGCTAAAACCATATTATCAACATTCCCACAAGCTTTGACAAGTGATAAATGAATTAACAAATAATATGTAATTGGGTAGATGAGTCAGACTATAATAAGAGTACCTTACTTAAAGAAAATCAAACACTATAACTGTATCAATATGTGCAGTTAGACATTACCTATAATATGCAATATAACCAAATTACAAAACAATAGGATTATTTTTAGAGCCTAAATTAATTTGAAAAAGAGGTAGCATAAAATGAAGAACTGATGCTTTGTATTTCATATATCTAATAATAATAATTAGCCTGATATAATATAAAATTAGCTATAACATAATTATACAACTATTAACAATAAAGAAATTATAACTAAGAAATGAGAATATCAAGAAAAAAATGTAGTTCTGAACTATTACTGAAACTGAAATGTTTTAATAATAATTCCTTCTGTAGTGTATTTGTCATCTACCATCAATTTCGGGGTTACCTTGAGAACAAAACAGTACTATTAAGAATTATTCTATGCTTATACACCCATTTTACTTGTTTAAATAGTAGTATTATAGTTTTAGTACATATGATACCACAACTTACAGAAGAAACAGCAACAGGACCTCCAAATTTAGGAATCACAGATTCATTACCGCTGTCACTTATATTGGATTTGTTCATAGAAGATTGCACATATAACAGTGGAAGAGTTCTTTTCTCTGCTGAATTTCCAGAAGTTGAGCTCGGAACACCAACAATATGTCCACCCATATTATCCACAACTACTGATTCACTGTCCGATGTTTTCTTAACATCACTACTCATCTTTCCTAAACAGTCAAGAGAAAAAAATTAGGAGAAACAAAATCAGGAATAACCATAATGATATCACACCGAACAACATTTTGTAAAACAACTTATAATTACCTTAAAAAAGAGAACAAATTTGAAAAGAATATTATAACTACCTTAATTCTATAAAATTGTATTTAAGTATGAGAATGAAACGAGTATGGTAAAAACCGGTTAGAATTATTTTTCATTCTCTAATTCTGTTAATACAGTCCTATTTCAATTCTAATTGCAACAATATCAGGATGTAAAACAAATTTTTGAAACAGATTTAAAAATAACTGAGATTAACAAAAACACTACCTTAACTATATACTTAATATGTACTACTAAGTTAATCAAATTGTAGTTAAAACATTCAAAAAAGTGTTTTCAAAGAACCGGAACAAAAAAAAAATTGGTGCATAAACAATACTTATTTCTAAGTAATTTTTTTTCAAATAAAAATTTAAAATTATTGACGGTTAATGAATGGGTACCTACAAACTCATGTATGTATCAAACACTCTTCGAACAACGTACTATTTAAACAAATAAGGTCTAGCGGTTCATTACATAAATATGTCATTTTTAATTCAAAAATCATAAAAATTTAACAAACTTAAGAAAGCTCAGATCCAACCTCGGCAAGTGTAACAACCTGACAACCGGTAAATATTTCTTATAAAACAGCGAATTCTAAAATATTCACTTACCATTGATTGTTATAATAGTAATAATCAGAAAGGAGTCAATTAAAATAAATTAAAACCAGATAATTGGCAGAAATATCTAAATACTTTTACAACATAAAAATGTAATTATTATGATTTGCGAAGCAGGTGAGGTAAAACAAAGGCTGAAACTCAGTTATCTCTAATCTCAAAGGATGAAAACGAAAGTAAAGCCCGGCTTATTTTAGTGGTATTGTAATTTACAGTAATAGTAATAAAATGTTACAAAATAAGAACCTATACTATTGTAATTGTGTAGAAAGAGTCTCCTTTCGGTCCACTGCCGTTTTCGTGACTAGGCGATAAACAGCGCCCTCTACATTTCGCTACCGGCACTTCTCACTCGCCATATAGTGTTTGCTTTAGTAGGACCTAGCAGGACAAAGTTTTTTTCCGAAATGATTTGTATCAGTTGCAGTCTCTTACTCTGATTTTGATGCCAGTTTCGGCATAGATGAAGTTTTTTACGTTTGGTTTCTACGTGGAGTCATTTCCGAATCTTTTAACTGCCCCCAAGTGCACATCACAATGCAAAGAATATTTGGACTTAATTCATTACAGGTAATTTCAATAATTGCATTCGCATGCTTATATACTACCTTCTTAAATTGTTATATGCTACTTGATGTTTATGTGTTACTAATATTGCATTCTAATACAGTGTGATTCCTTTCTCATCTACTAATTTCTTTTTTTATATGCCTAATGTTTCATTTTGGAATTATTCATTCCATGTTCATTTTTAGATGAAATGATTACCGATTCTCTTTTCCATACTTCTTCCATACTACAGGTAATTTCAATAATTGCAGTCGCATGCCTGTATACTTCTCTCTTAAATTGTTATATGCTACTTGATGTTTATGTGTTACTAATATTGCTTTCTAATACAGTGTGATTCCTTTCTCATCTACTAATTTCTTTTTTTATATGCCTAATGTTTGAATTTGGAATATAAGTAAAATAGAAAATAAGTAAAATCGCTGTACAAGCCTATTATGGATTTTACAAATGATTATTTTTATGATTTTCTTATTCTTCATTTCCGTTCTTTTATTCAGGGTCTTACTCGCCTTGTTTTTCAGCCTTACACATTTCAACCACTCCAGAAATTCTATAGGACCTGGATAGGCAAAATTTAGGACTTGCACTGTAGCATCATCTGATTAGCCAAAGCAGCTTAACGTGACATTAAGTGTCGTTAATGAATAAGCAAACAATTATCGATGATGTATTTATTTTTTACTTGTCAAGTAAGAAGATTTGAAAAAGACCTTCAAATAATGTCTTTGATCAAATATTATCTCAATCTGATTTTATGATAAAATATTTATTTTAAATTAAAACAATAACACCTTATTTTTTAAATTGTAATTTGTTCAATTGCTTTCTGTTTGACATTTTAGGTCATTTTTATTCTGGAGATTTTTACATTCTTCTATGCAGATACTGGGTAGCTAGTGATGAAGGAGTAGAGCATGAGGAAGGTGGAGATCCATCAGAAGATGACTGCCAGTACGTTATTTTATTTATGGCAAGGAAGAGATGCTGGAAACATGGGTTGGCTAACATTTACGTTTAGGTTAGTACACTGATTTTATTCTTCATTAATTTTAATTATGAAATTGATTAATTTTTACCCTCATAAAAAGCGCATAACATATTGCTGAACATTATTTTCTTTTATTTATTTATTTTGTTTGCAAAATATAAGTTCAGTGTTTAGCAGAACAGATACCAGTTTTTCCAAGTCACAACAAGTTTTAGCTTTTCATTTGTTTTATTTTTAATTTCCTCGACAATAAAAATATTAGTATGAAAAAGGAGTGTAATTATAGGAAATATGTAAATTATTTTAATCATTTCATCAATAAATGACCTGAACAGTATGTAGTTGATTCGTTAATCTATATACAGTCAGTAATAGTTACTATATACAGTCTATAATACAATTATTTTTGTTCTCAAGAGTGTAAAAGGGGAAAATGAAAAGTGAAAACTTGTGACTTTACTCAAAGCGTCAACCTGGGGATCTAATTCTTTATTACGACAAATTTCCAACCTGATTCGTTTATTAATAAGAACAAAATTAATCTAAAGCTGAACATTGAAACGATAAAAATTATTTACGTAAAACAATTTTTTTCTTCTGTAAAGGAGATAGTTGCAGTCAAGGGTGGGGTGCAGTCAATAAGAACACAGGATAAGTAATAAACTTATATTATGTGCCGACGTTTCGACCTACAGTGTAGGTCATCTTCAGGGCTAACAGAGAAACAAACAGAACAAAAAATATAAAAATGTGCAGTATATATATTTTTTGTTCTGTTTGTTTCTCTGTTAGCCCTGAAGATGACCTACACTGTAGGTCGAAACGTCGGCACATAATATAAGTTTATTATTTATCCTGTGTTCTTATTGACTGCACCTCCCAACTATCTCCTTTACATTAGATCATCCAGTCAACTATTTTCATCTCATACAATTTTTTTCTTCATTTATTCTCCTTTTGAAATTTACATTGAGATTTGATTGTTTTATTTAAAGTATTCAGTATGTTATTTTCTTTGAGGTAATAATGTAGTTAATTTATGTTTGGTCGATAATTGTTTTATTTACCTTACAGAAGAAATTCAAAATTCTCTTTGGAGATAAATTGGAGGTAGTAAGAACTCACCAACAATAAGAGAATATCAAATTTCTAGCACACTTCAAGAGAAAATTTGTCATACACTGTGGTAAAAGGCATGCAATAAAAGAACCAAATCAACCACCACCAGTTGAATTTTATCATTTAAGAGCTAATGGTGAAGCTTTGTGCACTAGGCTTTTACAAATCAGGCCAGATGCTACAGCCTTGAACTCAGCTTTCTGGTAAGTTGGATGAAGTTTAATATTCTTTAGAATAGAATAGAAAATAAACTTTATTCTGGTACCAAGTCCCTTTAGAATAACAATAATGAACAAATAAAAAAAACATAAAATTCACCTGGCCAGAAGGCTACATAATAACACAAATCATGAAATAATCAAGTGTGACAAAACATTGTAAAAATAGAAATAGATAAGAAAATAAATAAATAAAATACAAAGAACTTGACTGCTTTTTAACTAATTGTCGAAAATAAATATATTTATATTAACAAAATAATGATTAATAATATTAATACAGTAGTTGATGACGAAATTGCTAACTAAAATAATTGATTAGCATAGTATGCGATAATATATTTAAAAAGTCGGTATCATCTTTGTTGTTGGAAAAATAAACAAAACAAAGGGTAGCGGGATCGAGTTAACAATACTGATATATTCAAGCAGACATTTGACTTGCTTGGAGAGCGACTTTTTGAGATGCCAAGAGATGATGGAAAAGCAGGGATTTAAATGAAGCTAGTGAAGAGGAATGGCGAATGAAAGGAGGGATTGAATTCCACACAGTGGTGGAGCGGGCGAGGAAGGAGCGCTCGAATGCCTTAGTTCTGTGGGAAGGAATGTAGAAATCGGAAAGGCGAGATCTTGTTTCGTGGTGCTGGAAAGAGGATTTGAATGGGAGGAGACTATAGATATATGAAGGGTGTTGCGAGTTGATGGATTGGTATAGAAAAACGCTAAGGAAATATTGTCTACGGTTGGGAGGGAAGAGCCACTTTAACTCATCATAGTGATGTGACACCCAGGATCGCCTCGGAGTACCAAGGGCAAATCTTAAAGCGCAGTTCATTATTCTTTTTAAGCGGCTCTCAAGCATTTTCGAGAGGCCCCCTTATACCACACTACAGTAGTCGAAGTGGGGAAGATGAGGGATGATACGAGCAGCTTCGGAGTAGGTTGTGTAAGGAAATGCTGAGAACGATGGAATAATTTTAGGGAACTAATTATTCGTCGGGATATTTGGGTGACATGTGGTTTCCAGGAAAGGTTTTGGTCAATGGTAATGCCTAGGTTTTTAACGGAGGAGTTGAAACTGATGGGGTTGTCGTTTAGGATTAATGTTGGAAGGGTGGGGATAGTTGCAAGGAGGGAGTTGGAACCTAGAACAATGGCCTGGGTTTTCATTGCGTTCAATTCCAGTTTGTTCAGCTTTGCCCAGGCACTGATTCTATCTAGGTCTTGCTGAATACTGGCAAACGCATATGAAAGCTCAGATGGAGGAAAGGATAAATATATTTGGAAGTCGTCAGCATATAGATGGTAGGAACAGTGGTGAACAGATTTAGGAAGATCATTGATGTAACAGTTGAAAAGGAGAGGAGAGATGCTTGAGCCCTGAGCCACACCTGAGGATAGAGTAAGAAAACAGGAAAGGGGTTGGTTGGGCATAGAAACCGCTTGGGACCTATCAGAGAGGAAGGATTGGAACCATAGAATAGAGCTGTAGGAAAAAGACAATGACTTTAGTTTGGAGAAAAGGATAGAATGGTCCAAGGAATCGAAAGCTTTAGAAAAGTCTAGGAGGATTAGCACGGTTAGTTGTTTGTTGTCCATGGCTTTATATATGTCATTGGTGATTTTGGTAAGGGCAGATTGAGTGGAAAAACCTGGGCGAAAGCCTGATTGAAGCGGAACGAGGAGTTTGGACTGTTCGAGAAAATTTGATATTTGAGACTGGACTATTCTTTCGAAAGGTTTGGAAAGGTTGGAAAGTATGGAGATAGGCCGGTAGTCCTTGGGAGATAATGGGGTTGGGGTTTTATTTATAGGATGGACTAGGGATTTTTTCCAGGAAGTCGGGAATACTGCTTTTTGTAGTGAGAAGTTATAAATGAAAAGTAGGACAGGTAGGATATCAATGAGGCATAGTTTGAGTAGTTTGACGGGTATCTCGTCTAATCCGGTAGAACTGGAGCGGGATTTAAGAACGGAGGAAATAATGTCTGTAGGTGATATGTCTAAGAAATAGAAATTGTCGGGGTTGAAAGATGGCGTTGATGAAAAGACGGAGGAGGAGGATTTTGATGTGTTAATTGAGGCAGACAAAAAATATGAGTTCATTTCGTCGGGAGAAGCAGGGAAGGCTCTGGAGGATGTTGGATTGCAGAGGGCGAGCTTTCGTAGGAGTTGCCATTTAGATTTAGGATCGGGAGCAGTGGAAAGGGCTTCGTGGAAGTATTTGGATTTTGCTTGTCTGATTGTAGATTGTGTCAAATTGCGAAGAGCCCTGAACGCTTGGTAGTCATCGGTAAGCCTAGTGCGTCTAAAGCGTCTACGAGCAGCATCACGTTTCCTTTGCAGGTCTTTAATTTTTTGACACATCCAAGGAGCAGGATGGTGGCGGAAGGTTAAGGATTTGAGAGGGGCGTGGGTATCCAGGATGCTTTTAAGATTGGCAGTGAGTATGTCGACCATTGAATCGACGGTGGTACAGGAATAAATTTGGTTCCAATTCAGGGTTTCGAGGGAAGGAGATATATTTTCAGAAGTGAGTCCATCTAGGTTGCGAAATGTTATAGTTTTCGGTAGGATTTCTGGGGTTTGGATATTATATGAGATTTGGATTAAATCGTGAGAGGACAGAAAAGGGACAGGTAATTGTGAGGAAGAAAGGAGTCTCTGGGATGAGTCAATGATGAACAAGTCTAACCAGGTGTCAGATCGGAGAGTGTGATGGGTAGGAGAGAAAGAGACAATGGAGAGGTGCAGAGAGTAAAAAAGGTTTTCAAGATACATTTTATCATTTGATTGGACCAGAAGATTGGTATTAAAGTCACCGGAGATCATGATGTCATGATCATGATCATTTTGCATGAAATTTTGACACCAAGGAATTCTATGTGAGGGAAATTGGGCACTGGTGAAGAAAACAGGATGCGTGATTTTAGGGAATTATGGACGTAAAGACCTACACCTCCTCCAGTCCGGTCAACTCGGTTGTGGCGGAGGAAGGAATAGTCAGGTAAGGAAACAGTGGAGGACGGGATATAGGGTTTTAGCCATGTTTCTGAGATTCCAATGGTGTGGAAAAAATTTTGGGTAAAATATTGCTGAAATTCATCAAAGTGAGCGGGCAAGGATTGGGAGTTAATGTGACAGGAGGTTAGGACATTAGACATGATGGGGAAGCAGAAGAGAAGCTCTCAGTATTAGAGGAGAGGAAGCTATGAGGAGTGAATTTTATTGGCAGAGCTAATTGAAGAGTTTGAAAATGCGGAGAGAAGATTATCCGAGGCGAGTTATTACTAAAATCCGCTATAAATCTTGATGCTAATGAAGGGATATTGAAATTAAAGAATAGCGAAAAGAAAAATGATACATAGATAATAAAATAAATTAAACAACAGACAACAAAAAAAAGATATAAGATAAAAGAAAGAATGAAAATTAGTTTTATGTGAGGAAAAAAAGTTAATTTCGCAATATAATACTTTGGAAAAAATAAAATTTTTATAGAACATTTGAGTTTGTGGGGGTAATTCAAGATGAACCCGTGAGCGCCGTTGTGAGAGTCATGGTTATTCATGAGGCTTGAAGGCATACCGGTCTTCAGTAGTCATTCGAATATATCCAGGTCATGAGCTTGATCGATGTAGACCACTCGGTGTCCATCTTCTTTTCTACATCGCACTCTACCCCCAGAGAACCAGACATATTTTATTTTCCCCGCTGCCCTCTTCTGACGTGCAAGCCAGTAGAGGTGCCTGTTCTTTATATATTTATATAATATATTGTGTTCCTATCTGATGGTACTATGATCCAGGGAGTTTAGGTAGCCTCTGTGAAGAAATACATTTTGATTATAATGTATCACTGGTTAAAACTAGATTTATAATTAACAACAAATGATACAAATCAAAATACATTAATAACTGGTATTCAATTCTATTTTAAAAAGGAAACTTATTTTTATAGAATCTTGAAGATAAACATGAATAACTGTTCCTTATATATTTTAATAACCTTAAATAGTTAAATTACAACAAATTGAAAAAGTCTTGAACATGCTGGAGTTTTGTTTAATGAGTTATTTTAATATAAGTGAAAAGTTGGAGTAGCAAAGAATTGTTTTGTGGATCCCTGTTTATTACATCTTAGAACAAAGTAAAATTCAGTGGTATTAGGAGTTTCAGTCTCAAAATAGATAAGAAATAGCTTCAGTAAATTATCTTTTTTATTATTAGCAGTAAAAAGCATTTGAAAATGTTAGTGCTTTAATTTATTAATAAAAAAAATCTTCAAGAGGAAATAATTATAATATAACCATAACCATAATTAATAAATATAACCATAACAAAACGTCGCTGACAACAAGCACAGTCTCTATGACCAAAATGTTATGTACATAACAACTATTAACACTTATGCTGTTTTAAGTTACAACATATTGTTTTAGCTATATATTAAAAGTGCCGTTTGACAGTGAAGAATCTTCTGTAATAGTATATGTGTGGATTGGTTCAAAAGCAAGCAGAGATGATATTCGTCTCATTGGAGAAATTGCAGATGAAATGTTGAATAGTGTAATTAATTTTTAATAAACTAATAATTACTTTGTTTATAAATTATATTTAATCAAATTCTTTTATCTATTAGACATGGATCAGTTTACAAATTATTGTTGCGGGCGCCGGCAGGAAGACGGAAGCAAGAGGATTAGCGGCTTAAATCCGTCGGCGGGAGAAGTTAAAATAGGATTAGGACGGTTCTAGATTGTCTTCTTTTGTCGGCAAAGGATTAAGAATATTCCAGAATTGTCTGGCCCCTCCGTGTTCTAGAATGTTCGGCCTTGCCTATAAAAAGACTTCCCTCACCTTGAATCAGTCAGTCTTAGCCTGAGAGTAGACCAGTGAAGATCAGTGATAAGTGTAATAAGTGAGTGTCAGTGTGATAAACTAGTCAGTGTTGAACCGGCCAGTGTAATAAGTGTATCAGTGAACTGTAACAGTCTCACGAGTGTAATAGACTGTTTCTGTTTGTTACTGTGTGTCAGTTTGTGATACTTGAAGAATCTTACGGTCGGTGGACTAGTGAACTGTAAGTGTTAACTATTAGTTATAAATTGTAGTGTAATTTTATAATATTCATAGAAACTATTGTAACTAGTTAAGCTATATAGGATTAGTAATATCTTATATTATTGTAATAATTAAATAGGAGTTAGGCCTAGATTATAATATTTAGAATATTGTCATTATAAATTTATCTTAGTCTAATAATTTAATTGTTAATAGTTTAATTGTATTCTTTTAATCACTTTTGTTAATAAATATTAGTATCTTTAATTAAGGAATTGTTTAATTCATTTTAATACCCAGTAGCCCGTAACATTATTAATGAGGGCGAAGAGCAAGATAATTTCTTCTGGGTTGCTCTCGGAGAGAAAAACCTTAGGAGACTTTATGGCTTATACTAGACTGTTCAGATGCTCAAATGAAAAAGGCTATTTCACTGTTTCAGAGAAGTGTTCTGATTTTTGCCAGGTATTATGATTATTATGTGATTCATAAATTGATTCGATAAATTAAAGTAATAAGTATTGCTGATTTAATTCTTTATTTAAGGATGATCTGGCTGATGATGATATCATGATATAGATAATGGGGAACAAGCTTTCTTATGGCTAGGTGCGAAATGTAGTGAAGTCGAAGTCAAATTAGCTTATAAATCAGCTCAGGTATAAGATTGAGACTTAATTTATATTAAAACATTTTTTATGGAATATAACTTAGTTTAAAATTGCACCAGATTTCGGAAACTCTGCTCTGAGCATAACAATGAAATTAATTTATTGATGTGCCTTAACCAACTTTCCTGAGATCTGTCTAATTTTCTCCAAATCAGGTCCCTTTTATAAACTAACTTAATTTTGTCTCAGATTTTTAAAATTGCATTTACTATTACTACATAGCATATTATTAATTTCTCTAATTTATTTTTAAGGTTTACATTCAATATTTACGAGCAAAACAACCTGATCGACCAAGAAAGTTGTTTTAACATTAAAAGGAAAAGAATCTAAATGATTTACCAAGTGCTTGCATGGTTGGGGAGCTCATAAGTCCCTTTCTCCATGATTTCAGAGGAGAAATAACTGAACACATAATTATGTATAATATAATGAATAACTTTTTAACTTTTATATTTTAATTTTAAAATATTATATTGGAAAAAAGACTAATGTACTTATGAAAGAAAAATGATTTAAATTTATATTTTTAGGTTTATTCATTAATTAATTTTGTTTTTTATCTAAGTCTCTCGGTAGTGATGAGCAAATGGTTTTGCTGAATTTTGTTCTCTTTAAATTTGTTATCGTGTTTTTGTAGATGTTATGAATGCCATTTATAACATTATGTTACATTTATGTATATTACCACATGTTTATTAAGGTGAGATGGTTGTTTTTATTGCATTCATTTTTTTTATACAATGAAACTATATTTTATTTAAATTTAAAAGTCTTGCCTTCTAAAAAAATTTTTAAATTGCTAAGCTATTGGAGTGCTATCAATGGGTAGTTTCTCCACAAATGTTTTTTTTTTCATGTCCTTTGTTCATACAGCAGATTTACTTGATGTAATATAATTACAGTTGTAGATATCAATAAATTATTCTAAAAAAAAAATTGTTAAGCAATATTATCATAATTTTTAAATTTGTATTATGTAACATGAATTTATGGGCTGTTAATAAATACTAACAAAATTATTTATTGTTTTATAATGTAATAATAATTTATCTACTATTTAAATGTAAATGTAATTTTGTATACATTAAATATAATTTTTGATAATATATATATTTTTTTTATGAATTGCATATACATAATATCTTTTCTCAGCTACAGGTAACTTAAGAAAACTATAAAAAAAACATGAAGTTTTGGAATAATTAATATTTAAAAGAAAAGTTATTTCCACAGAAGAAAGGAGGAGAGTTATCCTCAATGCATTATTTAAAGGAATTTAAGAATATAAGTGGGATTTTCAACCTGGGGGTAGAAAGACAAGTCAGGGAGGGGGAGTGGGGTAAATTGCCGCTTCTAACAAACATATGTTTCTTCTTGCCCAAATCGGTCATATTATATACTATTTGAGACTATTTTCAAAATTTAAGAAAGTAACAGTTTGCATTACCAACTATAGCACCATTATTGGCACGGTTGAATTAAACATTTATAACTATCTCAATTTTCCTCACATCCCAATGATTTGTTCAAAGAAAAGTTCAGAATAACTTTCATAAGAATTTAGCTAAACATTAATTAAATGGTGAAATGATTATCTGATGAAAAAATATATAATTACGAAGTCAGATTGAAGATAAAAGGTGTTCCTTTAACCATTCTATTTGTGTCTTCTAAATAATGCTTTAAGTATTAGCTAATAGGATCCAGAATAATTTGGCAGAACTGCAAATAAAAAAATATGGTTGATAATTTATCGAACAGAAATGAACTCCCTATTATGATAAAAAGAAAAAAATGATAAAGTCGACAATTTGAAAACTGAACAACAAAATTTTGTAAAATGAATTTATTATTATTGTCTTTTGTAATATTGTACTTTTGTTTGCATAATAAATTAGGGATAACACAAGAAACATATATAAATGCATATATTTATTTATTTGCACCTACAGTTTGTTAAGTATATAGAAAATAATAACAATAATAATTATCACAAATTCGTGTTCCTTTAAGAACACTCCATGTTCAAATAAATACTTCTAAGAAATTGAATAAATTTCTTTTATTTAATTCTATGACTAGAATTTTACACTTTAATGAAGTTTATATAGCAGCGAGTCAAGAAGAAAAACATTCCAGTGTGCAGGTTACGTAATTTAAGTTCTATCAGATGAAAAATCATAGATGAAGTTATGAGAAAACTGATATTTTCTTCCATTGTGAAAATCGTGCCTATCGAAAGCGGCCTGTGAGGAATTTTGAAGAAATAGACCATATCAGAGAAAGAGGTAGACCAAAGCTGTAATAGGTAGGTGTAGTGGCAAAAGCTGTTAGATTGTTGCTTTGACAAAACAAGATCTTTGATTATCCACATAATCAGTGTGGAAGTGGCGCACAGTGTTTCGATTAGTAGGAGCTAGCTGGACGAAATATTGTAAACAATTGTTCAAAACCTAGAAGTTTAATATTTGTTTATGCCTGGCACACTTCATATCATCAGTAATAGAGTCCGAAGTAATGAATCCATAGAAATAGACTTAATCAGTTGTATTCAAAGCTTCATTTCAACCGCACAAAATTAAAATGTTACTAATTTTATATGAATCAATTGTTGAATATCGATAATATACGTACTCATAGGTGCTATTTTTTTCCAATAAAAAAATCTGATAATATAAGTGTATCAATTTTTTTTTTTTTAATGCATGACGGATCTTTCCTCATTATGAAACTTTCAAGATATGGGAATGACTTGTATCCGGGCTAAATTTTATATATTTCATAGCTGCATCTCTCCCATTAATAATAAGATGCATTATAGCCTGCACACTCGAGTATATATATTTTTTTTAATTTTAGAGTACTTATTTTCAAGAAAGGTTTTTTTTTTTTTTTTTAATGGTAGTAACACCCTTATATTTTATAGTTCTTTTCGACCAAATGAAATGTTAGAAACCTTGCAGAGGACTCTCAAAGGAAAATTAAAACAAGATTGGCTAACTATTCTTCTAAAATTTCTGATAAATGGCGGACAAAATCAAAGCAGCGGACTGTGTTTCGATTAGTACAAGCTAGGACAAAAGTCAATGTTTAGAAATCTGAAATATGGTATTGGAATATTGTAAACAATACTACAAAACTTGGTAATCTAATATTTGTTTAAGTCTGACACACTTCACAGCTTGAGGGTTAGGGCATTAAGTAATCATAGCAATAGAATAGATCAGTGGAATTCAAGGCATCAGTTCACCTCAAAAATTGATTGTTCAACTGCTTTTATCAAACCAATCGTTGAATATGGATATTTAATTGTACTAGTAAGTGCTTTTTTTTCTAAATAAAAAAGTCGTCTGATAATCAAAATATATTTTTTTTTTAAATGGCCGGAGAAGTTTTCCTTATTTAGAAACTTTGAAGTGATGAAAATGCCTTTGGCCCTTTTGCATCCGGGCTAATTTTCCTATATTTAATAGCTACACCTTTCCTATGAATAATAAGACACATTTTAGCCTGCACACTCGAGTACAACATTTTTTTAGAGAACTTTATTTCGAGAAGATATTTTGTTGAAGAATGGTTGATGCAGCCAAAGGAAGAAAGAAACTCTTTATCTCTTTGAGTTGCTTTCGACCAAAATTAGTTTTGAAAACATTACAGAGGACTCTGAAAGGAAAATAAAAATGATTTTGGCAAGGAATTCTTCCAATTTATTATATATCTTATTTAGCATTTATTTACCCCAAAGCAAATTTAATTAGTTTTATGATTAAAATTTTTTGGATGGATGAATGATGACCAGTAGTATATATATATATATATCTTTACGTTCTTAAATTATTTTGTTGTTTTTTTCTTTTCCATAAAATTTGTATATGTGTAAATATTAATAGTTTTCTTCTTCTTTATAATTATTGTTATGGTATTTATATTTTTTTCTTTGATTTAATTGGTTATTGCGAGGTAACTCCTAATTTATATTCATTATTTTTTTATTTTCATGTATTTATTAAATTGTAATTGTATACTGTAAGACATTATAGTTTATATTTTATGTTCCATATCACTATTCTAAAGAAACTTGTCCCAGTTGAATAAATATGGATTTTTATCAGTTTTATTATTATATATTGTCTTAGTTATACATGTTTCTTTTAATTTTCTAATTATCATCCTTGCAATGCTCTTAAATTCAGTTGGTAATTACCATTTTGTATAATTATAATACTTAATTAGTCGAAAGAAATGCAAAAATGCCGAGAAAAAAAAAAGTCCAGCTAGGTCCTTCTAATTTAAACGCTGTGTGGCGAGTGAGAAGTGCTAGAAGCGAAGTGTAGAGCTCGCTGGTTATCGCCTAAGGCACTCCCCCCTGCTACGTCAAAATTACGTCACAAAACTGGAGGTTATCGAAGGGAGACTCTCCAGAATTACCAATTTGTTTACTACTCAAAATTCACTTTTGAATATATAATTAAAACAAGTTTGAATATTTACTATCTCTATCACATCAATAATAGACAATACAGTTTCCCAAAGGTGTAAACAATTCCTTTATAATATCGTCTTCTGATTTAATCCTGTAATACTACATACAAATTAATTTAATATTTTTGTGCATAAGAAATGTGAAGTAACAAAAATTATTCCAATTTATTATATATAGTAAAGTAATAGAAACAATAAAAAAATAAATCATGAATCAGAAGATCGAAAATGAATTAATAAACTGTGGCTTCCAAATTTTTATTTTAATAATAAGATTACGTAGTAATATGGATTTATGCCATTTCGGATATTACTACAAATATATATTTTTTTTTTATAGAAACGGTGTGAATATTTCAAACAGTTAAGGGAATGACTGAAATCTTACATCGGTATTATACTGTTCTACAATCATATTTTTCCTTATAGTAACACTAGTTTTTATACAGAAATTATATTAAAGTAAGTTGCAACTATTTTACCTAATAATAATAATAATGTCTAAACCAAGTGATTTATATTTAAATGGTTCTACAGACAAAGAGGCTTCTCTGCGTTGCTGCTTTGGCCAAAGAGGTTCAGCCTCCGTTTTAGTTGTTTTAGTTCTCACTTTACAGTTTAATTTTCTGCTCTCTGAAATTGAAAGCCATAGTTAGTAGTGTATTTTCGATACTTTGTGATTTACAAGATACTTTGTGGTTTACTATGAAATAATGATTTATGAGTATTTAACACTGAAAAAGTAAAAAGTTCCTGTGCAAAGACCCAAGCATTAATAAAGCTTTCACTCTATTGATTCAAGTGCTTCTCAAATTCTTAGACATTTAGGAAGAATATGTTACGGAGGAATTAAATGCAGGAGTAGGTTAGAGAATACGATCAATGAAAAAAAAACTGTTAAGATTTATTTTAATCTTTGACATAGAACTAAAATAAACTCAAGAAAGTCTCCTTATTTGTATGATTTTCTTCGCTGACCGTACTCCACAACCTAGTTCTCCCATGAGATCCTTAATTTATAATTTATTCTCTAAAAAACTTCTCCAACGATCAGTATCATTTGCCCATATTGTTGTTGAACTTAACTTGAGATAAATTAAATTAACCTATCTTAAAGTCATTCTTCTCTAGACTTTGTATGCAATTTATCTTGTTTTTCCCTAATGTCGCCTGAATTTAGTAGGCGAACGGACGGTAGTTTTTTATTCTAATAGGACTGCAGTTGCAAGTTACATTAGTGTAAGTTACATACTAAGGAATTGAAAATATTACCATAATTAACTTACCAAATCCTTTCACGCATTCCTCTTGTCACTGTTGGGAATTAAATCTGTTAATTATTAATAAAATTGGTGAAGAACATACCAAAGGGTTACCGTTGACTTTGCTACAAGGTTCCATAAATGTCCGTTATTATGACTACTTCTAATTTAAAGCAGATCCGATATTCACTGTTTTCCCAAGTTGTTATTAATCGCGAAGAAAAATTGACTGCTAAGAAGACAACTGTTAATTATAGATATGTGCGAATAGGTGTATCACGTAATTCACTTTGCGTCAGTGAAGTTGATCTGAGTAAGTAGTTCTTAACCATACCGGGCATTTTATTTTACTAGCATCTTTTTATTTTTATTTTTAGATTGTTATTTATTCTCAGCTATCAAAAGAAAATCATGCCAAATATTCTTTGAACTAGATTTCTATAGTTAGTATTAGCAAAGGGTTAAAATGTTTATCTGTCTACTTATCTCAACTTATATTTTAGATAATTCTATTATTATAGAATTATCTTACGTTTCACTTGCTGTTGATGATGATTTGGCAATTGTTTTTAAATAATTCTTTTATAATAATGTTATTTTTAAAAACAGTGGAATAATAGACGCACAGGTACGTTTTTAAATTGATTTTTAAAAAATTAATTTTATCAAAATATTTTTACTTTCAAAGATTTATTAATAGTTTGATGTATATTGTAGTTAATCTCGATAATGGTAAGAAATCCTAAAATATAATGGCCTTTTTAAAAGATTTCAAATTTTACTGTTAATTTCGTTTGCTGAGTTGTGGTTTTAAAACTTTCCTCATATATTAAATGAACCGTACATATTGGTATTTTAGTTGGATATTACATGATGATTACATTGTAAACAAATTTGCTTACAGTTAACTAGAGTTAAAAATATTTAATTTAAAAAAAGTGATTGGCAGAGCCAACTGGATAACTCGCTCAGCTGAAGATAACTCAACAGCTGGGAGCTAACACAACTGCGACTTACTTTAGGATTACTTTACGGGCATTTCCTAGGGCTCTTTGTGTTATGAATACTAAGTTTCAACAATCGTTGACTTCATGTTTCTATACTAGCTTTTTCTAACTTTAATTTTAAATGTAAAGTTATATGATTACTTACCACATACCTTTTTCTTTGCTTGAAGTTAGATGTAATTTTAGTTTTATACTGTTGACATCTCTTGTCAAGTTAAAGGCATTTCTTTGTTTGGTCATAACTACGTAGCGTTGGATATAGGTGATCATTTGAAATTTTTTAACTACATCATTTTTGGTTTTTAATCATGATTACAATTAAAAACAAATCGTTATTCAATTAAGAAAATTCGAATGTTTCAATTAGCTTAACAAGAATTTTATTTCTTTTAGCGAAATTCGGTTTATAGTTTTAACATTTTACTCCATTTTCACATTGAGGTACTTTAATGATTATTATGTTTTATTAAGGTTTATAATGTTATTTCTGCTTGTCATTACCTAATAGAATTAATGACATCCATTTTTATTTTTTTCTTGAATGCTATATGGTGTGTCCTTATGTGATTTTAATTAATGGCTTTATTTAAATTAACCTTGTTATACACCTGTTATCTATAACATTAAATCTATGACAACAATAACAGTGACAAGAAAAATGTACTGTTTACCTCCTAAAGTAAATTTATAAATTTGTAAATTTTGTCGGGTTATATTTAAAAGAAAATTAAAAAAAAAAAAATGTAAGCAGATGCTCTTGGCTTTTATGAATTTCAGGTTTAGCTTAATATTATTTTACCCAAACTTTTTTTATATTGATTTTTTTGTTTTACCAGTAACAGTACAGTTATAATTTATTTTACTTTTCTTGAGCACTAGTGAAGCTAGAAGTGTTATTTATAGCCCGTAAATGTCTTTTAAAAAGTCTATATTTTAAATCGCATTATTTTTCAATGATCTGAATTGTCACAATTAGGAATTTCCTGATGTTTGGGTTTGGGTATTAACATAATATTTATTATATTTTAGATAAAATGGGAGGAGCAGTAAGTGCTGGTGTTGACCATGATGATTTGATTGATAAACTTAAAGAGGCTGATTATATTAAAACAACAGCCATTGAAACAGTCTTCAGAGCAGTCGATCGCGGATTTTATTTTTTACCAGATTGCTTGGAAAGTGCATATCGAGATTTGGCATGGAAAAAAGGAAACATTCATCTTTCTGCCCCTTGTATTTATGGGGAAGTCATGGAGAGTCTCAATCTTAAACCTGGATTAAGTTTTCTCAATTTGGGTTCTGGAACTGGCTATCTGAGTACAATGGTCGGATTAATTTTAGGTATTCATCTATGATGATTGATTTTAAGTAATACTATATGTATAAAACTATATATATATATATATATTTTTTTTTGTTGATTAATATTAGTTGACCCTTCTATATATGAGGAAGAAAATGATCCGGGCGGAGGTCAAGAAAATTCTCTTATATAGGGAGAACTTTTTATTGGTAAGCTTAAGCCAACAGTTCTTGACCTCCACCCGGACCATTTTCTTCCTCACACATATATATATTATGAAATAATATATAATAAATATAAATAATATATATATATATATATATATATATATATATATATATATATATATATATATATATATATATATATTATGAAATAATATATTTTAGATAGCTACTCCACACTGTGGTTAAGTTAATATATGATCCTTGATAGCAGTTGTTATATGATCTATATTGTATAAAATTTTACTATTGAGCATTATGAGTTAAATCATAAACTTATTAGAATGGAGACAAAGTTTTCTGTGCCTTCATCTTTTCTCATTTATCATATTTCGTCTTTAACGCATACTGAGTCTTGTCTTTATTGCTGTAAACATATATAATAAACTTTAGAACAGATAAGTTGAATGTTAGTATCTTAAAAGCAATCTCATTTAAATTATTTGTTTTTAAATAATAACATAATAGATAGTGTGTTCAATAATGATTCGTTATTGATCAATAACCTTATTTGAGTTTAGGTTGTTAATGAAATATTTACGAACTGACATGACTTGGAAAGTTTTTTGTCATTTATACAATTGTAATTAGAAAAGTTTTATTTCTTTTAATTATTCAATATTGAATTAGTTATGGATTGCACTAAATCATTTAAGGGAACTATTATTGATTTATATAACAATTATATTTGATACACATTTCTACTTCAAGACAAACTTTATTTAAAAGGATATGGTTCCGATTTCATGGTGTTACATGAAATCTTCTCTGACAGATGTGTGAAAAGTTCTGTATTTAAATGGTTCGCACTTAAGTGATAAATGTATAGTGTACTTTTCAAGGATAAGATTTATTTTTTTAGTTTTAATAGATCAGTTATGGAGATTAATTTTTTTATAATGAGGTGTTTATAATTTTAATTTAAAATCATAGGATATCTGCATCGTTATTATTATTATTATTACATGGTAGGGACTAATTGTTTAAGCTTATATTAATGCAAGGATGTCTTCGGGCCGACCTCTCGCACAGCTGTTGGTAAGTAGACCTGGGAGATTATAAGATTTAACACAATAGTTTTATCTGCCACAGCTGAGCTGTCTGTAACTATCATTATCTTGGTTTATCATTATCCTAGTATATTAAAAAGAAAAAATCTCAAAAACAATTCGGAATAGTTTGTGCAATACTAATTTAATTATACCTAATTAGAAAGAAGATATTTCATAGATGGCTAATCAAGTTGTAGTGCTTAAAAAAAGTAAGTTATCTATCCTCTTTTATGATATCAGTTTTAATAGCATTAAAGTTTACTTGAATAATTGAAATATTTAAATTCTTGGTTCATAAAGTTTTTTGTTTTTTGGAAGGCTTTGTTGTGGAACCCTCTAAAAAGTATTGCAGATACAAAATGTTCTAGTTTTGAAAATACATAATTCAAAATATACTTTTCTGGTCTCAAATTTTCGATATTAACTTTGAATATAACCTTAACCTCTGTATCAGGAAGTTAATTTTAAATTAATCATAATAAATTGTTTATTTTGTTCTCAACTTTTCAGGCCCATATGGCATTAACCATGGAGTGGAACTGCATGAAGATGTTATAGATTATGCCCATACTAAATTAACTGAATTCAAGAGGACTTCACCAGCTATAGATTGTTATGAATTTTGTGAACCTCATTTTGTTAAGGGTACTGCTAAACATTTTAAAAACCTCTTTGTTTTCAAGTAATTTTATAGTTAATTAATTTTTTATTTAATGTCTTAGGAAATAGTTTATGTTTGAATGGCAGTTCTCGGCAATATGATCGCGTTTATTGTGGTGCTGCATGTCCTGAAAATCATGAAAACTACATGAAAAATCTTATTAAGGTAAAAATAAATTATTTTCTCTTCAAGTATTTATAATTTAAATTTATAAAAAATAGATGATAAATGAGTTGCTGTTTCTTCACCTAATTCGTATACTCAATGATTTTTTCGCAGGATATTCTTTCTTTCACAAATTATACAGGCTTACTATCTACAATGTTATGTGATGGTTTGAAATTATTTTTTATATTATTAATCTTGCATCCATATACATTATGAAGTTCTAATGGGCAGATTTCAGTTTGCGATATTTTAAAAACATTATTTAATAGAAATTTATTAATACAAATTTGCAAGTCTGTAATAAGACTAGTGTTGTGCGATGGTGCAGAAATCTGTTACTCTTTAGTGTCTTTGAGAGGAAAACATTAAAGTGTATTTTCGACTCAGTGTACTCTCAAGGCATCCGGCATATCAGAAAGGATAGGTAGGAAGCTTGATGACCACATAGGGCATGAGGATGCATTTAGGTTTGTGAAGATTAAGTTGGGTTGGACATTTTGAAAGGTTTTTGGAGGAATGTGTGACTAAGAAGATAATGAAAAATAATTTTAAAGGGAAAAGAACAAGCTGGGTGAAGTCTGTAGAAAAGGATCTCTAAAAACTTTAACTGACTGTATAAAGGTCGAAGGTGATGGATCAGGACGGCTGGGAACGGATTGTAAGTGGAGCCAAGGTTCATTGTGGACTGTAGTACCGGATAAAGATAAAGAAAGAAGAATTAAAGTAATATTAGGCATTGGGCTTTTACAGGTTGAATGTTTCAAGTTATTCGGCATAAAAAGAAATTTCAGGTTATTGATTGTCTCAACAAAGTTTTGGTGTGCTGAATCAAAAATTGTTACTAAATATTTTATTTGAAAAAATATATAAAAAATTATAACATCTAACAATAAAACAAAAGAAATAAATTACAAAAATTGTTACTATTTACATGCAGATTTTGCTTTTTTGAAACATTTCACTTGTATATATTTGCTATCCCACTCTAAATGAGATGTGAGATTTGGGCAAAGTGCATGAGCTAGCATCTAGTACTATTTTAATTACCTTTAAATGTTGGCCGCAGCAATTTTAAATATAAAATAATTACTCTTTTAAGTTTCCACGGCCACTATTTTTACAAAAGGCTTCTGTGGTTTCTTCTGATTTAGACCGTGTAGCTTAAACCAGTTATACAGTAGCTAGATTAACCAGAAGAAACCACTGAAGCCTTTTGTATAAAATAATTGTTACTTTTTTCCTTCAAAGAAGCTAGTTTAATTATTATTCATAAACGTCTCGATGTAATTTTGAAAATATTTGTAGCAGCTGTTAAAGATATTCAAACTTTTATGTTTTAGATCGGTGGTGTGCTTGTGATGCCTTTGAATGATCAGTTAATGCAAATCACCCGAACTTCGGACAATACTTGGGAATCTAATTCAGTCTTATCTGTTACATTTGCTCCTCTTCAGTTGCCTAGGCCTGATAGTACTAATACTTGTGTTAATTTACGTAAGTAAAAGATATATTGATTAATCATCTTATTTTTTTTATATTTAATATAATTTTCTGATTTTGTTAAATCATAAGGCTCACATACAAATATAATATGAGGAGCATCAAAGCTTTATTCTTTTGAGCCTACAGAAAAAATCTGAGATGGATGTCATATGACTTTTGATCTATATGGCTTAGAATGTAAGATTAAGATTTAAAATTTAACTTAATTAGATATTATATTAGATCATCAAATTTATATTATGATTTATTCCAGATTTTCTAATATTCATTGTTAATTACAGCTGAAGTCAATCCTCTGGAGCTCCAAGAAATTTGTCGTAGCGTCATTAGAGGTATCCTGCGAGAGCAGGCTAAAGCTGAATACCCCACAATAACAGTGAGGAAAAGGAAAACTTACACGGGTAGAAGAAGGAAAATGTTCCACAACCTCATTATCCCGATTGTGGACAGCTCGGAAGAAGAGGGTGGCCCTAGGGAAGGAGGTAGAGGAGATTTCAGCCTTCTTTTGTCGCGATTTCGTTCTTCACCGCGTGCTCCTTCTCTTTTAAGAGGCATAGAACTAGGACATAATCGTAAGTGTGATTCCCATTCACCCAGAACATGAATATCTCCTGCATTTTGCGATTTCATTGAATTTATTTGCAATGAATGACAAACAGAAATTTCATACTGTTGGTTTTTTAAATTAGCTTCTTCTTTTTTTTTTTTTTTTGAATTAAGTATAACCTCCTTCTTTCCTATTCCTTATATCTGCAGCCCCTGATGAATAAGTGGATGAGTTAAATGTTCTCCAAAATGAGTTTCTTGTTCATAAAGAAACAGAATCATATTATTCTTGTTGAGCCTATGTGACTAAATCAGGCATTGGCTTGAATTAGAGTTATTGATTATATTACAACTCCATTTCAAGCAAAAAAGTACTAAAATGGCACCATTCTGCTTCCTTCAATACAATTAATTCTCTCTGGACCAAATTTGATTTAAACACGGTAAATAAATCATATGAAATAGTTATCTGATGATTTTATTTGAGGGGCTCGAATGAAGAAAGGCAAATCTACCATGTATTTTTATTTGAATGCTAAGTTTTGAAAATTGATTGGTGAAAGTTAAATTAATCACATTTATTGGTTATCAATTTTATTTTGTAAATATACATAAAGTGTCTGGTAGGAATAAGACATTGGTGTATGGGGAAAGAGCGAATCTTGTGAAGTTGGTTACTTAACTTTGAGAGATAAGCCATGTTTATATTTTTTAGATATATTGAAACTTTCTCAGTACTCATTTCTTTTTTCTCTTCTTATTTTTTTTCCACTTGATGCTCTCATTTTACTCCTTTCATGTTCTTCATAAATGTTGATTTGATGTTTTCCTCTTTTTTGGATGGAATGTCTCACTTAATGACTTATTCTGTGGTGTTTAAGTTAAGAGGAACTATATGTTTTTCTTTATAAATAAATAATAGTTTTACTATGTATTTCGTTCATTTATAATGAACCTTACCAAGCATGCATATAAACATAACTTAATAATGCTCTTATCTTAAATTGTCTATGTTTTACATATTTCATTTTTTTTTTTACTCAGGCCCTGTTCGAGAGCGTGGTGCGATTGCTCCATTATTGGTGATAGCTCGTAAGTTATTTAAAATATTAAATACTAAAAAAATTGTTTCTGAACTTGTTTATTTCAATAAGTATTTTGTAATCAAAACATCCTTTCCATCTTTGATTTGGTCATATTGACTATACTGAGGGTATAACTCTCATTTGCTTTGAAGTTGTATCCTACAGTAGTGGAAAGAAGTTTAAACAAAAAACTTTAATAATCTTCAATATCTTAAAGAAATTGAAGATCGCATCATTATCCTGAGCACTATATTTAAAACAGAGCTCTTTAAGCATTTCTGGATCTTGCTTTTAATTTGAAGAATAAAATAAGGCTTTGTCCAATTAAGGAGCAGCATATTTTACTTCATGTACTTTCTGTTCAACAATTTGTAATTCTGGGATAGTAGATGATGCAGAACAGAGTGGAACCCTTTCAAAACTGTTAATAATGTGTTTATACTGAATTTAGTGAGAACTGTAGTATATTTAACTGAAATGAACTTTTTTTTATGCTTGATAAAGTAAGTTTTTAATGGAAATTCTTTGCAAAAATCTTATTGCCTCTAGTTATTTCTTATACATTCTTAATGATATCAGAATTATCTCAATGAATTAAGTTTTGATTTATGTAAGTATTAAATATTAATAAATCAAGGTGGAATTGATTTGGTTAAAGTTTGTTTTTATATTTCATGCTCATCGGTTAATATTTAAAGTTTTTTTAAATTTTGTCAATTGTTTTTAGGAAATCGTTGGAGGAACAATAGAGCTGCTGCTGAGGAGAACTGTAATAGCCCCCCTAATAGGCCTGAGTATGATTACGACACTGAAGATGATGTTGTTGATGACATAGATGATGATGTTGAGGAAGAAGAGGATGATGAAGACGATGAAGATGTATCGGAACGAAGGAGGAAAGTCGCTAAAAGAGAGAAGTTTGACAGTGGAATATGTGCCGACATGGATAACGCACAGGAAGCAGGAGGAAGCTCCGAATCTGAAGACGATCTCAAAATGATATCTTCGGAGCACGATGATGATGAAGATGATGCAATGGATATTGATTCTTCTTGTGGACAGATAAGCCCTCATAAATCTCCTTCTCCACAAGTCGAGCAAGAAGATGTTCCTGTATATTCCGTTATAATGAGACAAAAGATTTGCTCACTTCCTCTACCGCCGACTCTAAAAGACTATTTAAACTATTATCGCTCATTTTAAAGAGTATTGCATCCTCTTTGATTGTGATTAAAAAAAAAAAAAAGTAAAGACTCCTATATGTTAATCATTCTTTCAAGGAAACTTTGTATAATATATATAATTCAATTAAAAGTTATTAACTTGGAAATGAGATAAAAATTTAGAATCTTTCAAGTATATACAATTATAGAAATAAAGTAATTAATTGTTGTTATGTAGCTATTACTAATTTGCAAGCTGTTACTAATGGAAACACAACCACATATGTAAAATTAGTTTCGCTGTAATATTATAGTTGCATAGCATTTAAGAAGTTATTTACATTAAGGGTAGACCTAGACTGTATGCTTATGAAAATTTTTATTATTCTTTTTAATCTTTTTATGCTTGTTAAAATATATTTTTTCTCTTTCATAATCAAGTTTTTATCAGTTTTGAAACTTAATATGATTTTTATTTTATAAGCAAGTAATAAATAGTTCACTTTTTGTGTTATTGTATTTATATTGTCATGGTAATTAGGCAGGCAATTAGTAAGTAACTGGCAGTTACAAAAAAATTTAAGACATATTGCTTTCTGCTGATTATTAATTGTTTTTTGTATAGCATACAAGTCAAAATAATTTCCGTCTTAAATGTAGATATATGTCTACGGATAGATTCATTGTAATGATAGTTCTTGTATTTAATGACAGTTCATTACAAATTTATTTTCTTTATTGTAAAACAAAATCAGCTTATTGCTAGTTTGCGAATATTTCTTGGTAAAGAACTATAATAAGCCATGATAAGGTTTTCAATTATTTGCCCTTTTCTTTTTTCAACTTGATTACTTTTCTTTACTTTAGCAAATTTATTTATGTGTTTTTTCTAATCAGAAACAAGATATATTTAATCTATATCCTAAAAGATAAAGCTTCTTGCTTATATTTTTCAGCCAATATTTGAAGATTTATCTGTCAATCTCTTTTTAAGGAATCGGAAAATTTATTATTTCTGAAACTATTTCATAGAATGGTGAACTAGTGAATTCAAGGACGGGTTGTTTTATTATTAAAACATTTGCCAAAAGCAAAATATGGACATCCAACAAAGAATTTTATTTTATTTTTAAAATGTTAAATAACTTTTTTTTCTTATTACATTATTCATTTCTTTCCAAAAACAAGGTTAGGAAATATTGATAATTATTGGTATCTGTATTACCTGTTAATGAAGTTAAAGTTAAATGGGAATTTTGTACTTATGCCAGTTTTGTTTTATTATAATGGGTGAAGTTTCTAAAGATATATGAAGGGTGTGAATGTGCGATGAAAACTAAGATTATCATTATGAAGATCATCTGCGGATATGAGTGGTTGTGATAAGATTTTTTTTATATGAAACATGTTTCATATTCAAATTGTGTACATATGTATGTTATTTCTTTTTACATGGTTATCAAATTCTAAAATTATATTAATAGCAATAGCTATGGAAAAAGAACAAAATGTTTCCAAATTTGTAACTTGTTTGTTGATAATGTTAGATTAAATTGTAATTGATATATTCCTAAACAAATTTGATATAATAATGCAACTGACAGTGCAATATGAAAGATGTACCCATTGAATCTAGCTTAAATGCCTTTTTTTTTTTCATTTATCTACTTTGAAAAAAACAATTCAGGGCCATTAAAGATTGTATTTTCTGTTTTGGAGATGGTATGTTGACAAAATTGAATTGCAATTTTAATTTAACTATTAAATATTATAAAAAAAACATCAATGCTCTGAAAAGAGCTGGATAAAATCAAGGATTAATGCATTATAATGTATAATGTTCATAAATTTTCAACGGGGAGTTAAAAATGATTTAAATCTCTCATTATTATATTATCTACTTAATCAGCTTTGTTAAATCTTTAATTTCTGATAAATTATTTTTCTTAGTGAAATTGAATGAAATTTTAAAGTAAAATGTTTAATTAAATGCATATCAATTTGTGGTCAATTGTCTATACTATTTTCTTCACTTATTTCAACAAATTTGGAAACGTAGAAGTGGGTGTTGTATTTATGTATATATTTATAACATTTTAATTGTTCAAAATAAGCTTTTCTCTGATATATTTATGTAAAGGAGTACTAGTCATCAAAACACTGGGGCTGAGTGTTAGCCTATTTCATTTTGCTAAATGTTTAATTGGAATTTTGTTTTTTTTTATTTTCTTTGCAGTGGTTTGTTGACTAGTTGGTTCAGACAAGCTGATATAGGCTTGTGTGTATATTTAATTGTAAAGAGATTTGGGGTAGTGGAAAAACCTGTTTAATTATCGAGTGTTATTATTTTAATAAATATTTTTATAGCATAATTTTATTCCTTATAAACCATAATAAAGTGATATATGTTTCATAGCATTGATTACTTCCTGAAAGAAAATTCCCTCTTGAAAACATTTGTATTCTATAAATTTAATAAATGACATGAGCGTTTGCTGTGGAATATTATAAGTTCTTAGTCTAAATGCGAGTTACCACCGAAATGCGGAGAGGACTCGCTGATCACTGGAAAAGATGATAATTGCTGAGTTTTGATCTATAAGGTTCTCAAAAATACTTATTTCCATATGCTGTTTATTTATAAAAAAACAGAAAATACTTTGATACATTAATAAGTTACTAAATTTAAATTATTGATTATAATATAGATGATACAGTAGTTTGCCATTTGTTGTATGTCTCTGATTCCAGGATAGTAGTTGAATCTTAATATAAACAGCAGATTGTCTGTTTCTTTCTAAGAATAATTAGTAAAAAAAAAATATAGCAATCTTTGGAAACTTCTAATAAGTATAAAGTTGAAACAGTTATTTAGTTTTATAGTAATGGCCAAACCTCTACAACAAATAGGTGAACAAAACTAAAATTTCATTATTTAGTTACGCTTTCCATCAGATACTGGTCTACAAATGACCAGTCCATTTTCAAACAACACAAACTAATTTTACTTGGTTTTTAGCGTATTTTTAAGCATCTTGTGCTTATCTAAGAATATATAAATTAAGGAATGGATTATATTTATTATAATATATAGGTAGGGGCTACATTATTAGGGCATTGTGATGGTCTTTTAGGATCTTAATACCAAGAGCAGAAAAAACTTATGATTGGTATTTGGTATTAATCTGTTGCTAATATTTATAAACATGTATATTGTAACAGAAACTAAATGGTATGCTTAAAAAAAAAAATACAATTATTTTTCCTTGATTACTGTCGCACCAAAAGATAATCTCAACACCATCAGAAAAAATCAATAAATGAAAGGTGATAGCTTGGAGATAAGTAAAGCTTCAATTTTTAAAACCTAAGGATTATTACATGCTATAAAAAATATGATTATGTATATATATATATATATATATATATATATATATATTTATTTATATAGAGTTATATCCTGGATTCTGTTTAACTTTCATAAATTAAAAATTTAATAAATGGACATATGCTAACCTACAATTAAAAAGGTATATTATTTTTCTAGCCTATCTCTCAAACCCTAAAAAACAGCCCTTATCAATGTTAGTAGCAAGATAACTTCATTTTAATCCATTTATCTAAAAATGATCTATTTATTTAATATTACTATTACAATTTTAATACAGATATGCCCCCTTTAGATTGAACGCATCGTTTACCTAATCACACTTTTACCTCTTTGTTGTAAGATTTTAACCTTTTATCTAAACCAGTTTGTTTACGATACCTTGCTGCTTGGCTACGTTATTCAATTTTAATCGTAGTTTACTTAGAAACTTTTTTATTTTCAAAATTTAAATGGAATCGGAAATTGACGAAACTCATTCTACAAAACGAAGAAAGACAGAAATAAATGATGGGGATGCAAACAATGATAATACTACTGAAGATGGAGTTCCCTCTGAGGATTATGATTCATTTCTGCAAGATTTCTTGAGCAAAAGACCCAAAGATAATTTACCACTATTTGAAGTGTGTATACATTTTTAAAAATATTGTTTATAATTTTTAAAACTTAAGCATTCTTTTTGTTTGCCTATTATTTGGTTGCTTGAATTATTGAAGTATGGTTTTGTTGTTGGTAATAATTGTTTTTAAAATCCATATAGACAGCTATTTAATTTATGGGTCTTAGTTTTCTAAAATATTGTGTTGGAAGAACTCAATACATAACACTTGATGGTGTAAACACAATGAAAGTTGTATGTTGAATTTCAGTGATGAATATTTCCATTTATATGATAGATCAGTGCACCTATCCAATATTTGGCTAATAAATTCTAAATAACATTAGTAGAATATAATGAAATCATTGATGTTAAAAATTAAATTTAGTTATTTGGATTATACAATCCAATTTATTGATCTAAAATCCGGAATAAATAATTTAAAAATTATTCCGTCTTCACTTTTGCTTGCTATTGATTGATTATTCCCCAGTTTTGTCCCTTATAAATGGAAAATAATTAGTTTGTCGTATATAATTTGAAGGAAATAAGTATTCTGGTATTAATTCATTTGTCATAGGGAAGAGAATTTGGTTATATCCAAGAAAATTTTACTTGCTAATATGTTTTTGATTATTTTTTAAGTTTATTTATTTACAGAGAGTTATAAAACATGAGGAGGCAGAAGCAAAGCAAAGAGATCCTGCAGAAGATCTTAAATTATACAAGGACGCATGTGCAGATTTTGCTGATTGTGTTATAGATATTACTGAAATTAAAGCAACCAAACCAGAAGGAGTAAGTTTATAATCATATTTCTTTTAGATATATGGGTCTATCGCTTATTTGCTGTTACAAAATCATAATGCGAAATTATGATTTTCAGGTGGTGTATTAGATGTTTTAAATGCTTAATTAATTTCTGTGAAACTGTAGTGTTAAATTATTAAATGATAGATTAGCCTTGCAAGTTCAGATCATTGCAATTCTCCCAGTGGTATCAATTTATAAATCATTATTTTCGATATATGATGTTACAGCAAATGAGTGTTATTTTATTTTTATATAAATTCTTAATTTTCATGTTTGTTTTCAGTGGAAAGATAAAATAAATGAACTTCGTAAAGAAGCTGGATTTATAACTTTAATAATGAAAAAATTAAATAGAGTCGAGAAAACAAGAACGAAAATATCTCGTGAAAGAGTTAATAAAGAAAGACATCAGGTTGATATTGCCCAGCTAAAACTTGATAATTTACTTTGCGAAATTCAGCATTTAAGAAAAGAAATCGATAAATGCTTAAAATTTAAGTAAGTCTTGTATGATAATTATGTATAAAATTATATATGGCATATAATTATTATTTGCCTACAATAATTATTTGGTCTTCTTTTACTACAGACCAAAGTGGTCCTTGGCATGCCACTTTGCAATGTACTAATTAGTATGCCATGGGTTCTTGTCCGGCTCAGTACTGATGCCCGCCCAACGCATATCCTTCAACACTTAGTCTAGTCTTTCCATCTTCTTATGGTTAAAACAATTTTTTGATTAATCTCCTTTAAATATTCAACTCCATACATTGTTCCAAACACTTACTTTCAAACCAAATAAATGTCAGGATTTTTAGGATTGGATGCTTTATTTAGAATCCAGGATACTACTGATCTAATCAGGATTTTTTACATGTCTACCTTGGCAGTGTGTGATATCAAGTTTCTGATTACATTGTGCACTCGTAAATTTAAATACATACCTTTTAGAAAATTATGTATTAAATTGTTCCCGCACCATTAAAAAAAAAAAAAAAACGAGAAATCATTCTAATCCATATTTTGTTGGAGAAGTCACCTTTGAACAAATTCTTTCTGTATCATTAATTCAACCTCAATACAACTTAAAAACCAATGTTTCCTTTTTTATAATGACAATGTTAGTCCTATTTTATTGTTCTTAGTAAATGTCAAATAAAATGTTAATTATTCAAATTTTCTTAATGGGACTGAAAACTAACAAATTTTTGTTTTAATGATAGAGGTTCAGGAATCTATTGTTTAAAAAATATTGAAAAAAAAACCCTGTACCACTACGACCTGTTAACGGGTCTGGGGTTCAGTACAGGGTAGAGACTGTACTGTTTCATGGACAACTGTTCTGCAAGGAGGTGAGTTGTCCTAGATCCCGTACGATCCATCTCCCGCCGCAAACAGGCTAAATAAAAGTTACTGCATACAGCGGGATTTGAACCAGGATTTCCGGCATGGCAACTCAGTGCTCTACCACTGAGTTACTCTGCTCCCCTAATATAAAAAAATATTGATAGTATTTAAATTTTTTTCTAGGTCACGGCCCCTTGGCATCGATTTAATTCCAGTTCAAGAATTCTATGACAAATCTCCCGCGTCTATATCCAAACCTGTAAGTATCAAAATTAACAATGCTTATTAATTAAAGTAACGAGCGGCAAATCTGTATTGACTTGATCAAATTGCAGGAAATAACAAAAGTAGACGAACATCAGTTACAGCTGGCTCGTTTAGAATGGGAATTAAATCAGAGAAAAGAGTTAGCAGCTTTGCTTAACGATTTGGAAAACAAGAAGTCGCATATAACTGAACAAATCGAGAAGAAAGAAAAGGATTTGAACAGCTTAGCTCCTCTCATTAAGGAAGTTTTAGTTGTAAGTACATAACTATAGTCCGATTGTTTTGATCGATTAAACCTCCCTGTACCTCTAATACCCTTGATAGTGTGATTAATCAAAGACTATTTATGTTAAATAATGCTTTCAGGTCACTCAGCCATTACAAGATAAATTGGGCATTTCACCGTTTAAGACATTGTCTATGAGTGAATATACTTCTTTATTGCCCGAACCGTTATATTTCTTGTATATTCAGGCGATTGGATATAGTGATGCTTGTGGTATGTTTTCAAAAAGCTTTTATCTATATTATAAGTAGTTTTAAACTTGTTAGTGTTGGAACATATTAGATGTTATTTTATTTCAAATCAGGAAAATGAAACTTTAACAGGAAAAAAGTTTTAATAGTGCTATTTTTATTTAAAATAGTTCTTATTTGATTCTGTATATTTCTCTCTAACACTCAAACAACAAACAAAACGACCTGTGCCACTAATCCATGAAGGGTGTTATAGAAACAGAAATAGAAAAATAATTTTATTCTGGGACCAGGTCCCTTTAGAATAACAGATATGAACATAATTAAGAAAATATTTATCTGGCCAAAGGCCTACATCTGAGTAAAAACTTATTTACAAAATATCCTGAAAGTAAATAACTAAACAGGTATGTTTTGGTAGATAATCAGAAAAAGTGATGCAAAATTAAAATAAAAAAACAGACAAATTTACAATAAAAAGAACTAGGCTTATGGAAAAAAAATCCAGTAAATACATGATAGCATCTGGTAACAGAAATAAAAAATAAAAAAAAATGATTTCATTATGAGTGAGGAATATTTATAGTAGTTCATCAGTCAACAAAGTTGAAAATATCTATCAATTATTTATTGATTATAAAGCACCTGATTGGGAATTTAGAAGATGTTGGAAAAGTTTAGATTTAAATAAGGTTAAAGAAGACGCATGACGGATATCGGATGGGTGTGAGTTCCAAAGAGAGATAGAACGGGCGAGAAAGGAACGCTCAAAAGTTTTGGTTCTATGGGAATGGATATAAAGATCGGAAGGGCGAGATCTTGTGCCTTGGGATTGGATAGAGGATTTGAATTGTAGGAGACTGTAGATGTAAGATGGATGTTGTGAGTTGATAGTTTGATATAAATAAGAACCAAGGAAATAGAGCCTACGGATAGAAGGAAAAAGCCACTTTAACTCAACGTACGGGCATCGAAGACTAATCGAAGCGAACAGTTCATAATCCACCTCAACCTCTCCCCGAGCCTGTTGAACCATAGTCAAAGTGTGGAAAGATAAAAGATGTGATGAGGAGCTTACAGATTGGTAGAGTTAGAAGACGTTTGGAACGGTGTAATAACTTAAGAGAGCTTATTGCTCGACGAGAAATTTGGGCAACGTGGGGTTTCCATGAGAGGGATTGGTCGAAAATGACTCCAAGGTTTCTAACAGAGGAACTGAAGGCAATAGGGTGATCATTTAAGGTTAATCGGGGAAGTGAGTTGATAGATTTAAGAAGGATGTTGGAACCAATTAGGATGGCCTGAGTTTTCGCAGCATTCAACGACAGTTTATTCAAGTTTGCCCAGGCACTTATCCTATCTAGGTCCCCTTGAATATTGGCAAATGCTGCTATTATCTCAGACGGAGGAAAGGACAAATAGATATGGGAATCGTCGGTGTACAAATGGTGGGAACAGTGAAGGATTGATTTGGGAAGGTCATTAATGTAACAGTTGAAAAGGAGTGGGGAAATACTAGAATCCTGTGCCACTCCTGTGTTCAGCGGTAGGAAAGAGGATAGGGGTTGATTAGGGATGGAGACTGCTTGAGTCCTATCCGAGAGGAAAGCTTGGACCCAGAGTATGGAACTGTTGGAAAATGAAAGAGATTTTAGTTAAGAGAAGAGGATGGAATAGTTCAGTGAATCGAACGCTTTTGAAAAGTCAAGTAGAATTAGTACCGTCAGTTTTTTTTCGTCCATGGCAGTATGTATGTCAGTGGTGATTTTAACGAAGGCAGATTGTGTGGAAAGGCCAGGACGGAAGCCTGATTGAAGTGGATCAAGGAGTTGGAACTGTTCCAGAAAATTTGACATTTGGGATTGAACTATTCTTTCGAGGGGTTTGGAAAAGTTAGAGAGTATAGAAATAGGCCGGAAATCATTTGGGTTTGATGGATTGGGTGATTTGTTAATAGGATGGACTATTACTTTTTTCCAAAAGGAAGGGAAAACTGCATTTTGTAGGGAAAAATTGTAAATGTACAGAAGGGTAGGTAGAATTTCGGGGATCCATGTTTTTAACAATTTGACGGGAATGCCGTCAGAACCGATGGAATGAGAGTGGGATTTCAGTAGGGAGGAAAGAAGATCGGTGGGTGAAATGTCGGAGAAATAAAAGTTGTGGTTGAATGATGGTGCTAATGGGAAAGTAGGAGAAGTGAGTCAGAAGAGAAAGACAAAAAAATGGGTGTTCAATCCATCAGGTGAGACCGGAAAGACTACTGGTGAAGGGGATTTATAAAGTGAGAGTTTCCGAAGGATTAGCCATTTGGATTTAGGATCGGGCGCGGAGGAAAGGGCTTCATGGAAGTACTTGGATTTCGCCTGCCTCATTGTGGATTGCGTTAAGTTGCGAAGAGTCCTAAACGCTTGAAAATCGTCGGTCCGTTTTGTCCGTCTGTACCGTCGCGCTTCCTCTGCAGTTCTTTTATATTTTGATCCATCCAAGGAGCTGGTAATCGACGGAGGGTTGTAGTTTTGAGAGGAGCATGGGTGTCCAGGATACTAATAAGATAGGAAGTGAGTGTGTCAACCATTGAATCAATGGTGGGACAGGGATAGATATCACCCCAATTCAGGGATTCAAGGGAAGGCAAGATGCTTTCACGACTGATAGCATCAAGGTTGCGGAAGGTAAGGGTTTTAGATAGGTTGTACGGAGTTTGGATATTATATGTGATTTGGATTAGGTCATGGGAAGAAAGAAACGGGACGGGCAATTGAGAAGAAGAGAATAGCTTCTGAGGAGAATCGATGACATACAGATCTAACCATTTTTCTGATCGGTGGGTATGATGGGTAGGAGAAAACGGAACAATGGAGAGATTTTGGGAGTGGATGAGATTTTCCAGGTACAGGGTGTCATTTGTTTTAACAAGGAGATTGGTGTTGAAATCGCCAGAAATATTGATATGGTTATAGAAGGGAATATAGTTGTAAAGGATAGATTCAAGGGAAGAGTCAAAAGGCACTAAAGGAGACCGGTATACAACTACGTAAAGGAGCGGGTGTTCATTACAGGAAATTTCGGAGAGAAGGAATTCAATATGAGGGACTTCGGAAGGAAGAGAGGATTCAAGGATTCGGGCTTTTAGGGTTTGATGGACATAAAGACCTACTCCTCCACCAGTCCAGTTATCTCGGTCATGGCGGAGAAACGTATAGTCAGGTAGGGTGATGAAGGAGGAAGGAATATGTGGTTTAAGCCAAGTTTCAGATACTGCGATAATATGATAAAAATTGTGGGTGAAATATTCTTGAAATTCGTCAAAATGGGCAGGCAGGGATTGGGAATTAACTTGACAGGAGATCAGGAGATTAGACATTTGGATTTGGTAATCGATGAATTACCAGAATGAGATGGAAAGATGCTGAAATAAAGAGTATTTTAATGGATGAACTGATGTAAAAATTAAAAATTACAGTTTGGGTATTTAGAATTACAATAAGTCCAAGGTTCGCCGATTGTGTTGTAAAATTTAAAGTATTAAAAGGAAAAAATATAGCATAACCTAAAAAAAAATAAATATTAGTAGTTAAAGAAACAAAAAAGTAAATTTGTTTTTGAGAACCAGTGAAAGATCCAACGAGAAGCCAATAAACAGCGGACGGGTGCCGTCGGGTCAGCAGTACACATCTAAGTCGGATGGATGATCGATATAAATGACAGGATGACCGTCATCCTTCCGGCACCGCACTCTACCACCGGCGAACCAGACGTACTTCAGCTTCCTAGCCGCTCTCTTCTGTCGGGCCAACCAGTACAGACGTCTGTTGGCTGGAGACATTTCTTCCCCCAGGTAAATCCGGTGGAAATCGTTCTCCTCCCAGCCAATGTCCCGGGTTGACAAGTCCCTTATTACCTTCCGGCGCTGAACTAGGTCGTCACGCAGACTGCCGGACAAAACTGGCGGTGGTCGTGGGTCGTCCTTCCGCGGCCTGCGACGCTCAATGAAGTCAAGGTCATCAACCACCACCTTCAGCCCGAGACTCGCTCCGACACTAACCACCAGTGCTGCGGGGGTTTCGCCTGATGCCACGGATCTCTACGGACTTGCATAAAAGGCCTTGTTCCGCCTTATTAAGGCGGACCTCCAAGTCACCCACCTTAGTTTTGAGGGCCTTGTTTTCTGATGTCAGGTCCTCGATGAATTTAGCCTGCCCTTCGAGGTGGTTCTCAATTTTAGAAAGCCGGTCATTGAGCTCGAAACTGAGCTCACCATATTTGTCTAAAGATGCTTTTAGTGATGTGATCTCTGTATTCATTATGTTTACCGCCGCTAGAATATCACTTGCGGAAGGCTCCGATACTTTCTTCACAGGACTTCTGGTGGGCCTGGTTTTTTTTTCCTGCAGGGCAGATTTTTTCAATTGGTCACAATTATTGCAGACCCAATTTTTTTTATTTTTCGCGGCCTCTAATTCCGTATCGTTGATATTGACGCATCGACCGTGAAAAATCATGCGACATTTAATACATAATAAATTATTTTTGTCATCTCTAGTCACATTTGATTTGCAGATTTAACATTGGGCCATTTTAATTTAATTACTTGATAAAATGAAAAAATATAATAATGGCTCAGGCTTGTATGTTTCTATTATTTTTAGGTCCTAGCGTACTATAATCCTCTGTAGCTCTAGGATTAGCTCTGTATCTTCACTCGCGACTCACTTGTAAACAATTAGTTCCACTGATAGTTAAACACTAACACTTCTAAACAATGATAATTTGACCGCTTAATTGAAAAGAAAAAAGATGGAGAGAAAATGAAGGAGCAAATGAAGTAAGGAGAGAGATGTTGACTGCGTGCCGTCTCTGGCCAGACTGTATATCTTATACGATTATTTTGGGTTGTTTTATTGTATCTTATAAGTGAGATGCAATAAAACGACTTACTTCATGTCTGCTCATATCATCTTATGGAAAACTTCATTTTTAAGATTAAGAAACGTTGTTTAGCTGATGGATTTATTGCTGTATTCATATTTTTTGTTTTTAAATATTATTATTAATCTTGTTTCCATTTTCTATCTTAATTGGATTAAAAAATAGCTTTATTATGACTAATATCCTTTATAAAGTTTAGATAATTATGAACATTTCTATTTTGTGTTTTCAAAAGTTGTAGTCCTATTTAAATTTTTTTTTCAGATAAAGATATTTCAGTTGATATCAAGGGCAATGTTTCTGAAGCCAGGCGAGTGAAATCTCTTCAATATAAGGATGAAGAGAAAACTTCTGAAGAAGATAGTGAATTGGTAAAATGATAATGATAAGTAAAAATAATATTAGTGAAATATTTATATCATAAAAAATAAACCTGTACCACTACAACCCGTGAACGGGTCTGGTATTCAGGACAGGGTAGAGACTGTACTGTTTCATGGACAACGGTTGTGCAGGGAGGTGATTTGTATTAGATCACGCCCAATCGCCAGATTTTTCTCCCTTATTTTGTGTAACCACTTTTTAGAGGCTAGGTGAGCCCCAGGAGGGTTCTAGATCCTATATGATCCATCTCCGGCTGCAAACAGACTAAATAAAAGTCTTTCCAGCAGCAGGATTTTCGGCATGGCAACTCAGTGCTCTACAAATGAGGAGTCACTCCGGTCCTATATTTTATATCATAACCTTACCAAAATATCTTTCTTTTATAGACAAAGATAGTTTTCAGTTATAGAAGATACCTCATAGTATAAATTTAATCCATTGTACATGTAAATTTACTATTATTTTTTTCTTTTAGGAGGAAGGTTCAGCAAGTGAATCTAAGAAGAATTTTGAAACAGAGAGACAGAAGTTATTTAATAAACACCCTCTGTCTGTCTTTCTGAAAATTTCGCTGAAAGGTATTCATTTTAATTTTGTTCTTATAAATTGTTCTTGTAAATTTTAATTTTGTTTTTATTTTCTTATAAATTGAAGTCATGTTCCAATTATCCCATTATCCCAGAATAAAGTTACTTTTTATTATGTTCTATTCTATCTTTGTGGACGTGTGTTCTTGATCGTTTTCAATCTAAAGGATAAAACTAACAACTTATGCTATCCTGTTAAAGTTCTTTCTATTTTTCTTTAATATTTTATTATTTTACTGGGCAGTTAACCTAGATTATTGACAAAGTTTAGTTTTATACTTATTCAAAATGTATTTTTTACAAATCTGTTCTAATGTTGCTTTGGATATTTGTAGTAGTATTTAATTTAATTGTTATTGGATATATTTTGCTGTATTGTTTTGAAAAAAATTCCTTAATATTGATCGTTTATATTTATTAATTATTTGCAGATGGAAATAAACTCGATCTCCAATTCAGTTATTATAGGAATCTTAATGTATTGACAGTCATTCCCGCTTTAAACCTGACATCATCTTTGCCTTCATCTTCGCAGTGAGTTTTTATTAATATACTCGTGTTACGTTTTTATAAGCTCTTACATCGAATCTATTGCTTATTCTTCTTTGTCCATTATTTGTTTTCAGTGGTTTATTGAACTCCTCTACACTTCTATCAAATTTATTTCAAGGAGATTCAGGAATAGAAAGCCCGAATTTGAAGAATTATTACCAACTCAAAAAGGTTATTTATTTAAATACAAAGTTTATTATATATTTCTCTTTAATATATTTAATAAATATATATATTATATATTTCATCCTCTAAAAAGTTTTATAAAATATTTCACTATTTAATTTTCTAAATGTATCATTGTTAAGTCGGTTGTAACAGTCGAACTTTTAATGACCAGGTAAACAGCATGTTGAACAAAATATTGTATCTGCCATAAAATAAGGTAGAATTGAGGCATTGAGATGCAAAAGGGAATAAATCCAAATTTAAAAAATTTTCAGGAATCACAAACATGCATAATTTAGGTTATTATGAAATGATTATTTATTTGAGACAATTAATTTTAGAAAAATTAGATTGGCTTTGGCATGTTTTGAATGGTGAACCATGTACCACCGCATAGAGGATGCTAAATTTGTGAAAAACATTTAAAAATTAAAAATTATAAAATATGGATTTATCCCCTTTTGCATCTCCACGCCTCAATTCAAAACAAAAAATTATTGAGAAATCATATTTAAAGTTTTTTATTTCTTTGACAATCGTCTCATTAAAACAAACATCAATTATAATTCAAGAATTGTGTTAATGGATTTTGAAATGATAATTGATATAGAAATTACTGAAATATCATTAAATTTTAAGTAAATGTTAAAAGTTAGAAATTTGTACTTTGAGGAAACTTAGAAGTTATAATGTATTGTGTAAAGTATTAATAGAACCCATACTTAATGGATTTAACCAAATTTTATAATTTTGAATTGTGTCTTTATACTACCGCATACAGATGCAATGAAATCTAGAAATATTCTTGTATCACAATTTTTTAAACATTATGTTACCTGAACCTAACATCTCATATAATTCAAGAATCATGTTAATGGAATTGGAAATAATATTTGATATAGCAAGTACTGAAATATCATTAAATTTTAAGTATATTAGGAAAAGCTAGGAATTTCTACCTTGAACAAACTACACAATTATTTTTATAATTTATTAATGCATTGTGTAAAATATTAATTGTTATTATTATTTTTATAGGTTGGACTGGAATGTTTCAACACAGATAAATACGGTAGTCCTTATGTTTGGGTGCAAAGAATGGGAGGATTAAACTTCATAGGCATCGATGAGAAAGTTGAAGCAAAACAAGATGTTTCTAGGGCCAATATGCCGGTCATTATAAAGGAATTGAAACGAAGGTGTAATTACCGGTTATCTCTTATCTCACTTATGGAAGATTTTGGTAATGAATGATTTTTAAAAAATTTATATACCTAATTAAAAATAAGAAATAATGATATTGATATTTTATGAGAAGTTGATTTGGGAAGGGGAAAAAGGGGAGTGATAAATGAAACAGAACGTACTGATAAACCTAAACAGATATAGCTTCATTAAATTCTTAGACTATTATATAGCTACCACTTAAAACTAATCAATAATATGAAAAATCATATTTTCTATTATTTCTTGATTGGTTAATTTTATTAATTTTCTAGAAGCATATTGTCTAAATTAAATCTCATACACATAAATATAGAGCTCAGAGAAGTAAACATTTTGGTTATAATTATTAATTAATTGTTCACATTGATGAGAAATAAAGTAAAATGTAAGCTCTTTTTTATTTATTACTAGCGTACACCCCAGCTTTGCTCGGGTAATAAGGCATATTATGCTTACGTAATTTGTCTGTGTAACTTTTTTTTATCACATACCGGCCACTAAGGACCACATGACTATCATTGGTTAGGCTTCTTTGGAAGTCTTGTTTTTCTTTATTCCCATCTCAGCTAATGTACTTTATTATATAGAAATTATAAAAATAAAAACAAAACCATATATTTCTTTATATACGAATTGATTATCTTGCACGTTAGATAATTGCACGGGATCAGGCAAGCAGCATCTTCAGTGAAACCCATCGATATTCCAACCCATTTACACAAAACCTCGACAAATTATGTACCTAACCCTTCCTGGTGAATCACTCTATCAATTGGTGAAAACCGCATGAAAATCCGTGCAGTAGTTATTGAGTTTGCCGCAATCAAACGCGGCTGAGGACTTTGTTTTATAATATGTATAGATTAAGTAGATGTTTTCATAATTGTCAGTGTAATATGGTAGTGATGATAATATGAAGTATATTACTTTCATACGAAGGATTTTTACCTTCTGGAGTTAAATTTTTGAGGAAAAACCTTTCCATTCTTATGTCTAACAAATTTTAAAAATCTTAAATATTTGAAATTACTACTACTACTCTACATTGTAGTGGGTATAAGAAACAATAAAATGAAAATGAAATGGTTAAGATTTAAATAGAATAGATGGTTATAGACAGAACACAAAAATATTTATATGTTTTAAGAAATGCAAAACCAAACTTAAATGGTTCACAGAAGTCTTTAAACATTTGGAAAATTTAGGAATCACAAAAGATGCAATAAAGGACAAAGACAAATTACCCCATTTATCCACTCTCCACTACCCCATTTATCCTATGACAAATTTGCTACTCCTGGGTTGTCTTTGATCCATGTCCTTGAAATTCACCTTGCCATTAAAAAATCAATCATTTGGCATTTAAAATAAAAAGTACAAAACTTAATAGTAACTTACAGAAGTAAATATAAGTTTAGTACAGAAATAACATAGAAACATCACTCAGGAGAGCACAGGCGTTGACAAAGCAGCACTGGGTCGTGAGCGACCCAGTGGGTAGTGGATGAGGGTTAAAGAAATAAATTTGGAGTAGAAGGTTTCCAGAAGAAGAACTATCCAATCGGTACAGAAATTGACAGAAGAAAGAGATCAACAAAGAGTAAGAATGAAAATATTTTGTGAGAAGATAAAGTCTGTTATGGAAACATGATCCATAGATGGCTTTAAGTAAGTGAGAGAAAAAAAAAAAGTAAAATAACATAATATATCAAACAAAATTTAATAAAAATTAATAATTATTATTAATATGTAAACTTATAAATAAACCTTATAGTAATAATTATTCTCTGATTGAAGGTTTCTTTATTTGTTAAAAATATTTATTTCAAAAGATCTAATGCCTTTTAAATGCTTTGTATTTTTTTTATTTTTATACAAAATAATTTTATTTTATGTATTTTCATTAAACTTTTCTATTACAGAAAGAGGTGTAATTTTGCCACCAAAAGGTCTGAGGTCAATTAAGATATGTTGTTCATTGAAAAGTTGGCAAAGTTCATTATGGTCTGAAATAAGTGAAAATTCTTCTTTAAATCATTTAAAAGATTCCTGTTTCATTTCTCCTAACGACATATTTTTTAAAGGAATCATATCACGGGATGAAGGTAAAATATTTTTCATTAATTCATAAAATAAAAATAAAAATTAATTGATATAGTGTGGTTAGTTATGCATGCTGGGTTTTTTCATCTTTCTCTCCCTCCCTCCACCATTGGGATGCCTCCATCCCTCCGAGTTTTCATGTATTTTAATCTTATACCACTTTCCTGCTCTATCTTGGGGTGTAGTCTATACAAAATAATCTAGATTTTCCTGTTATATGTTTTCCCACGGGTCTTACTTCCATGGAGCACGGTCATCATTCTTCCATTATAAATGTCCCAAGCATCTTAATTGTATCCTATCTATAGGATATTTTAAAGAGTCAGTCTTTAGTGCAAACTTTTATCTTTTTTCTTATCATCCAATCCATCCTGGTTTGGCAATTTTATTTTACGAGCAGTATTTGTACTAGCTAATTCCTCTATTGGCCTGCTTATAAAATAATTAGATTGTGTTTTTATACTGCCCAATTTTATTTGTTTGTTCATTCATCTAACACCACTTTATTCTGCTATAACTAATCGCACAATGCTAGAGTGGGAGTCTTAAAGTTGGTCTTATCAAGGTATGATTGAGATAGGGACCTTTAACAAGTACCTGATACCACACAGGCTCAGGATCCTCATTTTATGCCCCTTTCGAAGGACTGAATAACCAAGAATTTGATTATTCCCTTTAAAAAAATCCTGGTGGGCTGTGGACCCACGATCTTTGATATACCCACAGGTGAGTCCTGTCCCTTTAAGTCAAAGGCAAAATATTAAAATAAATAATAACTTTGTATGCCAGATTGGTTTTTGTTTTAATTTCAAGTATTTCTTTGCTAAAATATTGGTTCTCTAAAGTTGTCAATTGCACCACTATTCAAATCACATGTTTTAAAGTAATAACAATAACAAAAATGTTCTATTATGGAATCCAAGAGCAACCTCTAATGGTTCAGGAACCAGGGATTCTCTCTCCTGTTGAATAAGATTTGAATAAACATTTGAGGAATCGTATATTGTTAACCTTCATTCATATAACTGTGCAGTAACTTCCTATCATGGTTGCAGCAGAGTAGATACTTTTTGGTCCTTCGAGAGATTACAAGCCTTATCATATTTTCATGTTGGTTTTTGCCAATGAAAATCCTTAATTCACATGTTTTTAAATTACCTTTGTCATTAAGTTTTATCAGAATATTAAAATAAGTAATTTTTATCATAAATGCTGAGCTATTGATAATTAAATAACAATGTGCTAATAGTCATCATGTTAACAACTTGAGATTTCAATTTTATTTTAGTTATTTTTATTTTTACCCTTATTTTATTTATTTATTTTTTGCAGCCAAATTAAACATGTATGTGTCTGTGAAATGTGATTATCCCTTATCTCCATCTGTAATTTTTATGGAAATGGAATGGGAGAATGAAAAGTTGACTTCTAAAAACAATTCTGGAATCAGGGTAATTTTATTAACACTTTCATTTTGTTTCTATACTTATTATTTGTCTGCCTATATAGATATTATTAGTGTATAATTTAGTTTTAAGAAACATCAACCAAAATAATTGAATTCTTCATAAATTGAAACTGAAAAAATCATCTCGGATCCAATTATTATTACTGTTTTTAATTAACTTTTTCTCCATAAATGAAAGTCAGTTGATGCAAACTCATTGTTATGTCTTTTTAGTGAAAGTTTATAATTCCTGGTTTATATGTGTGAAATGTTAAAATGCAGTAACACCATCATCTGTAGTTTTTGTGACCCTTGAAAGTCCACTTTCTCCAAAGATTTCTAGTGGTTTTTTCACTTTCTTATAAGATATAGTTTCAATAACAAGGTTTCTTACCTTGTTATTATACCAAAAATTGTCCTAATTCATATGTATATATATATTCGAAACCTGAATTAAATCCAATGAAAATTTGTACATGAACATATTAATTCATTTACTGGTTTATGAAAATGTTTTCTTTATCTTGGCTTTCAACAGGATATGGAAAGAGAAGTAAATATTTACTGGAAAGAGTTACTAACGTCCAGGACAGAAGCATCTTCATCATTAAGCTATCAAATATTCAAAACAATGGCATGCTTCGATATCTTATTGGAATCAATCAACCCTCAGAAATTTTCTTCAACTAAAAATGTCCTGCATCTCCATAGGTGATTTATTTAATATCTAACTTATTTACCTTATAATGATATGAATTTCCTAAAGTTATTAATAAATTCTTTTGGAAAAAATCTCTTTAGTACAGGTGTGGCCAACCCAAATGATTTTTTCCAGCCACTTTGGAAATGCACAATAACTCTTAGGGCAGCATAAATAATAATATATCCCCATACTAGATTTAAGTTACTATCAACATTTTTTTAAAAATTAAATATTGAAACATAATGAGTTATTATTATGGTGTTTATTATTATTCCTACATAAGCATAGATAATATAATAATAACATACTAAAGTCTTCGTCTGATGAGCCATAGCAGCATAAAGTGACGTTAATTAACAAACAAACAATACTAAAGCACATTATAATCATTATTATGATTTTATCTCATGATTCACACTGTTAATTTTTGAATACACCTATGAACAAATAGTGTATTTTTTTATTTACTACATTGTTTTGCTTCTTTGGCCATTATAAAATAAATATATTTTTTTATAATTATTGGTCATTTTTTTGAGTTTTAAATATTTTTATTTTTAAAGAGAAAAGATAGGCCCTCAGCCGGGATTTGAACCCGGAACCTTTGTCTCACCGTGACATTGCTATACCAGTTGAGCTACCCAAGGCCCCTGCCGGCCGAGGACAAATCTTTTCTCTCATACGATCCCATGTTCTCGTGCTCTTGCCATTTTTGCGATGAATACACTAGAACGAAGTCATTTGAACATTAATTTAATTTTAGGATCTTATTGACTTACGTCATATTACTATTTATGTTTTTTTTATAATTATTGGTCACTTTTTTGAGTTTTAAATATTTTTATTTTTAAAGAGAAAAGATAGGCCCTCAGCCGGGATTTGAACCCGGAACCTTTGTCTCACCGTGACATTGCTATACCAGTTGAGCTACCCAAGGCCCCTGCCGGCCGAGGACAAATCTTTTCTCTCATACGATCCCATGTTCTCGTGCTCTTGCCATTTTTGCGATGAATACACTAGAACGAAGTTATTTGAACATTAATTTAATTTTAGGATCTTATTGACTTACGTCATATTACTATTTATGTTTTTTTTTATAATTATTGGTCACTTTTTTGAGTTTTAAATATTTTTATTTTTAAAGAATATATTATATTTTATATTTAGAATTTAAATAAATTAACCACAGAATAGCTCTAGTCAGACTAATTTTTATGAAGAAAATCCTAAGCATTGTTCAAGTCCACACGCCAACTGCTGATTCGACAGAAGAAGATAAAATAGGACAATAATTGCTCAAAATAAAGTTAAGTGGCAGAAATTAGTGTCGAACTCCACTTCCCAATAGAGCTGGCCACTCCGGGAAGTTAGACCTATTATATTAGTAGTTTTTTGTTAACCATCTTGTTTTATAATTCTCTTTATAATAAAGGCTTTATTTATTCATTCATTCATTCATTTTTAAAGAGAAAAGATAGGCCCTCAGCCGGGATTTGAACCTGGACTGGTAGAGGGATGTCACGGTGAGACAAAGGTTCCGGGTTCAAATCCCGGCCGAGGGCTTATCTTTTCTCTTTAAAAATAAAAATATTTATATTTTGTAAATGTGTGATGATTCTTGCAGGGTATGGGTTGGCCAACTCTGAATTTATTGACTTGGTGCTTTTATAGGAACAGTAAAGTATAACATATTCATATTTATTTATCTAATTAATATTTGTTTATTTTTATTTCAGGGGAAGAAATCGTTCCTTGCCATTTAAATTTTTACCAGAAGACTCACTTTTTGTTCAAAGGAATTGAGCAATTTATTATTTTTTACTACTTGAATACTGTAATAAAAACAATTTTGTAGGAAAATAAGATAAAAATGATTGTAAATTTGTATATATGACTTGCATCTTATTTCAGACTTTGTACATAGAATAATGTTTTAATAAAATATTTATAAAATTTTCTTCATATTTTTATGTTTTCTGACTATTGAAAGGTGAAATATTGGGAGTGAAAATATTATGGTGTGCATTTGTTTATAAATAAACCTTTTTTAAAAATTAAAATCAGTTATCTACATTGTGACAAGATAGCCTGGAATCAATTTAAAAAAACTAAAATAAATGCAGAGGATTGAGGAAACAATATTTATATATAGGAGTTGATACCAAGCACAGCCTTCATAATAATAAAATGGTGTCATATTGGAATTCTTAATTAAATAAGGGTCTATTATGAAATTTAGTTGACTAATTAAATTATATGAAGTAAGATGGGTAGCAATTTTATTTCTGAAAATATAATAAAATTAAAATTTTGTATAGCATTTCTTTTATGTTAATTGTCTTTCTTTTTTTATCAATCAATTTGTTTTTAGAGCTTTTCAGAACATTTTTGGTTGTAAAATTTCTTATTAAAGCTGATCAGCTGTTTTTTTTTATAATGACCAGCTGTTCATAATGTCTCTTAAATTGCCACTTCAGGCATGAGTTCCCAGGCTGGCAATTCATAATTTTAAATAGTTTCAACTTTCTTCTTCTAGTGGCCTGACAGACACCTAAAGCCTAAAGGGTCCTTGGCCAGCTCAACCATTTTGCCCCAGGATTGTCTATCTGCAGCATTGGCTATATTTATTCCTCCCTGTCTAATGTCTGTTAGTACATTGTCCCTCCACCGGCATCAAGGTCTGGTTCCGACACAGAACATTGAATAGACTAGAAGCAGCAAACGCTAGTTGTGGGATGACACCAGCTCTGAGGCGTGTTCCCCCTCTCCTTTGACCCCCATGGGCCCTTATTGCCTATTCATTCGGAGTTCGGACGTTAGTTCTAACTATGATCAGGCCGTCTTATTGTTAGTACGCATGTTTGTTTCTATTATTGATTCACTTTCGATATTTTTTACTTCCTTAGTAATTTATTTTCGAGTTACTATCGTTGTATAAGTTTAATTACAATATGCCTTGTTGTTTCGCCTTTGGATGCTGTACAAAAAAGCCCGATGAACATGCAGTACCTCCCAATACCTCCAATAACATTTCATACGTAACTTTATTATTCCTTTCATTATATAAAACAGTTTTAGCAATAAGAAGAGAGAATTGGAAGCCCACAAAAACCAGCCGGTTGTGCTCCAAGCACTTCATAGAAGAGGATTTTGACAGATCGTCTCCATTTTACGTAAAACTTAAAAATGGCGTTGTCCCGTCAGTGTTTGGTAGTTTTCCCGAATATTTGAAACCTAAAGTTACTCAGGTAGTAAATATATTTTTTAGTTACTTTGAGCACGATAGGTTTATGTATTACTATTTTGTTTTGTTTATTTTTTTTTTTTTTAGAAGAGACAAGCAATTAAAAGGCACACCTCTCCGATTCCAGGTGTGAAAAACGCTCGTTCCCCCGACAAAAAGAAATTTTAAAAAATGCTAAAATTTGAGGACAACAAGTTGAGTGAATTGACAAATAAAGTCTAGTTTTAATGTTACTCAGAAGAAACTGTGCTCAACCAAAAGTTCGCTGAGAGAAAATGGCAAACAGACACAAAAAAAAGAATTGCGATTTGAAAAAAAATCATATTAGAATTTTAAAAAAGAGTTGGAGTATTGGAGAAACTACCGATGGGTAGTTTCTCCACAAGTGTTTTTCAAGTCGTATTGTACATATAGCAGATTTACTTATTGTAATATTATTATAGTTGTGAATATCAATAAATTAAATTTAAAAAAAAGAGTTTCTTGGAAGAAAAAAATAATGACAGTGTTCAAAAAATTAGATTTTTTTCAAATAAGCTAGTTTTATTTAAGGGCCAATAATTAATTGTACCAAACGAAAATGAAGTTCAATGAAAATTGTGATATAACATTTTAAAGAAAAAATACCTAATAAATAATTATAAACTACGTTATCTAAATATTATAAACTAACGTTATCTAAATAACTGTCGTTTGAACTTATATGGCGAATTACACCCAATATAAAACCTTAATAATCATCCTCAAAAAAATTAAAGGATCGAGTTGTTACATTATTTATTTTTGCCAATAATGTATTTTCATATTTTTTTTTTTGTTCTCTTGTTCTCCTAAATGGGAAAGCACAGAAAGATCCCAACGGAAATTAAAGGAGGACTAGAAAACAACCAAAAATATGAAAATACATTATTGACAAAAGCATAATGTAACAATTTGACTCTTTTATTTTTTTGAAGAGTGTATTGTTTATTAAACGTAGAATTATTACACTTATGCAATAGAAAAATGTTAGTTTTTATTGTACCTAAATAAATTTAATGTGCCATAGATATCGTTTGTTATTGGATAAAAAGATTAATAACATAAAGGCGAAGGCATGAAGCGGGATGAGGGGGTCAAAGAAGTGGGGGGAGTGTAGATGAGGTGGTGCCATTCTCACTCACAGGACAAGCCCCGGCTAACGCTTCTAGTCTATTCAATGTTCTGTGGGTTCCGACGAGTATTTTTGTACACCTTCGAGGGACACCTCCCATCCTCCATCCTAATAATGTGTCCAAGCCAAGTGTGAGCCAAGTATTACTCTCTGCACCTTGACGAAATTAGTCGCCAGGATCCATTTTCTTTGATAGGCCCTATTATTCATCTCAGGATCTTTCTTTCGAAGCGGTCCACCTTCTGTGCATCGGACTTGCCGAAAGTCCACGTCTCACACTACTCGTCGTATGAGGCATTTCTAGATCCTCTTTTTTGTAGCACGGCTTAATAACCTACTCGTTATAATTTTGGCGAGGGAGAAGTACTCTCTGTTTGCTGCCGCCAGTCTTTTATTTATTTCAGCCTCCTCATTCATGTTTTCAGTTATAATAGGTCCCAGATATCAAAAGCTAGGGACAACCCCTAAGGAGTTTCAAGTTTAAAGAGGGATAATTTTTCATTCTAGCTAATCTGTAATTCAACCAGGAATTTTAACGAATCTGAATTTTATACTTCATTTATTACTGTGAATATTGCTACATAGCTAGTTTATTGCTATTGTGTTGATAATGCAGCAGTACTCCATTATTAGTTTTCATCATTATTGGAAATGAATGACTGTGTGTATCTTGAGCAATGTTGAAAATGGTCGAGGTGCAGTCAATGAATTTTACTCGAAAAAGTAAATCTTATTTTTTTTGTGTCAATGTTTCTTTCTAATTTTAGGCCAACATCAGGGATAAGGGGAGGACAGCATTGGAGCAACTTAACTTTTTTTTATAAATAAATATAATTTTACTTATTTGTGTAAAATTCATTGACCACACCCTCTGACCCTTTTCTAGATTAGTTTTTATAATTAATTATTAATAATGTCAGTAGTATGAAATCTATTCTTCTTCCTATACTCCTCCAATAAGACAATTTTTTTATTAATAAGAAGGAATCGATTTAAAGTAGGTAGGTCATAGTTATCTACTTAAAACAATTTTTTTCATGTTTCTTCTGAAGTTCCCTTTTGGTGTTATTCGCCTACTAAAATTAATTATAGTCAATTTTAAGAGTGTTCCTCAACTCTATATTTCATTCCATCTTTGGAACTGATTGAATTAGTTTGCAGATGGACATTTATTTATCTTTTGATAGTTGAAAAACTGGTTCAAAGGAATCCAGAAGCAAACATTGTTGTGTCACTGTTGATATTTGATGTACTTAGAATTTAGTTATCCACTACTAGCTAGTTTTAAAAATATTAATAACATTATGGAAATTCTTTTATCCATCGACCTGAACAATGGAATAATAAAATCGATGTCCCGTTAATGATTTCATCAGTGAATATAGAGATAGTCAGATTATTTCTATGGATTAGATATGGCCTAATGGATTCACGACGCCTACGAGCTTAACTCTGATTTTAGAAACTTACCTTCATTATAATTAGAATACATCAGGTTTTAAGCCTTCTAACTCTATTGGAGGTAGCTTTTATTAAAATATGAAAAAGCTAAGAACCTAGAAAAGGTACTTGTGCTGAATCCATTTGGTTTACTTACCGGCTTTGGATCCTGTTACCCAATTTAGAATTTTCTTATGGTTTTCTATGGTAAAACCTATGGTTTTCTTTTAAAAAAAATAATTATAAGGTATGTGATTTAGGTAATCCTGTTAAAAGTAATGGCAAGAGACTACTTTTAAGATGATTTAGTGAGGTTTGAAATGGGCATAGCTAAGGTGCATAGATTTCCATTATTGTTTTGACATTAAAACTGATGAGCCTGTAAGAACTATTTCAATTTCTTATTTGAAAGTTCTATGGGAAACCTAAGAACGAACCTTACAGGAATGCTTAACAATGCGCTTATCAAATACTTCGCCGACGTTGATACCGTGGTCAAAAGACCGATTACCATAAAGGAAATCAAACATGGAGATAATACAAGAATCAACCTATCCTATGCAATATTCAAGATCAAGGTTCTTCAATTTTTCAGAGAATAAGAAAAGTGAAGTTCTATAGGTCAGTGAGTAATGACTTAGCATGGTTCTTAGAGATCATTTATGGCAAATCATAAATGGTAAGTTAAAGGTAAATGAATTCAATCGACAATTATTATTTTTTAAATAAAACGCAATTATTAATATCTTTAATAGTTCTAAAGTTATTCACGGCGGTTTTTCAGAAACATTTTCAACCTCATGAGCATTCTGTTCCATTTCCAGCTCAAATAGTATATTATTAATGCGTTTCTGTGCTATAAGCCGATTGCGTGTATTGAAGAATTTTATGAAGAATTAGTTTGCCATAAACTGCCCACTCATCATCGCTTTGATCCAATTCATCGGCAGCTTTCTTCATAAAGCTGTAAATCACCTCCTCCTTATCGCCAGTCTTTGTATTGATAGCATTTCTCTTCTTTCTCATTGGTGATGGTGTAAATTCGTAAACATCTTCAGATATGAAGATGGACTGCGAAGTCGCAAAGCTTTCTCCATGTATTTCAGCATCTTTCCACTCCTGAAACAATAAAACTCAATATGAAAATATGCTGTGCAAAAAACACAATTTTAATTTATTGCCTTACTTGAAATAAATAGGCAAGGAATGTTTTATTTTGATCTAGCAACCCAGCTTGTTTAGTTATGTTCACTATAAGAGTATAGATCCCTCCCGATTAACCAATGCAGGTTGTTTTTTGATAAGTTTTCGTTGCATTATGTCAATATCCCTGCAGAAAGATGTGGGTGTGATGGTTTCACCTCTGGATAGAAAGTAGGAATGAATTATTTCTCTGGAGGATAGGATAAATGAATCATTCCTACCATTGACCACAGCATAGAAACAAATAATTTTTTTTTGTTGGTAAATTTCTAACGGCGAATGGTTCGTTTGTTATAACCACAGAACATAGAACATTCAATGTCCTGTGGTTATAACAACGTTCCCCGAACGGGGTGGTAGTGTTTCTTGCATCTCGGGCTGCTTTTTGATCAAGTTAAAACTCATAAAAAAAAACCCCACAAAAATCGCGTTCTTTCATTGTCATATTTGATGGTATACTAAACTGTTCGTTCAATTATGGTGATTGTAAATATTATCTGTATCTAATATTATTATTACATATTAACAGCTCATTACAATCTGTTAACATACACCTATTTAACAACAGAAGTCCACTAATTCCACTTTTAATTCTAGTAATAATAAAAAAGGGCATTATATGAAATGATCCAATATATTCCTATTTTGTAGCTACATATTTTTTAAATAGGTTTTTTATGTTTATGGAAATTTAACATTGCTAAATGAAAAAAAAAATTAATTAATGTCTAAAACTAAACAAATTACAAATGTGTAACAGTTTAAAACAGAAAATATTATAAATAAAATCAATAACAAGAAAAAAGGAATAAAGATTGATATTTTAGCAAAAAATAAAATTGTGGAGGTCGTGCCCTTATTATAATTGAAGTTATTACTGCTACAGGTACAACTTCCCTTAGAAAAAATAATATAAAATTGAGCAGTAATAATCATAGTTTGAGTAGGTAACAATGGATGGGAATTTGAGGTTGAATAAAAAGCAGTTAGTTACTTGGAAATCTGATAGACAGCGCTAGTTCAATTGCGTTAAATAATGAGTAATCTGGAGTTGTACCAAAAACAAAATAAAACTGACATTAAGAAATTAAAAAATCATTATATTTGTTTTTATGGGTGTATAATAATTAAAAAAAAACCTTTAGTCCAAATTCATATATTGTATCTATTTTCTATAAACGTTTCGACCCTCGAGTGGTCATTTTCAGTACACGCTTCACATCACCATTTAGTCAGTACAACTCAATCTTTTTTTTCTGTAGACTAACATATAAAGGAAGCTGGGTGAAGTCCACCCATAGACAGCCACTGCAGTTCTTTATTTGTTTATTATTGTTAGCCATTGGTCGTAAGCAATTTAGAAACCTTGTGGTGTGAAAGAGGAATCACAATGTTTTGAAAATATTTCTTCGAAGACGACTTCAAATGGCTTTATACAATTTTGACCTGGCTTCAACTAAAGAGGTCACGATAAATGAGAAATAACTGACCAAGTGTCAGGAAAAGTCAGACCACACACAAAGATGCTCCTGAAGGCTACTTTGTTAGAGGCAGCTGTCGGTGAACCCCAAGTGTCAGGTAGATCGGCAAGTCTTCACCCTCCAGATCTACCGGGTGGTAAAATCATCGCGGCTTCCTTCGGGCTCCGGAGTGCCGACACCATCCCCGCAGGGTGTGACTTCTTCAAAGTGTCTTCGCCGATGGAGCAGTCCTCATAAGGAGGCGGTATGACCTGTATACTTCAAAGGGGGGACATTGGTAAAAGTTTTGCAGGGTCGTGAGAATGAGGAGTCTTCTTTCAAGTTAAATTTATGATAGCTTTGTTGAAAATGTACCTTTTTTGTGACGGGGTGAAATGTGCCCTTCCTAAACATTGTTGAATATTTAAAAAGGAAAAGCCGACTTTTTAATTTACCTATTGATCACAGAACCTTGTTTTGTAATATCTTTAGAATAAAAAAGATAGGAATAAACGTAAATGTCAGCCAATTATATCTAGATTATATACATATTATAACATGATATAAAAATAATAACAAAAAGGTTTCTAGTTACTTTTAAATATATAAATTGAATATATTTAATAATGCATATACATGTTTATGTAATAATAAAGATACCAGTTTGGTGGTAAATAAGGCCAACTTTGAAGGAGTAGAAAGTTTGTTTCTACATATTTGAATTACATTTGTGCCTCACAATTTGGCTAATACTCAAGTTTAAATTTAGTTTTGATTTTGAAAGCATCAAACTTTCATTTCAACAAAGTTGCAGCTCACCTTTACCGACTATCCCCAGATCCGCCACCCATGGGCCGCCTCCCCTAGTATAAATATTCCTAATATTATTCTTTCAAAATTTGTTAAGCGAATAACAATGAAATAAAGATTATTCTGTTGTTATGATACTTGAGTGTATTTATGTAGATAAAAGAAAGAACGATATTTTTTCTCATTTGTCAACTGAGTTTCTTATGGAATAGTCAATGTAAAACAAGAAAATTAGTATAAGCGAATTTTGCGAAATATCAAAGAATCCTTAGCTCCAATGGCTGAAGAGTCTTATAGAGTTTAAGCATTGTGGAAGAAGTTACAACTCCATAACGAAGCTAATTCACGTAAGTAAAAAATTTTTTTTATGCATAAATGCTTTAAGCATTTTCTCTAATCTTTTAATCTGCTCCTCAGTTATGTTAATAGTCAAGTAAACTTGACTATTAACATAACTACGATTTTTTTTATAAGGACTTTATAAGAGTAAGACACTATCATCTGTGATCACAAGTGTCTATAATCAACAAATTTTATGTCGAAGATCAACAAAATCATGTTTATTTCTCATTTTATTCTTTTGGATCACTTTTACTTACATTTTTTTTCTGGGTTTTTTTACAATTTAAGGAGTCATATTCCCAATATCCAAAAGCCACTGCTCTCTGTCCATCCGATCCCCCTCACGGAGTCCTCTGGCTGCCACACACTCCTCCACGTCCTCCATCCTTTGGTCTTCCTAGCTTTTTTCTTTCTGGTGGTATATAGTTATAAATTTTCATTGGCCATTGATTTTCGTTCGTCCGCATTAAGTGGCCATAACACTTTAACTTTTTAGTTGTGATCTGGTAAAGGATGTTCTTTTGACATCCGACCCTGTCTCTAATTGATGCGTTTAGGATCCGCTTGGTTCTCGATAAACCACAGCTTCTTCTCCAGAAATCCATTTCCATGGGAAGCAACCTATTCTCCACCTTTTTCGTGAGTGTCCAACCCTCTGATCCGTATGGGGCTACGTTTTCCACGAAGGAATGGTAGATCTTCTTTTTAGTTTTCAATCTTATTTCATAACTCCGTAGGGTGGAATCAGTTTATCGAACTTATTATCCCCCCCCCCCATATTTTACTTTAAACTTTTACATACATAAGGTCTAAAAAAAGTAGTTTTTAAATTGTGCTGCTTTATAATCTGCTTCTGCAGTTTCTCTGAATACATTTTTGTAGAATGATGGAGTCGAATTTTTATGTACGTTTATGCGATTAGTTTTATAAGATAAAAAACATGATTGTCTTCGAATGATTGATCGAATAAGTAAATTTAAAGGAAAATTAGAACTAAAATATAAACTAAAATCTTTAATTACATAAGTTTAATTAAATGTTTTAGTCCAAAAATTATAAAGAAGAAGAATCCAATTCCATGATAACGTGAAATTATATGATGAGGGAACAAGAAACTAAGAAGACGGATTGATGACGTGGGAGCAAGGACCGAAGGTTTAGTTAGTGGTTTCATAGGGCTACACTGATTGCATTAGCAGGTAGCCATTCCTGCTACTGGATTCAGTGCGGCGAACCATCCACTATAAAAAATGGGTAACGTAACCACAGGCAGAACCTCAAGGGTGGTTAAGGAATTCTGCTTTCTTCTTTTACTTCCTCCAAGTTCCATTCTGCTTCGAGTTGCTCTACCCCAGGATCTGCAATTTCATGATGAAGAGCAGATGTGGTCCGTTTATGTTAGCCTAGGTCTGCCCCGGGAACGTCTTCTAGTTGGCCTAGTTTCTACGAACTTTCTCGGGTACCGATCTTCCTGCATTCGGCAAAGTTGGCCAAACCATTTCAGCTGTCTCTTTTCAACCGCTACTCTTCTCGTTCGGCCAGCCACTCTCATCAGGTATCTCATTTCTGCGGCTGTTAATTGCTCCAGTGCTTGTCCAATGGGACCCAGTGTTCACTTCCTTAGAGAAAAGTAGGTAGGTACATGGCCTTGAAAATGTGCAGCCTCGTTTTTTTTTCCAGTTTCCTCTTTCCAGCAATCGTTTTGCATAGTTGGTAACACAATGCTGCATATATTAAAATTTTGATCGATGTTTAAATCTTAAATTGTGTTTTCAACATATTTATTCATGCTGAATTCAATTTTAGAGTTAGCTTTTCTCTATCACTTACAGATTTCCCACAAAATCCATGAAAACAGATGAAACACGGGACCTAGCTATCATACATTATTCCCCATTACGTTACATTTTGTTTCCTCCGATTTTTTATCCACAACCATAGATCCGCTATCCGCTATCCATAGGTACTGGATCCGCTTGATTAGTGAAAAAAAAATGGCGATGAAGCCTATTCTCATCCAAACTACTTTGCTTCATACCCCTTGACTTAGAAACAGAACAGTTTCTCCTGTTTGTCGAATGCTTCGGGACCAATAGAGATAATTTATAGAAATGGGTTCGAAAACAAAGTTTTAATCAACCGCCTACGATGTTTGGAAAAGGTAATCGAGTAAAGTTACTGCTTAATTACACCACCCACGGTCACCTGTGGTCTAGTGGTTAGCGTAACAAACTACTAAGCCCAAGATAGCGGGTTCATAGTCCGGCAGGTGGGCCTAGGATTTTTTTAAGGGAGTAAAAAATCCGTAGTTACGCCGTCCTTCGGAAGGGACGTTAAACGGGGGTCCCGAGCCTGTAGATGTCAGGTACTCGTTAAAAATTCCTATCCTAATTAAACCTGGACAGGCAAAATTTAGATCTCCCACTGTAGCATCGTCCGATTAGCCATAGCAGCATAAAGTGACGTTAAATGAACAATGACACCACCATAAAACGTCAGGCCACCAGAACAAATAAAACAGAAGACGTATGTTCTATAGTGGTGGGGCCAAAATAACGTAACAGTCTACCATGACGTAATATTGGAAAATAACGGTTACTGTGATAACTTGTTACCAGAACGAGCCCGTTATTGGAATAACTCCTTCATAGTTTCACTCGCCAATAACCAAATAGCACTTCGACATGATTTCAATAAGAGCTGAAGGCCAAGGCGTTTTCATTCACAATTACTGATTGAAAAATTGACAAAAAAATCAAACTTTGCTAATTCGCACAAAAAAATGGACAAAATATCAAGTAAATATGTTTTGAAACCATAAAGCTGCCTTAGACGTTATTCAAGTGGCAACCCCTACGTTATCTTAGACGTTATCGGAACTATTAAAGTGTTATTGGCTTCGTTGCCTGTTTTTTGCGAATATAGAAGGATTTCATTCACAATTACTGATTGAAAAATTAACAAAAAAATCAAACTTAGCTAATTGGCACAAAAAGATGGAAAATATATCAAGTAAATATGTTTTAAAACCAAAAAACTGCCTTAGACCGTTATTCAAATGTTAGGGTTCGACACGTTATCTAAACGTTATCGGAACGATTATACCAATATGAAATATAAAATAAATAATAAAATTTTCAATGAAACTTTCTTTGGTCCTCACTATTTTATTTAGATCTTTTATATTTATATATTCCTGTTCTTATTTTTCTTTATATAAAACTATATTTTTTACTTTAATTTCTCTCTGCTAATTTATATCAATCGTATAACGTTAAGGCTTATATTTTAATTTCCACTATAATTCACCCAGTAATTTATTCCATGTTTGATCTTTAATAGGAACAAATACCTGTTTTACCTTCTGTAATGCACTGATATATTCGTATATATAAATGCTCTACATTAAATTGATATATATCCCTTTTAACATAAAACAAATTTTAATATTAAAGATTTTATATTTTGTGTTTCTGTTTTTTATTTAGTTTATTAAATTTTTGGATGTTCATATCGAACTTCATAATACACATATTATTTGTAATTTGGAGAAACTGTTTATTTTTTTTTTATAGTAAAATTATTTTGGCTATGTTATTAATTAATAATCTGTAGTAATTGTTCATCGTTTTTGTACTTCATTATCTAATAAAAGCTTATCATTATATTAGTATTTTAATTTCATTATACCCTTTCATCATCAATTACCTTTTATAATTTATTGTTGTACAGTAATCTCTTTTACATTATTTTCCAACTTTGTGTTCATACTATAATAACTAGTCACCCTCTTAAACAAATCTATGGTGCCTATTAGCATTGTCAATGCTTTTCCCAACAAAAAATAAATTTACAATAAATATAGAAATAATAATAATAGAAATAAATCTGGGATTCGTCGGCGTATAAATGGTGGGAACAATGGTGGATTGAATTAGGAAGGTGGTTAATGTAACAATTGAAAAGGATTGGGGAAATACTAGAACCCTGAGCCACTCCTTTGTTTAGCGGAAGGAAAGAAGATAGGGGTTGATTTGGGATGGAGACTGCTTGAGTCCTATCCGAGAGGAAAGCTTGGAGCCAGAGTATGGAACTGTTGGGAAAGGAAAGAGGTTTTAATTTAGAAAAAAGGATGGAATGGTTAAGCGAGTCGAAAGCTTTTGAGAAGTCGAGAAGAATTAGTACAGTTAGTTTTTTTTCGCCCATGGCGGTGTGTATGCCCGTCGTGACTTTAACGAGAGCAGATTGTGTGGAGAGGCCAGGACGGAACCCTGATTGAAGTGGATCAAGGAGTTTGGATTGTTCCAGAAAATTTGACATTTGGTATTGGACTATTCTTTCAAGAGGTTTGATTTGCCATTTGGATTTAGGATCGGGTGCGGAGGAAAGAGCTTCATGAAAGTATTAGGATTTCGCCTGCCTTATTGAAGATTGTGTTAAGTTGCGGAGACTCCTGAACAATTGATAATCGTCAGTCAGTCTTGTCCGTCTATAGCGTCTCCGGGCTGCGCTTCCTTTGCAGTTCTTTTATGTTTTGACACATCGACGGAGGGTGGAAGTTTTAAGAGGAGCATGGGTGTCCAGGATACTAATAAGATAGGAGGTGAGTGTATCAACCATGGAGTCAATAGAAGGACCAGAATAGATTTCACTCCAGTTTAGGGATTCAAGGGAAGGCAGGATGCTTTCACGACTGATAGCATCTAGGTTGCGAAAGGTAAAGGTTTTAGATAGTAACTTCGGAGTATGGATATTATAAGAAATTTGGATTAGGTCATGAGAGGAGAGAAACGGGACTGGCAATTGGGATCGGTGAGTATGATGGGTTGGAGAAAATGGAACAATTGAGAGGTATAGTGAGTGGAAGAGATTTTCCAGGTATAGTGTCTTTGGATTTGGCAAGGAGGTTTGCATTGAAATCGCCAGCAATAATGATATGGTCATAGAAAGGAATGTAATTGTAAACGATGGATTCAAAGGTAGAGTCAAACGGCACTAGAGGAGGACGATATACCACTATGTATAGGAGCGGGCGTCCATTACAGGATATTTCGCTGAAAAGGAATTCAATATGAGGGACATCAGACGGGAATGAGGATTCAAGGATTCGGGGTTTCAAGGTATGATGAACGTAAAGAGCTACGCCTCCACCAGTCCCCCCAGTAAACCCGGTCATGTCGGAGAAACAAATAGTCAGTAGGGTGATGGATGAGGTAGGAATATGTGGTTTGAGCCATGTTTCAGAGACTGCTATAGTATGATAAAAGTTGTTGGTGAAGTATTGCTGGAATTCGTCAACAATATTTTTGAATGTTATTAGAGAGGGAGGGTATATATGGCAAGGATATGTATATAGGGATATGGTGGATGGGGCGATCGGGTGGGGGTGAGGGGGTTATAGTAGTCATGGATGAGTTTATTAACAATATAGGGAGGAAAATTGTTCTTAAAAAGGATTTCTTTGATACGGTGGGTGTTGGTTGTATGGAAGCAGGCGTCAGAGAGGGATAGGCCACGGTGAATGATATTTTTAGCGACGTTAATTTTAAGGTGATGTGGATGTTGGGAGTAATAATTAAGAAGTCTGCCAGAGTTAAGTGGGTTAAAGAACAATTTTCCTCCCTATATTGTTAATAAACTCATCCATGACTACTATAACCTTCTATAGTTAACTTTTTGGCCGCTAGAGATCGCTTCTACCCCTTCCCCCTTCCGCCCTTAACGGTCTTTTCAGTATTAGTCAGCAGGCTTCTCCCTCCAAATAGGTACGTCCTTTCTTTATACTTTATTTATTATATCCTTTTCTCTTTATCCTTTCTCCATTCTTCACACTATTATTTCCCCCTTATCATTTTGGCATCCATCATATGTTGGTAATCAAGAGTTCATATTTTTAAGCACTAGTTTTAATTTTTCAAACTCATTAATCCTATCTACCTTTTTTCAAACAGCCATTGTACACTATTGTTACTGTACAATAGTTTTTCACTAATTTTAATTTTTCAAAATTCATTAATCCTATCTACTATTTTTCAAACAGTCATTGTACACTAATGTTACTGTACAATAGTATTTCTATTACTCACATTAGTTATTGTACATACAGTTCCATACTTTTCTGTAACATGTAACATCTTTAAGTCCGTTATCGTTCATTTTATATCTTTATTTTACTAGTTTTTCTTTATTCTTCATGATCCAACCGTTTTTTGTATATGTAAATATTCTCATTTTGTTTCTTATTCTTCTTATGTTTACCTCCTCCTTTCTGATTTTCCTTTATATTAATTTTACTTTACTACCCTTTCTGTACATTCATTTTCTGTATTTTATTTTATATACGTTATTTATAATTTGTCAGTTCTGCTCATTCTCTTTATTTTATTAAATCTGTCTTACTTTATTATATCTGTCATTATTTTCATTTTCTTGTCATTATCAGTAATTTTGTTATATCAGTCTTTATCTTAATTTTATTATATCTGTCACTATTTTAATTTCTCCTCATTATCATTATTTTTTTAAACCTATCTATATCTTAATTTTATCACTTGTGTCACTTTTTAATATTCGTTATCTTCCATCTTCATATCTGCCACTATTTTAAATTTCTACATTACTTGTCACCATATTATTGTTACTGTACATTTTTATAATTTTTGTTCTGTTTGTTTCTTTCTCATAGCCCTGAAGATGACCTACACTGTAGGTCGAAACGTCGGCACATAATTATAAGTTTATTACTTATTCAGTGTTCTTTCTTACTGCACCCCCCAACTATCACCTTTACATTAAAAGTGATGTAGATGTCATACAGAAATCACAAGAACATAAGTCTTATAAATGTATCAGAATTTTTTGTTTAACGTCTTTAATTTAAATATTGAAACTTGTCTTATATATTAATATTATTTACTAATGCAAGGGCGGATCCAGGATTTTTTTTTCTGGAGGGGCACAACGGGCAAAAAAATCAACAATAACTTGTAGTATTTATAGAAAGGTTTCAAAGGTTTATTAAAATATCTAAACAATAGTTTCACTCATGTTATTTCTGTCATTTTATTCATATATTTTAACAACTATCATCACATGATTTGCCTATAAGTATGTACCGTAATGGATTCTCCACAGCCGTCTGGGGGGGCATGTGCTCCCCCCCTGAATCCACCTATGTACTAATGACCCATCCAAAAGATTTGTCATAAAATCAATCTACACATGTTTACATTAAAAAACAACATGTAATCATAAAATATAAATGAAAATAGGATATAATGAGGGATATAGATAGTCTGGGGGTACAGTCGAAATAACACTAAATAAGAAAAAACTTATTTATTATAAGTGCTGACGTTTTTTACCTCTCTATCGAAAAGAGGATATAGATTTCCTTTATGCTAAAATAAATAGCTAACTTAAAATAACGCCAATAGTTATTTATAACTTTAAAATAATAAATTCTTAATTTATTTTGGGAAACATTCTTCTAGAAAAACAATACAGGTGGACTTAGAAACATAAAATAATAGATAAATGATATATGATAACAGGTTGAATATTACATTTTAATAAATAATAATGGATTAACTTTTATCCTATCAAAAACAAACACAATTATAATATTAATATATTAAAAAAAGTACACAATATAAAAAGGGAGTAATAATAATTTGAAAGTATATATACATAATGCATTAACAAGAAAATTTTATTTACAGTTCTTTTGGAACTGTACATAAATGTTTAATATGACTGGAAATGATTGAAGAATACTGAAAAATGTTTAAAATATATAAACAAATATGTATTAGTAATATATTTATTCTATTTATTTATATATTTCATAAATTCTATTGGTTTTAGAAATACAAGTCATTTCTATAAGGAGATCAAAAATTGTATTATTTCAATTGTAAAATGAACTAACTTCAATAGTAACTTTACTATTCCTTTCAATAGCAGAGATTTCAAAGTTTTATCAAAACATTATAGTATATTAAAACTTATTATCTTAATAACAAAGGCTTAGTCATAATAATTGTATCAATAATTCTGATCTATTTTAAAGACTGCATGAAATATTATTTCCTTGGCCTTCATAGTTCTTAGCTCTCACTTTCTCTCTACAAATCTGTCAGTTATCAGCCAGCTGCTCAAGAGGCAAGGCATAAAGGCAAGTTGCTTCAGATTTTTATTAGAAGAAAATTCATTATTTAAATAAATGATAATAGAATTTATGGATATTACTGATAAATTATTTAATTATTCTTTAAAATTGAATAAAAATACTTGTCTTATTTAAAGTAATCCCAAATTCAACATTCATAAAAGATGTTTCCGTACGAAATTAAGCCATTGGATGATAAAATTAATAAAGAACTACTCGAGTACTTTAAAGGGGAGAGAACTGGGTTTTGTACCGTTGGTCCCGAGAAATTTTTGCTACCTATGGCATATAAGAAGTATGCCGAGGATTTTTACAACTTAGATTTAAAAGAAGACGATATACTTATTGTCACCTTCCCCAGGACAGGTAAATTAATTTATTTACTTTTATGCACTACGATTGATTCACCAGTAAGTATGTGTTTTATTTATTATAGGTACAACAATAACACAGGAGTTAATATGGATGATTAATAATAATTTTGATTATGAAACATCATCAAAAATACCATTATTCTCAAGATTTCCATTCCTAGAGTAAGCAAATTATGTTTTTTACAAGTATATAGACATTAATTTCTTTAAAGTCAAATTTTAAAATATTTTAATGCTATACTTATTTTTTGACCAGTGTCGATATTCTTCTGCATGATGAGTTTGCCAAAGAAATGTACTCCCAGAATACAGATCCTAGAGTTATCGAGGTTTTAGATTTATGGAAAACACCTGTAAATAAACTTCCTAAAATTATGCCTTCGCCTCGTCATGTTAAGACTCATATGCCATTCTCACTGCTACCAAAAAATATACTTGATAAATGTAAAGTGGTATATCTGGCAAGAAATATGAAAGATGTTGCTTTATCCTATTATTATCACAATAAACTGATTAAACTTCATGATTACACTGGGGATTTTGAAAGATATTGGAATTATTTTAAAAATGATTTAGGTAAGACTATTTTTTTTTAAATTTGTTATTTGTATTCTTTATTGATTAGTGTAATCAAAGTCAAGAAATATTTATAAATATTAAACTAAAATATTCTTCAATAGTTGTTTATGCGCCTTATTGGAAGCACGTTGAACAAGGATGGGAGAGGAAAGGGCATCCAAACTTTATGTTCCTCTTTTATGAAGATATTATTAAGGTATTATTTATACTTTTTTTTTTTTTTAATTTTATGTATTATATATACCATTTATATAACCACTGAATCTTTATTTTCAGGATATGAAAACTGTTATTAGGAACATGGCTAAATTTCTTGGTAAAAAAGTGACTGATAGTGATGTAGATGGTCTCTATAACCATCTTCAGATAGAAAATTTCTCCAAAAATGTACCTATTTTTGCTATGGCAAAAATGAATGGATGGTTGAATGAGACAGATGAGGGTTTCGTTCGTAAAGGTATGAAGATTAAAAAAAAAAAATAATAATAATGATGCCTGCAGTAAGAAAATGTCTTCTGTGGTTATATCAAATAAAATGTTAGTTATATAAGTAACATTAATGAAATTCCATTGAATGTATTAAGATTAATAAATTAAATATAAATTAGTAATTAGTAAAATGGGTAGCACATGAAATATAATCCGGGAATAATGATTGTCAATTAAACTGTTGGCTATCTATGATCTGCTTGGTTTAAAATAGCAAGCAGGTTCCTACTTTTCAATTCTTTAGACGATTTTATTAAAATCTGAATATTTGTGATATGATAAATAATGCTTTTTAAAAATCTGTTTCCTTCCAATCTCTAAATTTTCATAAGTGCATTAAACAACTTGTTTATTTATAAACAAAAACAATTTATATGTTTCATTATATTATCAATGCCATCTTGAAAAACAGGTTATAGATACGTAGATTATAACGTATCATTATCCCAATTATAATTTTTTTTTTGTGAGATAACTAAAATAGAAAAGAATGGGATTTCATAACTAAAAGTTGAACAGTCTTTATTAGATAGTAAGAAAGTAAACAAGATAACTGTAGAAAAAACTGTCAGTTTGATTTTCTTATTAATAATATTTTTTTATATAAATTTCTATCTTTTTTTTTTTTTACTGATGACTACAGTATTATGAAAAATTGCTTTTGCTTTAGAATTGGCAAAAATTGATCAGTCAAAAAATTAATACCGATTTCATAAATCTAATTAATATATAAATGCTCGATTGATTATTTTTTATTTATAATTATAAATCATTATCATTATTTATTCTTTTTAATTGACTACTTTAAACACATTTGTTTCTATTCTGAATGATAAAATATGCTGCAATATTTTTTCTATGTCTAGGAGAAGAGAGACGTAAAAGTGAATTTACTGACAAAATAAAAAAGGAAGCTGAAGACTGGGAAAAAGAAGAATGCAGCAGGAATCATATTATTTTTCCTAAGAAATCTTAATTTTAGTTTCCTTGTGAATTATATCTTTTGTCTTTTAAGTTACTTAAATAATAGAATAGGTAAGTTTCATGATCCCACCAACCATGCTCCCATATTAATATTTTCTGAATGCCTGGCATTCACAGAGTAAGTAACATGGCAGGCACTATAAAGGTCAACCTCACACTACATGGTGGTGGAAGAGGTGTTGGGTTTTGATCACATGCTTAATTTTGTTTCATATAATAAATAATAGTTATCACTATTAAGCCATTTAAGTGACTTTGTTATTTGATTGTATTGACTAGCATTGATTTATTTTTATTTTTATAAAGATTTTGAAAGTAATCATAGACTTATCTCTAAAATTATATTTTACATGTTTTTTTTTACTAGTGTGTAAGGCTCATATAATCAGTATTATTTTAAATATACGTGGTACTATCTATTATTAAATATGTTATTTTTTAAAAGAAATATATTGTTTTGTTATAAAATCAGATTAATTTTCCCCAACTAAACAAAAAATTCAATTTTTTAAAAATAGGTGATAACCATGCAAGACAAATTGAGGCTCACAATTCAAGTTGATTTTTTATTACAATTCTTTATTTTCAGTTAATGTATCTAATATACAGTTGATTCACATATTATTGTATTTACAAAATACAAATAGAGCTCGGGAGCCATAGTCATAATACCTTAAAATTAGAATCTAGGGAGAAGAAAAGAAAAGATAAAAAATCTATTTTTATACTCATTTAAACATATCTACAGTAATTACTTATAAGTGTTTGTCAGCTATTAGCCATATTTGATCTTTGGGATTTCTAATTTTGAAAGTAATGTTCTTTGTAGTATGAGATATAAAACGTAAAGAATCTTACAATACTATGTTTTTGTCATCAGGATTGAGTTTACAAAGCATCAATTGATCTGAGGCTTAGTCGAACATACTGTTTTAATGATAACCTAGAGTGTTACAGTTATCCCGCTTCATAGGGTATATATAATATATAAGGAAATATTCCTATCAAATTACGGGTGAATTCATAGATTTTTTTGTTTTGTGAATTAAGGTTAATAAAAAAAAAAAAAGAAGAACAAACTGAAAATATATGTAATTTTTAAAAAGTTTGCTACCTCCTAAATTTTGGTGCCCAGTACAGGTACTATGACCATGCCATATTACTAGTATGTAGAATAATATAATTTGCAATATACATTTATTAGGAAATAAAGGAAGGATAATAGGTATAATTAACTGACAAATGAAGAATGATTAATTTTTAATGAATTAATAATTATTTTGACCTTGATTAGAGTTCTATTTGTATATTATAATTCACTTCATTTTATTTACCTATTACATTATTTATTATGACATTTTCAAATTAAATGTCATGTTAGCCGCACTGAGGTTTTTTAGAAGTTTGTCTTTTATTGTTTATTTGTATATTCATTTAACATCACTTCATAATTCACTTTAACGTACCTGACATATCGTGGTATAATTAGGGTAGGGATCTTTAACAGGAGCACCTGACATATCGTGGTATAATTAGGGTAGGGATCTTTAACAGGAGTACCTGACATATCGTGGTATAATTAAGGTAGGGATCTTTAACAGGAGTACCTGACATCGTACCGGCTCGGGACCCTCACCCTCATATGACGTCCCTCCCGAAGGATATAATCAAGGACTTTTCACTCCCTTTTTAAGAAGTTCTAGGACTGCGAAACCGCGATCTTGAGCACAGCAGGTTGTCATGCAAACCACCCCATTTTTTTTCTGCCCCTCAATCTGCATTTAACTATTCTACAAATGGAATAAATTTTGAGATGATCAGATTTTTAGTTTAAATAATATAACGATAGGAGTTTAGATGAAAAAGAGAATTATAGATGATTTGAATATCGAGAAGGGGAAAGTGCTGCTACCAGAATAAATGCGTCTGACGAAAAATCAAGTTACAGAGAGGATCTTGCAACATTTTTTGGAGGGGAAACTCAAAAAAGTGCCGATAAACTCTGTTATATAGGTAGTACGACGGAACGAAATTGGGGAGCCGATAAAGATGTGGAAAGCAAGATAAAAAAAAAAACCAGAAGGCATTTTTACAGGAGATTTTGAAGGAGGCAAACGTTTGACTCCTCAACATGTAGATCGCGGGTTCGTAGCCCGGCAGGTGATCCTAGGATTTTTTAAAGAGAGTAAAAAATCCTTAGTTACGCCGTCCTTCGGAAGGGACGTTAAACGGGGGTCCCGAGCCTGTACGATGTCAGGTACTCGTTAAAAATTCCTATCCTAATTAAACCTGGATAGGCAAAATTTAGAGCTCCCAATGTAGTATCGTCCGATTAGCCATAGCAGCAAAAAGTGACGTTAAATGAACAAACAACAAACTCCTCAACATGAAGTCTAAAACTTGCCACAACGACAATATACACGCATATAAACCACTAAATCCGTTTGTCAAAACTAAATAAAAATTATTAGTAAAAATAAATTCCAGGTGTTTCGCAGGTTGTCGCTTCGAGGTGAGTTACAACAAGTTTTAACTGTTTTTTCGTGAATATTCGTTCTGTAGAATGAAAAAGTGAATGTAATTATGACTAATGAGTAGTTCTCTGTAATCATAACATCAAGAAATAAGAGTTTCAACTAACATTTCGAAATGATATAGATGGTATAAGTTTGTTGAAACGTTCATTTCTAGATGAAGTGATTACCGAAGTAACTAAAGCTCATGATAACTTATGTTTTTGGTAAATATTAAAAGGGAAACGAATGAAAAGTTAAAACATGCTGTGACTTAAGCTCGAAGCGACAATCTGCGGAATAATTACCAAATTTCATAATTTTAGATTTTTGGGAAGAAAGAAAACATAAAATTTATAAAAAGTTTTAACGATTTTATTTTTCGCAAGGTAGCAGTTCACACGTCGACAAACAATAGTTCTGTGTTAGAATAAGAAAAGTGTTTTCAAGGTTGTCAAGTTGGAGACATGAAACTGGAAACTGAGTCTCCCACAAGTACTTATTATTTTTTTATTTGAAAAGAGCCAATGCCATTGGCAGTGATTGGATTGCAGGTATAATTGTATCTCAGCCGGCTAGGTGTGCTTATTACTCACCTTGATCGGGCAGTAGAGGGGATGAATAATTTGACGAAATCAGTGCTATCTGAATATTAACATCCCAATAAACTATGACTAAATTAAAATAAACACAAGTATTATATGGGCCATGATCTAAAAAAGTTCAAATCTTGCACTTATCCTACACTTTCAACCTCTTACTAGAACGCCAGTCATTTTAAAAAATGAACTATTCCAGTTCTTTTGTTCTATAATGGAGACAATATTTTACCTCCAAAATAAATATATAAGTAGTAAATACAAACTTCAAAACGGCAGTTTCTTCACGCCATAACTATGATCGACCCCAAGGTAAGGCGCCGTTTCAATAACTTATTTAGTCAATTAATATATGAAGATTCCATTAAAAAATGCACCTCATTAATTATCTTAGCCAATAAAAAGAAATAAAATAAAAACTTTATGTCCAGAGATTTTTCCTTCACTACTTCACAGAAAATGTAACCTGGCTAGATGTTCCTTTAGTCTAGGGGTTCTTCCCAACTTTTTGTGTACCACGCCCCTCAAATAAAAGCCTTGCCCGCCCCCCTTGCACAATTTATTGTATGAACATATGAAAAAAAAAACAATAATTGAAAACAGAACATTTAGTTTTACCGACAAAATATACAACGTTATAAGTTTCGATTTAAGATATCCTCATACAAGACTGTAAAGACAAGAAACTGCTCGACGTTTTCGCCTATTTCAACATTTACTGGGCAAACGTTCAAAGCTCCCAATTAATTAAAAAAGACTCATTTACATGACAGTTATCAGACCTATTTGGACATACGGAGTTGAGCTTTGGGGCTCTACTAAACCATCCAATTCATCTCGTATCCAATCCTTACAATCCAAAATCCTTCGTAAAATCCTAAATGCCCCTTATTATGTCACAAACAAACTCATCCATCATGATCTTAATATCCCATATGTTGCTGATTTGGCCTAAATTAGATACCTATCCTTCCATGAAAAGCTCCATACACGCTTGAATCCGCTAGTCTCTCAACTTGCTTCCCATAATATTCCTGATAACCCTTCGAGGCATCTGAAAAGAAGATGGTCTCGAGACCTTCTACTATAGAACTTTATTGGAGTGCTATCAATGGATAGTTTCTCCTCAAGTGTTTTTTTTTCACGTCCTTTGTTCATACAGCAGATCTACTTGATGTAATATAATCACAGTTGTAAATATCAATAAATTATTCTATTCTAAAAAAAAAATCGATTTAAGATAAATAAGTACTGGCAAGAGGCAAATGACTAAAACTAAGGGAGACTTTTTTATTTCCAATTGGACTCGCGCCCCCTGATTTGTCTTCACGCCCTTCAGGTTGGGATTCACTGCTTTAGACTATCGAAAGGAAGGTAGTAGATAGCTTCTAGGAATGTGCCTGATCGCAATTCAGATGATAAGTTACCTTCTTCGGTTCTGCAGGAGTCTTTGTGGGGAAACTGTCCTATGGTCTATTACCACTTCACTCCCTCACTTAAATATATAATAAACAATACTTTAAAAGACTTTCAAAGTAATTCCTTCACTAGAATCTCATTTTTTGGATGGTAAACGCTAAAGGTTTTTGCTTTCATGCCTTTTTTCCTGTTTTTTTTTTATGATACATTACAATTGCAACGATGATTTAGAAACAAAACGGGAGTCATACAACTAGATGTTAAACCAACTCCAAATGCGTGTAACAAGCTTTTTTTTTTCGTTATGCCAGAGATGTGTACATCAGAGGTTGGCATGGCTTAGGTCCCCCCTGAAGCTAGGCACCAAACAGTGAACAGAATTGTCGTCGATCTTTATTGAAGGGAGATGATACTATAGACAGACGACGAAAGTTATCTAAATCAATTCAGGGTTTGTTGAAATAGATAAAAAAACCTGTACGACTACAATATATGAATTGTTTTGGGTTCAGTATGCGATAGAGACTGTACTGTTTCTTGGACAATGGTAGTGAAGGGAGGTGATTTTTCCTAGATCACGTTCAACCGCCAGATTTCCCCCTTTTTTTGGATACCCACTATATAGAGGCTTATTGACCCATAGGAGGGTCCTAGATCCCATAGGATCCATCTCCGTCTGCTAACAGATTAAATAAAAGTCTGCCAGAAAGCGGGATTTGACCCAAGGACCTTCGGCAAGGCAACTCAGCGCGCTACCACTGAGCCACTCCGCGATTTGGTTGAAATAGATAAATCAGTTGAAAAATCACAATAATACATTTTCTCGATTACAATACTTCCTGTATTCTGGATAAGGAAGTAAAAAACGTCTATTTTACGATTATTAGGAGTCAATTACACTACGTCATCTAACCCCAATGGGTAATGGCGTAATCATTTTAATGCATATATCACGTAGAATAAAAAGGGTTTTCTATTTTTTTTTAAATCCAGGAAATAGATAGAAAAAAGTAGCTGACGAAGTCAAACTTTTGCATTTTGACACGACTGTAGCACATCTATTAGGTCGTTTCAAATGAAATTTCCGTTTATATTATTTCTAAAATCCAAAGTGGAATTGGTGGATTTCTATTTTTCACTGTGTGTATGTTTAGAGATTGTAATGAGCAATTAGTAATCATTTCTTTTTTTATAATAATTATTATCACTACAATTAAACATTGTTTAGTATAACATCAAATATGACTATGGAAACACGGGATATTTTTTATTTTTGTGAGTTTATACTTTAACACACGGCAGCCCAAGAAATATTATTACTACCCCGTTCGGGGAAGGGTTTTGATACGAACGGATCATTCGCCGTTGGTTTGGGAAATTTTCAGCTAATGACACAGATTAATTCATAAATAAATCACTTTTCTTATTTACCCAGAAGTGAAACCATATCATCCATATGCTAAATTTGTTTTAGTAAATAACTTTCCCATTTAAAAACGGACATTTCATGTAGAGCCATCCAATATAAAGTGCCCTTAGTTTCTTTCCATGAAATTGAATTTTTTTTCAGGTTTCAAAAACGACAATATGTCTCAGACTGGTAAAAATGTAAGTGTTGGGGATGTTAATACGCTTGCAAAACTTTCTTGGAGGATTAGTTGAATAATAAACATACGAATTGACGTAAAATATACCAATTAATTTGTAGTACACTTATAAAGTTTTTTTTTTGTCTTATACTTATTTAATGATCGCGTTAATGGAGACGAATATAATAATGCATTTTGTCAATTCATAAGGAGCTAGAATCAAGGACAAAAATTAAAATATATTCCAGTTAATTTGCATTTGGTGCAGTGTGTTCGATCACAATACATACCTAAGCAAGTTGTAAGGCTAAACTGTGTTATATTCCCAAAGGATCCAGTCCTAGCTTATTACAACTCATAAGCTTCTTGTTTTATGTAAGTTCCGAATAACTTATATTTCCAAAATTGCATGTGATAGAGAACATTTCCTAAACTTTAATTAACATTTGAGCTACATAAAAAAAATACTGTCAATGAGTGATAGAATATTTTTTGAATTCAAATTTACCATTATTAAAACCATTATTGAAAATTAAGTTGTTTTGTAAGTTGAAAATTAAATTATCTCTTTTCCATATTATAGCTCATGGTAACTTGTATTTTTAGAAAATATTAAAAATGAAACGAATAAACAGTTAAAACATCTTATAGCTCAACTCGATGCGACAACCTGCGGAACAGATACCAAAATTAAGATTTATTGTTAAACAAATAAGATTTTAAGATTAATTTATTTTTGGGTGTTAATTGAAATGTTTCTCTTGTGAAATAACTTTAATTACTTCATATAACTTTCCATATCGGCGATTAAAACATTTAAACAGGGTATTATGTAGTTTAAGAATAAAGCGTGTATTAAGTATTTTTTTGTTAGCAAGTCATTATAGGAAAAAAAATGACGATCTAGTTATCTAGTAATTACATTCTCGACTGTTAAGAATAAATTATAATAACAAAGGCAGTGCTTTGTTCATTAAGGTGTTGTTTGCCAAGTTTGAAGTTGTATTAATTTCAATTTTTTTTTTCTAGAATCCATAATGTAAGTAATTGTATATTATTAACACTGTTATTGCCACGGTTTTAGAAAAACCTATTTCAATCAATAATAAGTATAATAAATTTAAAAGACCATAATTTATCAGGTAAATATGATTTAACTCAGTAGACACGGCTATTAAAAAATATTCTCTAATATGTACATAGCATATTTAATTATGTTATTTATTTCTTTAAATTTCTCCTTGATATATAGTGCTCATTTTTAACCACCGCTGGCGCCATAAATTAATGTCTTAAAATAATTTTTTAAATTAGAAACTAAAAAATAGAATTAGTAGGTTAGATTGAATAATCTAGAAATGAATATCTATTGAAAAAAATGGGATATTAGAATAAATTAACACAAATTAGAAAGCAAATAAATAAACTAAACTAAAAAAAAAAAAAAAAATAGAAATAAAGTACAAAAAAAAAAAAATACAAAATTGAAATAAATGGTGAAAATTCGAAATAAATCAGAAGAACAAAAATGGAAATAGCTTAGAAAAATATATATTAGCAGAAATAAGTTTAAACAAACATACTGTTACACTAAAATGAATAAAATTAAATAAAAACTAGAAACAAAGCTGAGAAATAGAAACCAAATAAAATAATAGATAATTAAAAAAATTAATTAATAAATTAGATAATTACCAAATTTGTTTGTTTTTTTCGTTAATGTGTGATTGGCGGACTTAAGCACAGGTAGACTTGTCTAAGATTTTTTTGGAGCGACATAACTACTATTATAAATAATATGTTTAGAGTTTTAAGTATTAAAAAAATGAAATTAAACACATAAGTATGTTCTTAAAACTGATCTCTTAGCTTAAAAAATTATGACCTAATAAAGTATAAGATATAGGCAGGGAAGAGATGGATAAAGTCTGGAATAGAAAATATAACTTCCGTTACATTCACATTTGTTTTAAAATAGTTATGACTAATAGAAGAAATAATGGTATCTGTTCCGCAGGTAGTAGCTTCGAATTGAGTTACTATAAGTGTTAATTGTTCATTTCATTTTTAATATCTTCCAAAAATACAAGTTAGCGTACGGTTTAGTTTGGAAAAGGGAATGCAATTATGGGTA